>JAJJMB010012336.1:17224-176594 GCA_023531105.1 Papaver atlanticum
TTAGATAATCTATGCTTAAGGGATACAATTAATGTTTGAGAATATGCTTGATAATTTGTGAATTAAGAAAAAGAGATTTTAAAAATAATTAGAGTTTTGGAATTTTTATCATCATTCATTCATGTGTAATAGTGGAATCTAGTGTCTTGGTTATTTTCAATCTTAAAAAAAAACAATTTTCGGTTTAAATTTTCTCTACTTTTAGTTTAAATAAGTCTAAATTCAATTGCTTTCACAAGTCTTACGAACCTTTTACAACAACAAAATTGAAATCACATCACACTCTCGGGTGGACATAGCTACGGATTATGAAGTTATACCTCTTGATTATTTTGACCCAACTGAGGTTCACATGGGTCTTGCGAAGTTCACCCAGAAGATGAGCTCTGCCTTTAACTGTTTTTGACGTGTGTATTACTGATCTTGATTTATTTATTTTTGGTTATGTTACAAAGCATAAATGAAAATAACATAATTAATATTCATGCATATTACATATAAGAGGATTGATGTTCTTACTGTTTTTCTTTTAATAAAAGCATAATTGTTTATAAGTTATAACAATAAAACATGCATATTTAATATTTTCTTTGATCCTAATAAAGATATGGGCTCACATACAACGCTTTGTTTGCTTTGTTAATACTTATTGGGTTGCTAATGAGAATATGCCCAATACGGTCAAAAGTTTCTCTGTTTGGCATTAAAACTGATAGTTGACTGCTTAACAATTTTACTTTGGTTGAACCAATTTTGAACTAATCCAGTTCTATATCTTATGCTCTTTATCTATCGCCACAGTGATTCTAAATTATTATGTTTTCTTATCATGTCATTACAAGTTTACATCGTTATATGCAACCACGTGAGAATAACTATTACCCATGGGAGATGTTTGTTCAAGTGTTTGTACATGTAAACAATAAAGAATAATAACTCATACATATTAGAATGAAAGTTACCCACAGGTTAATCTAATTCGCATGTTTGAGCAAATATTATGATCATACATGTGTTTCATTAAAGGCATAATATCCACAATTATTTGTGTTCCTTTTGACATTATATGAAATTATGGTTATTGTTTTATTTAAGATTCTACTCACGGGAGATTCTTAATTTATATATGTGTGAGTTTAACTTTATGTATCTCTATCATGTTTTTCAGCTTCTAATTCTAAGTCATTGCAATCGTATACTTCGTCTATCTCAATCTTCAATGGTACCAAATTTTCAGAATGGAGCGAGAATATTGAATTCAATTTGGGTTTGCAGGATATTGATCTTGTCCTCCAAATTGAAAGGCCGGTTGTGGATGATAAGAGTACCACAGAAAATAAGGATCTCCTGAAACAGTGGGAGAGATGTGATAGGCTGAGCATAATGATGATGCGAATGCACATTGATGCAAACACTAAAGGATCACTTCCCAAACCTGCAAGTGCTAAAGACTTTATGAACATCATAAAGAACCGCTTTAAGACAACGGATAAGTATCTAGAAGGGAAGTTGATGATTGAATTGACCACCATGAAGTATAACGGTGCATGAACCGGGAAATATGCTACTTCAAGAGGAAGCAAGGCTAAGCCGGCAAGGTCTTAACGAAGCACATTTTTTCAATTGAGGAGTGAAAATAAGCGCAAGCCTGTAAAGGGCAATAAAGGAGCACCACAGAATAGTTTTGGTCAACCTGAAAATAAGAAGACAAAGAAATATGACAATAAATGTCTTTTCTATAATAAACCTGGTCAATTTCAGAAATATTGCTCTAAACGTCAAAAATGGTTCGAAAATAAAGGTAATCCTTTGGGATTCGTAAGCTATTTTGAAACAAATTTGACAGTTAAATAATCTTCTTTATCATGGTGGTTTGACTCTGGTGCTAACGTTTATGTTTCTAATTCGATATAGGGATACCTTTCACCCCAAATCACAAACCAGAATGAAAATTTCATTTTTATGGGCAATGGCAATAAAGCCCCAGTCAATGCTATAGGCACCTATCGTCTGATTCTAGATCATGGATACTTTCTTTATTTGGAAAACACTCTTTATGTTTCAACTATCCCGCAATTTAATTTCAGTTTCTCAACTAGATAGACAAGGTTTTCAATTTCAAATTGCCAATGGATGTTTCAGTTTGTTTAAAGATTATAAAATCATTGGTTCTGGTTATCTTTCTGATTGTCTTTACAAGTTACATTTATCATCATCATCAATACCTGGAACCCATTTAATCATGCATCATAACGATAAAACTTGACATGTTGAGGGTAATTCCTCATTCTTGTGGCACAAGAAGCTGGACCATATATCCCGTGAAAAGCTTCGAAGATTAGTAAAAGATAAGATGTCTACAGAACCTATATTTTACTGATTATAAGAGTTGTGTGGATTGTATTAAAGGAAAGATGACAAAACACACAAAGAAAGGCGCCACAAAAAGTTCCATACTCCTTGAAATTATACATACATATATTTGTGGACCTTTTGAAGTTCCAACTTTTGAAGGAGATAAATATTTTATCACTTTCATTAATCATTTTTCACGTTATTGTTACCTTTACTTATTGCATGATAAATCTCAAACTGTAACACTCCGTGACTTCTTCTCGGGTTTAACCAAGTCCATTGACCCAAATTTTGGACTTTCCATGCCTAAAACTCTACTAAAAAATATTTTGAATTTTTCTTAGGTTGCCTTAAGAATAAATGTCAATGCCTAATAGTATGAGTCTTCGCAAAACCAAAATATGTGTTCTTGGAAGGCTAACCGGTAGCTTTGATCATAAGCTTGGTTGCCACAATAGTGACCCATGCAGCTGGGCACGTGTCACGTTTCTGTCCACATGTAAAAGAGAAACCGGAGAAAACGAGGTGGCCTATTTTTATATTCGGTGGAATTCATTCTTGCGGGGGGAATTACTTTTTATGTTTTGGGTTTTCACTTTATTCTTCATTGAAAGAACAATTTCTCTAACTCTCTCCATGCTTTCACTCACTTCCAATTTTAAGAATCCTAGATAATTGCATGATGAAATTAAGCTATGAAAATTGTTGAAGCTGTGTTGCCGTTATTGATCTATGGGTAAAAGCAACAACCAACGGACACTTTCTCTTCCCCTAATTGTTTGATGTTTTTCAAAGGAAATGCAAGTCTAGGGTTTTGTGAAGCATGAAGGTTTCTCTAAGGAAGTAATACAAGTTTGGAGTTTGAATTATCTTAATGAGGTAGGGAATATTTCTTACTAGTTTAAGTTTCAAAAATGTTGTTGCCCAAATTCAAATGAACCTGATTTGATCAAAGTTGTTGCCAATGATTTCGTCACTTTAAATCATGACATGGGTAGTTAGAAATAACCTTCAATGTTATGTGTTGATAGTTTGTTTTGAGAATTTTGGAAATTAAGGTTTATGATTGAAAATTTGGGGCTTTTGATATAGTTCATGATATTCTTGTAAATTAATAGGTTGGGTACTTTCCAATCATCATGAAATACTCGAATGTCGATTTGATTGTAGGGGATGTGGAATTTTTAATGAACAATTCGTGTTTGAATATTTTATGCACAACCTTGTCAACCCTAGTACGTATCTGTTTGTTATACTGATAATTTAAGATCAAGTGGTTGGATTATAATGAAAATTTAGTAGGTAATAATTAATTGCATGATAGAGATACCATAAAAGATTCAGGAGAATCGGGTCACGTTTACTAGTTCGAAGTTTGAATAATTTGTGGCTGCAATGTGCAGAATTCAGACCCTGGGGAGTCGAGAGTTTATGATATTTCTCATTACCTGTTTATCGGATAAAGCTGGAATTTGTGTATGTTGTTTATCAACCTATAGATAATCTACGGTAAAAATTTCAGGAAGATCCGATTTCTTTAGGTACCCCAAAGTGTGGAAATATCATGACTGGATTCTGTATGTCGATATCGAAAGCAGTCAAGTTGTAAGGTGCATATCGTTTTAATGCACCGTTGTAATGTGCTGAATTTTGAATATGTTTTTATATCCAGTGTAGTAAAGTTTCTGTAAAAGTTTCAAGGCGATTGGTTAACGTTGACTTGACATTTTAATTAGTTTTGGTAGGTTGCAGTGTTGGTACTACTCTTGAATTATCACTCTATACCTTGTGCAATGAAGTTCTCTTTGTTATATATCTAGTGGAAAGTAGTTTTATTATGTCTACATTAAGCTCTGAATCCTGCTGTTCGATTGTACTATTTTGTTTATATAGACTGGGATTATACGTTCTAGATTTGGTTCGTATGCGGTCGGCAGGGACCGGTATGCAAAAACATATAGATCTTGTTAGAAATGAAAATGAAGGAAATGGGGTTTGCCTGGACTCCGTATGCTTTGAAAGTGGACAAACATTATGCCGAAGTATGCTAGGAAATGAGACACAGTAAAGGAAGTATACAAAGGGGTTTTGGTTTAATCTCGAATGTATATCCCGTGTTAAAATGACTCTTGAGGATTCTTTTTGGGTAACGACATGAAACATTGCATCTAGTTGGTTATACTGACTAGATAAGTAGTGCTACTTAAATCCTTTGGTGGTTTTGTGCATCCTTATTTTCATTTGTTTAAAGAAATGCTAATATAGGTATATCAGTAGAAGTCATTGGGGATGTGTTGTGCTAGTACAGTTGGCATGGAAGCTGTATGTGAAGAAGATATTCTTATTTTAAGTTGTAGTGTGACTATATAATATTATTCATGACTTAATAAGCTTGATAATTATGATGTCTGTTAGAACTACTTGGGAGAAAGTGGGTAACTTTATGTTTCTTATTGATTAATAATTTAATACCTTGACCTTGCTAGGCTATTCTCATTTTAGACTGCCACAAGCCGAAAATCTCATGGATTTAGCCTCATTCACAACATGTATTCTGTGTGGCTTGTGCGTTAATTATTTAATGTTTTTGTTTTATCAAGTTACGGAACTTCAGTTAACTAAAATGTGGTTGCAACGAGTTCTCAAACATCTTTTTATTGCATTCCTTTGTAATATGCCGGTTGGATTGAAATCTTTGTGATTTGTCTATGCATTCAAAATTGTGATGAGAGGAGACTGTTTGCACTGATATGTGTTTGTTCTCCTTCTTCCCCTTACCTCATATAATTAAGCTTATAAGTATTAAATCGGCTGGAATGGGTTATGTAATCCAGAACTCCACAGGTCCGTATTCAGTATGTTTTAGTTGAAAGCAAATTGTACGACATAAGAGATTACTTTGTGCAGAATGGGGTGGTAAATTACAGTCCTATGGTTTACCCATTTTGATTTGTGTTGGTGTGTACAACATTCGTATACGATAATTAGAAACAATTGTTCTTCAATTATTCTGCCGTGTGAAAAATGAATCTATTGCTTTTGGTGCATATCATATGCCACTATTTTAAGTGCACTTGGGTTGCAATGGCTTGTCTTAAATCATGCTTTACAATTGGCGTAGACTATATTGCATTGTAAATGTGGTTGGTTTAGTCTTTAAATTAAATATGGTTACTTCTCATATTATGCTTACATTGACAGTACTAAGAGTTCCACTTGCTTTTACAACTTGCAACGTATATTTCTACTTCTTATATTAGTTAAGGTATTATGAACACTTTGGCAATGGTTGTTTATTTTCTAGGTGAAGTCTTAATTATGCAATATCGCGTAGTCTACTGTTTATTTTAAGTGGCAGGTACAGGTACAGATATAGACGTGGACATCATGTCATTGATTGATAGCTGGGGATAATTGTTGCTATAAAATTCATAATATTCACTGCAAGAAATAATTGCTACCTGAACATGTCGGGTAGTTCATATTATTTAGCAAGAGATAGTTGCTACAATCGTAAGTAGTTCATCCTATCTAAACAAAGTAATGACGAACTACGGTCGTGCTTGATCCCTTCGAGCAACGGAGAGGGTACGTAGGAATCCGCAATGCGGTTCAGCACAACTCCGTAAGGTTGTTCATATCGTCTGAAAAGGGTTGGTTACTGCTTTGCAGTTCATACCATCTATTCGGAAATGATTGCAACCCTAGCAGTTTATAAAATGTTTTGGTGAGAGGTAGTTGCAGTACCGGCTATTCATACCACCTAATAATGAGATGAGTGTTGCCTCTTCGAGATAATTCATACCATTTGATAATCTTACAGCCCGTGGGACAAGGGATGATTATTACCCTTCGAGGTAATTCATATCATCAGCCTCAGCTAGTGAGTTAGGCAATGGTCATTATCGAGCGAGGTAACTTATATCATCTGAAAAGGGATGGTTGTTGTCTTTTCAAGGCAATTCATACCATCTAGCGAGGAATGGTTCCTGCAAGGCAGTTCATACCATTGACTAGGCCATGATTGGCACCCCCACTACATCTGGATGAACCGTCTGGGACGGTGATATTGTCAGGCCTAAGTGGCACATTGTCAGGCCCACTGGGGCACCCAACTATTGGTGGCTACCCGGAAGATCGTTGCGACAACGATGGCTGGTAACCAGAACTACCCTGACATTGGCACTGGCCATTCCTCAACCGTCTGATACGGTGTGTGTTGTCAGGCCCACTGGGGCACCCCACCATCTCGGTGGCTACTTGGAAGACCATTGGCACTGGCCGATGGTGGCTGGTATCCAGAACTACCATGACAATTCTGACATTTACATGACCCTTAATTGAGGTTTATGTTCAGCAGAGTCTCGGTCTGTGAACTCTGGTGTTCACTTGTAAATGGTTGTCACTTGCATAAGGTGATTCATATCATTTGGTTGGTTAGCATTGATATCTGAAATTGTACAACAGAGTTTGCCAGCTCAAGAAGTAGCTAGGCATAAATTGATGAACATTTGCTTGGTAAAACCGAATTGGTACGAAAAATTTGAAAGTCGAGTTTCTTGAATGGCGTATCAGAGAGTTGGAGCTTTCCAAGCGGGTCGTGACCCGACCCATTGGAAGCAAAAATTCCCTGGTCCGTCACACAAGTTGTGAATGTTATTGAGCAATTCATCACCAAAGTTGAGAGGCAATAAGAAAAGAAGGTGAAAATCATAAGGTCTGATAGGGGTGGAGAATAATATGGAAGGTATGATGAAACATGACAACATCCTGGACCTTTCGCTTTATTTATTCAAAAGCTCGGTATTGATACTCAATACACAACATCGGGTTCTCCTTGGCAGAATGGTGTAATAAAAAGGCGAAATCGTACTCTGATAAAAATGGTTAGAAGCATGATTAGTCATGTGAGTTTACCCTTAAGTTTATGAATGTATTCTCTTAGTCATGTTGCATATATTTTAAATAGAGTTCCAAGCAAAGCAGTTCCAAAGACTCCCTTTGAACTTTGGAAAGGCTGAAAACCTAGTTTAAAACACCTACAAGTTTGGGGGTGTTGGGGGTGTTCAGCAGAAGCGAAAGTTTATAATCCCAAAGAAAAAAATTGGATATAAAAACTGTTAGCGGTCACTTCATTGTTTTTCCTAAAAAATCCAAAGGGTATGTTATTTATTGTCCTAACCATAGTATGTGAATTGTTGAAACTGGAAATGTAAAATTCATCAAGGATGACAAAGTTAGTGTGAGTACACTAGCGCAAGAAAAATTTGTTCGAGAAATCAGGGTAATAATCCATTTACCTCAGATTTATATAGTATAGATATTGTGACTTCTCCGATTGTTGAACTGATTGATGATGGAGAAACACAAAAAACGGTACTGGAGTTTCATGATGATACTATTGCCAATGAATGAATTGTAGAATATCCACAAGAACCATCCTTAAGAACATCTCCCAGAGAATGGAAAAGACTATTCTTGATAATTATGTGTTTTATCTACAAGAATCGGATTTTGATTTAGGGGTTATAAAAGATCCAGTTTCTTATACACAAGCTATCAAGTGTAGTAATTACGATAAGTGGATTAATCTTTGGGACCGTCTTATCTGGGACGAGGTTAAGTTATGCCTTGTGCGATATTTCGCCCCTATATTTTGCCTCTTCCCGCGTTGTTCTTCTGTAAGTGGAATAATGCGAGAATTCTTGGTCAATCTTCGTGTCAGACCTATCTTTTCGTTTTCTCTGTCTTACCCGACATACTTCCGTAGTTTCCGCTTAACTGCTTACACGTGTTGACGGTTTTTTCCTTTCCAAGCGGCACGTCTTTACTGCTTTTCTTCGGATAAATATCTAGGAGAGAGGTAAGAGAAAAGGTTTTATTTTTCTATCGTCTCCCTCCTGTATTCATCTCCTTTTCCTTTCAAGTTATTCTTTCCTTTAGATTTTTTCCAGTTCCGATTTTTGTTTTATGGCGGACCGAAGCGAATCTGCTCCTGCTACCACTGCTCCATCATCTTCTCGGTGAGTTGGTTTTGCCTCAGTTTATTCACATTTTGTGTTTTTTGTGATTATGATCTTTATAGGTTGTCCTTCCGCCATTGTTTCTATTTTTTTTGTGATTTTAACATTCCCATACTCATTCCCATATACAATGTGCAGTCTAAAGCGCAAGCCTACCAAGAAGTGGACTGATGTTCTTAAAGATTTTCAGATCGCGCTTCGAGGGAAAGGTTTTACCCTTGTCGCTCCGGAAGGCACAACTTCTGTTACTTTCTTAAATGAAGACAGAATTATGGAGAAATCATGGAACGCGAATCGCATGCCTGTTGCACTTGGACAGTTGAAGGCGAGTCTTTCTTTTCCCCTCTTTGATCATGAGATTCCACTGTTTTATCAGATTCTCGCAAAGATTGATCGCGCTGTTTATCAGTTGAGTGGGGATGCATTTCGCATTATTCTGGAGTTCTCGCGTCGTGCTACCGGTGTAGGAAAATCCCTTTGTCCAGATAAAGCTAAGCCTTATGAGCTCGCAGACTTTACCATTGACTTGTTTTTTGAGCAGTATGTCGTGAATTGTGTTGTCAGAGATGGCTCGCGCTGGGGTGTTCGCTTGAGCAGAGCGAAGTTGAAGGATGGCGTGACGAAGCTTATGGATGACGTGGATCATCATAGTAAGACTAACATCTTCCTTCACCATTCTAGCGACCCCGACTGGATGAAGCATTATCTCATTATCGAGGGTCCTCTTTTGTGGGGTCTTGGTCCAGATGGGAATCCTCGTGCTGGGCCGGATGAGTCGCTCGTGGGGCATGATGTATTATCTACCGTACTTACATATTGCCCTTGGGAGTTCAATTGTCCCGAGAGGGAGACTGAGGTATGCGCTTTCCCCTACCTCTTGTGCAACTTATCCAATTTCGTTTTACAGTCTTTTTTCGATCTTATGTATTTTCTTCGAATTGGTAGATGGTAAAAGAGGCCGTTTCTCTATAGAATAAGGCGAAGGCTGCTGCTGAGAAGAAGAGGGAGGAGCTTGCCGAGGCAAAGTTAGGGAAGAAGTCTTCGCATTCGAAAAAGGTAGTGTGTATCGCCGCCTCATAGACGAGCTTTACTGCTTCTGTTAGCTAATTGAATTTTTGTTTGTTTAGTCTCTTCCTGATGAGGGGGAGACCGAGGACAAGGAAGAGGAAGAAGAAGATGAGGGTTTCGAGGATGAAGAAAAGGAGCTCGATCGTGAAGATTCTCCTGTTTCGCATAAATCCAAGAGGGAGAAAATCAGTAAGTATAGCCAGAACAGGAATAAGTCCAGGGGTGTGCCGAAAGATAAATCCCTTATCAATGCGGTTAACCCTTTGACCTTTGGGTCTGACCAAATGTCTCTTCAGTTGAGGCTGGTGTATCCGCTGCGCTATCTTCGATTGCGAAGTCCTCTACTACAAATTTTGATAAAGGAAAAGGCTCTCGTGTTGACGATATTCGTGAGACAAGCGACTTCGCTCCTACTCCCAGCACAACAAAATCAGGAGATTCGTCTTCCCTTGAAGGCGTTGGTGCGAGTTTTTCTTCCAAGATTGCCTCTGTTGCTCGATTTTCTATGTCCAATCCCACTTTTTCTCCTGTGCACGAGTTGGCATTAAATCTTGTTCCACAATCTTCTGCGGGTGCCTTTCAGTCTGGATGGGAATTTAGTTCTGAACTTTCCCTTGATCAACATCTCGCATTTGATTATTTGGTAAGTTCGATACTTTGCGCTTTTATCCTTGATTGGGCATGTCGCCCCTTTTTAACGCTATTCGTGTTGCTTTTCAGAATATGTGTCGCAGAGTCGCTCAGATCGAAGATTATCGCAAAGTGGAGAACTTGGTTCGTGTTCAGTCTTCTCAGATTTCTTCTCTTAAAGCTGAAGCTGAAAGTCTCCAAAGACGTTTCTCTGCTTCAGAAGGAATGCGAGAGACTTTCAAGTGAGTTATCTATTGCTAAAGGCTTGGTGACCGCAGCTCGCATCCGGAATGACTTACTAACGGGTAGGTCCTTGTGACTTTCTCCTTTATTCTCTATTTTCGCCTTATTATTTCATTAGTCCTTTAGGGATATTCTTCTTAGTTGAGGGTCGTGAGGTTACTTGCAGAAGTCTTCAGTTTGTATGATCTTGCCGTTGCTGTGAACTTAGATAGGGAGGCTCTCTTGGCGCATTTTAATTCCCTTGAACAAAATTTTGTATTGGCCGATAATGATGAAGATGATATCGAAGATGATAGTGAGGACTATAGGAAAAAGTATGAACACCTTAGGTTTGAATTTAGGAAGTTATACGGAGTTGTAGGAAATCTTAGGTCTCGCATTCGGTCTCTTCAAGCGAGAATCCAGCAGCTGAATGACGAAAAGACAACCTTGTCACTTGAAAAGACTAGGGCCGTCGAAGATGGGGAGATGGCTCTTTGGGGTTATCAAGAAGAGAATCACGAGATTCGCGTAATCCTTGAGAAGATTCGGAATCACCTTAGGATTGAAGACAATCCTGACTTTGACAGAGCCTTAGGTGAAATTGAGGAGAATAGGGTCACAGCGGTTAAGTATGTTAGTTGGGTAGAACAACACCAAAAGACGTTAGATTCCGTGATTATGCATAAAGAAGGTGTCCCTGATAGCCTATCCTAGTTTTTTGTGATTTGCCTTCTTATTTAGGTGTTTTTATTTGTTTCTGATTTGCTTCTGTTCTTCGCAGAAAATGAGAAGAGCTTAAAGGCTGAATTGAGTTCCGTGGTGGAGAGGCTTGAGAAATCGCAGCAGGAATTGGCGATGTTCAAAGGTGGTGAGGGTTCTTTTTCACAGCTGGTTGCTGATCTGTCTGGGAAGCTTTTTTTGGCGAATGATGAGCTTACTCGAGTAAGAGCTGAGGCTGAACAGTTCAAGGAAGGTATGGAGGCTAGGTACGCGTTGTTGAAGCGTCGTAAGAGAGCCCAACTTACCAATGCTAGTCACGAGGCGCAGAGGCTATGTAACAAAGTTGCTAGGGAAACCGCTGATCACATCACTGCTGAAAACAACCTTCCCACTAGGGAATTTCTTGATGTTTTCGTGCCTGAGGATGAGGTAGTGGAGCCTGGGTCTAGTGATGAAGAAGAGGTCACTGAGGGCGAGCAATTCAGTGGCGGAGAAGAAATTGACGAAGAAGATGCTGATGAAGAAGATGTTGATTCTGAGGATGATTTCGCTGAGGAGGTCGGTCAAGATGAAGCTAACGAAGCTACTGTTTTGTTTTCTCGGGGTGTTGTTCCAGACGCTTCGCAACCTGAAGCGGGAGGTTCTTCTCAAGTAGCTTCTCCTTCTCGTGATTGGGCTGCCTTTTAATCTGTGTTAGAATTTAGCCTTCTATATATGAATTTTAAACACTCTTCCTTTTACTGAATAGTTTTTTGGGCGCTCCCAAGCTTGGGGGGCATAACATAACTTTTGATCTGTGCTTTTCTTCCTGTGTTAGAATTTTAAAATCAAAGCAGATGTATATATGAAGTTGAATGTCTCATTAATGTTCGATGTTTTATGCCACTCTTCTGACTGTACCTTAGTTTGTGTGAAAAACGTGTCTTATAGTATTTAAAGTATCTGACTGAGGAGGTGGGAAGCATATAAGTGTTAACATTCCCATACTTGCCTCTGCTTCTCACCTTTGAAGGAGGGTTATTACCTTAAATGCCATGCTTAGTCTAATCAAGGGATTTATAGTATGATTAACACGAGTATTCACATGGGCGAACTATATGAACGCTAAAATCAATGTCAGGGTTTATGCGATATAAATATAATTGATGCGTCAAGGCTATAGAATGCGAAATGATGTTATGATGCGAGGCTACACTAGCATATTTTGGCTAAGTAATCAACACAAGTGGTTCTTAATTAAACTTAGCTTAATGAGGGTAATGTTTCCCTCGCCTCCTTTCGGGCTTTAGCGTGATTTTCTTGTTTCCTTGGTTTCTTTCGCGTTCCTTTGCCTCAGCATGATGTTCGCGTGTTCCTTTGCCTCAGCATGATGTTCGCGCATTCCTTATAGGTCTTACTTGCCTCCTAAGTAAGGTCTTATTGCCTTCCCCCACATAGAGAACTTAAAGGACTTATGGTCGCCTTGGGTAGGGTCTTCCACCTGCTGGGCGATGAAATCTCAGCTCCATGTTCTCTTGCGAGTCATTGGCCATCGATCTCGCCTTATTTGTGTTAGTATTTTTACCTCCTCAGGTTATTTCTGCGACAATATGCCAGGTCTTAGATAATCCCGTGAGTATAAGTCCCAACATATTGGCGTCTTGACACTCATCTCCCTAATGGAGGGTGCCGTCCCTTTATATTCCCCCTGAATTTCCCTTTCAAGGAGGTCACTCCTAACCATTTCAGTTGGGCTCCTCCCATCCATTTATTCAACAACCAGTGTTGTCGCAACCTCATACCTTTCGCCTATGTGGCTCGTGGTATGAAATCACACCCTAAGTGGGGTTTATTTGGACCGAGTGTATCCAAGCCAGGAACTCCTTCTACTCCACTGGTCATGTTTCTACGCCCCTTGCCGGAGAACTTATTTGCTGAGTGGTTCGTTCTCAGTGGCCTCCAGCGGATAGGCTTTTATTTCCCCCCAATATAAGTGACTTCTCCGGGATTTTCCCAATATGACGCGTGTTAGGGCTTAAGGGTCGCCTTTTACGTGATCGTGCTAAAACGCCATCGCACGACCACGAGAACTAATTTGACACGCCAAAATTGGGTACCCAGTCTCCCTAGTTATAGGTTTTAAAATAGTGATTTGCTGCCCCCTATTGAGGTCTTACGAGAAATTCTATGTGAACTTTGTTTCGCCTTTGGCTTGCTCGCATATAGAAAGAACTTTGCTTCATATTAATGTTTCTTTGGTTAGTACATAGTTTGCTTTCTTTGTTACATTGTTGTGAGTGTTGTTCTTTCGCGTATAATTTCCGCACGACCGCCTGAATGCGAGAGATGATCTTTTCTTCTTTCTTGGCCTTTTTCTTTCAAGCCTGCGTAAAGACTTGACCTTTGGTATTGTCGTTTTTGTTGTTACGCTTGTAGACTCGTTCCGGTGCTTCATTGCGTGATTCCTCCATCCTCCTAAGTGTAGGTGTGGGTTGAGGCGTCTCACCAGCACATGGGTTTCTTCTTGCTGTTGTTTGACTATAGTTCTCATGTTGAGCCATCCTTACCCATTGTTCGTTCTGATACAATGCTCTCCTTCTCATCTTATTTCCTTTTCGTCTGTGTTGACACACTTCGTCCCATAATCGTTCATCCATTTTCCTCGCTCTCTACTCTCTTCCAATGTCTCTTTCTCTGCAGGATCTTTCGTAACTTTCTCCATATTCTATCCCTAATTCATATTCCCGCACCTTTCTCTTTAGGTTCTGGTTTTCTATCATCAACCGTCCATGCTCCTGGGCACGATTTACCCGTTCTTCTATTAACATTTTTTCTGTTTCTTTCCATTGTGTGAACTTCTCTTTGTATTCGCGCTAGATGGCGAGAACCTCTTCATTTTGATTTTGGTGGCAGAACTGGTTTTCTTTTCTTTTGTCGTTCGTATCGACATCCAGCATTGGTCTTTCTGGATCATATGGCTTGACCCATTCTGTCCAATATTGCGGGTTCTCCATGACAGTAGCCAGTTCCTTCCCACATCTACTGTTAAAGTTGCCTCTTTGCATCACTAGAATCTTCAATATTTTGGAGATAAGAGGTTTTAAAAGGAGGTTTCTGAATCGAGATAGGAAGATGTAGCGTTTTAAGGGGTGAAAAATCTTGAGAGAATTTTCTAAGCAAAACGAGAAGGTGGTGTTGTGTCTACCACGGATAGCAGAGATACTTTTACGGGATGTTTACAAGATCACGTAGATATTTTATCAGCATTTCCTGGTGGAACGAAGGAGGAAGGTGATGTATATCTTCAGAGCAATGATGACTTCAAACAATCAACTGGCAGGTTTGCATGATGGACAAAAAAATGCTGGTAATGAAAATAACGGACGAGCTTGGGTAGATGATGATTTCTAGCTGATAACTAGCAGGTGAGGATAATTCCTCCCTGTTTCTAGTGCCAAAATATAGTTGCGGAAAATCCCACATCTACACCCGTTGAGATGATAATAACACAAAGCTTAAGTCATGGAAATGAACTCAAATATGAATGATATTATACACCACTTGACACTAGTATGATCTTTTGTAGCACTTTGTATTGAGTATACGATATTCTTACAATGATTTCAAGATTAGTTTACATATAACAATGGTGGAGTGCAAGATGAAAGTTTTAATGGTGTTTCTATCCCTTTATGATTTTCTTAGCCTTTCTCTCTCAACCGAACCTCTCTCTCTCTATCATTTTTGAATCCTTATATAGGCCAATATGGCTAGTAGAAGACAACCGAGGATCACATGCTAAATCTCTGCTAACTGATCTTGTTTCAGTTTGTCTTATTCGCCAGGCTTTGGGGAGACGTCGCTATCTCTCGCGCTACTTGCCATGCTTCTCGTGCAACTTTTTTTGGACTGTTCTTCGTTTCGTGTTTGTAGTGTAATTGTTTCTTCACACTCTTTCTTCATCGTCGCGCTTCTATTCTTCGCCTTACTCTTTGGTTATCGTGGTAACTTTGTATTTGGGACCGTCTTATCTGGGGCGAGGTTAAGTTATGCCTTGTGCGATATTTCGCCCCTACATATAGTGTATCCTATAAAAGTTCATCCATCCATTACCAGCTAAGTTGGTATGGCTCATCTTCTGCTTCATTTGGCTTCCTAATCATCAGAGATATCTGGGTATTAATCTTAGCAGTGTTAAAAATCTCCTTGTTGCAGTCAGCAAGAATACTAACAGACCAAGCGGGAACAAAAAACTTTCCACTACTTCCTTCCAATTCCGTGCTGGCATCTGTTGTGGTGTTATCATTGCTCAAGAAACAAACTTTTTGATTACCAGCAGTGTATTGAGTCAACTCAAGACCATTTCTTAATTTCGTGGCAATTGGGATACTGCCAGTTATAATTTGCTCCACTGATTTAACAGCAGCATGGAGACTCTTTAGATGTCCGTATTTGGGTTGGTTCAAGTTTCCATATTCACCAAGAGGAGCATCATAATCATATGACGTGGTGATGAATGGACCTCCAGAAGTACGCCCAAAGTTTGTTCCTCCGTGGTACATGTAGTAGCTTTATAAAACACCTCCATTCTGGATGAAACGTAAGACAACATAGGCGACATCTTCAGTACTTCTGTATGGATCACCACTGCCCCATCCCTAGAACCATCCCACCCAATTCTCAGTCCACATTTTGGGATTTTTAGGATTGTTTGGTGTGAATTCATGGCAATAGAATCCATTGCAGGTATCGATCATAGGTTGTGGGGCATCACTTTGTTGACACATTATCCATGGAGCACAAACGTTCTGTGATAGAGCCATTTTTGCAGCCCACTCGATGTAAGTCTTGGATGCTGCACCATAAGGGCCGTTGACATTCCCGTATTCATTCTCAATCTGAGTAAGAATAATAGGTCCACCTTCTGGTGCGAATAGTTTTACTTCTTTGCACAAGATTTATTTGTGTTCTGAGGATTGTGAAGAATTTTTTACTTTTTTTTTACATGATAATAAAAATTTCATTGGAGGTATTTATACAAGGTTATGTTACTATTAATAGGATTTAGTTAATTTTGATAGATGGAACAAACCAAAAGTGTCTAAAATTGCAGAAAATTGTTTGAGTGGAATTTTGATATTTTCCTTTCTTCCATGGATAAAAAGATCTAACCAACACGTACCCAATTATAGAAGAAGATAGAAATTAATTGATTAAACCTTTAGAGATTCAGTTTAAAGTTTAAACTACAAGAACAAGATAGAGAAATGAAAAACAAATATTAGATGGAATTTGTCCAGATTAAGCTCATTACATGAAAATTAGGATAAATTTAGATGCTGTTATAATGGTGACCACTGACCACAATTTATCCATGAGATCAGACTTTTCAATCATCATTGACCAAAGTCAAAGTAGGTACAGTACTATTGTCGACTTAAAAATTGGAAACCAAATCTTGAACTGAGAGAAGTAGAAAAAAAGTCGCAAGGGGTTGCATAAAAAAATATCGGGCCAGAAACAAAGTCACAAGCTCACAAGTTCAGCACCCCAGGCGATGGCGGAGAAATAACTTGCTGATGAATGATTGTGACCAGAAAGAAAAAAAAGAAACACCCATGACTCTTATTATTTGCTACGTACACGAATACAGACACAGAACTCTAGTTAGAGTGAAGTTTAAGGGGAACCTACGCCCGGAACTAGGTTTTTAGTCGATTAGCTTCCGGCTTGGTTTCATCTCATGTACCCTAAAAAAATCATAATCACGCCCCCGTTTTGATTTCTCTGTAGTTAGTCGTCGTCGTCGACGTTGTGTTTATAGATCCAGCCAATACCTCTTATATTTTGAGGTAAGCTATAAATAAATCTTCCCTTCTTTTTCCACTTCTTCGAAATTTTAAACTAAATAATAGAAACGCACTGTTTTCACAATGTTGGGCTCCCTGAGAGTGAGAAGCGGTTCCATATTATCATCGGCAATTACAATACCTCAGTCAACAAACGGCTTCCTCGCATCTCTTGAGAAGAACACTTTATTTCGTATCTCAACTCGGCTATCATCGAGTTGTTCCAACACAAAGGTAAATTCTCTATGGGTTTTTCGTTCATTGATATGTGCGTTTCGAACTTTTTCCTTGTTGTTGTTAGTGCAGCATTGTTTAGTTCCAATTCCTCGCAATGCATTACAAAAATGTAATTATGTTTCACTTGCGGATGTTAGGTTGAAATTCAATCACTTGGATAAAACATGTGCTATGAGAATTTTCGTGTTGCCACCTGCATGGCTGCAGCTTAATTAGTTTTGTTTTCTTATAAACAAAAACTCAGTACTGTCAGGAGGTTGCAGCTAGCTAGCCTTAAACATCTAACCATTTGTTTTGTAAATTTTGCAGGATGCCGAGCAAGTTCCTAGTCGAGCCTTTGACTTGTCTGCTGAGTTTACTCATCCAGACAAGGTGATAATGAAAGTATTGAGGTACCTTTTATTTTATGTTTATGTAAATCCCTGGAAATTTTCATTAGATTAGCTTCAAATATCATGGTAATTATAAGTTATAACTTGCATCAAGAACGGTTTGATGAGTATCTGATATGTCTTAGTATCTTTGTGTCTAGATAGTAGATTGTTTAGAACATGCTGCATGTTCATTCTGAATTTCTACAACTTGAGTAATAAGGACTCTGTATAAAAGCGTTATGTTACGTAACAGTTGAACTAATATACTAGTAGTAGTAATTGATTTGATATAATGTACTGATTATCTTCATTTATCACTATCTGCATCTTCTTGGCAGTGATTTCGTTGAAAAAAATAGGCATTCGTCAACTTACCTTTATCATTTGTGGAACCTATTGACATCTGATCGTCTGGAGGAGCTTGGTGTAGGTTACAATGTAATACCTATACCAGATAAGCATGAGTGGAAAGCTTCTTGGCATGAAGAGGGAAAGCCAAAATGGTTGGGAACTATTCCTACTCGTGCTGATGGTAGGTTGTATTACACTGCAAGTATTGCTGGGTATATAGACAAGGATGGAGGAAAAGGGGGATATGGAGTTATCCTTTTCGACTATTACGGTAGGCCAAAAGTTGGATCTGTTGGTGTCTCTCTAAAATGTAATCTTCCACTTATTTATTATGAGTTTCAAGGTGTCAGAAGTGCTCTACAACTTGCTTTGGATCATGGTTTTTGTGCACAAATCAAACTGTATTGCAATTCAGATACTGTTAGCAAAGTAATTGATCATTGTCTTGAGCATACGTCTAGGACACCGTGGTGTATGGGTAAAACTGCCCGCCGGAATGGTTCTAAACTTTGCGCAGGATGTGTGGGGCTTAGATTATTTAGATATAAAGTCGAGGATATTTTAGATTTGTTGTATAAGATAAACAGGTACCATTTTAGAGATGTCATTAAGGTTACAACTTGTTGTGGATCTGGTCATTTGGCCAAATATTTTAGTACGTCACCTACCGAAGAGGAGATGAGCCGATTTGGATTATTGGTTCAAAAACTTGAATTGTATGAAATGGTGTTGAAGCCGGGCAAATTTCCTGAAGAAGTTGATGACAGTATTTATGATGAAATGTTCAAGGGAGATAGGGTGCACTCGGAGCTAATTATGGTGGAGAAGCTTTCAGAAACCAATGAATATACGCATCCAGATGCACTTTACAATAAGTTGAGGAAGTATCGTACCCACAAGTTGTTTCCAGACCTTGAATAAGTATGATACTAATTAGTTTGTATTCTATTTTACTGTTTGACTTACAACTTGCCACTCTCTGTGATATTTTGGTATTTAGAATGCTACTGACTGTTGTAGTTTTAATTATGTGTATCATGGAAGCTGCCTCTTTTGCTTCTTTTAGGTTAGTTTGTGAATTAACATCAGTGACCCAAAGTAGAGGAGAGAGAAAATATCAGAGGAGAGAGAAAAGAAGCTATGGTGAATCTAAGAAGGACAGTTGATGAAGAAGGATTTACATCGGTAAGAAGAAGGAGATCACGATCTGTGACAAGGGTTTGTGAAGATAGAAGGGGGTATGAAGTAGGCATGGGTAGGAAAACAGATCTAAAATCAAGAAAAGGTGAGAGTGTTAAGATCGAAAGAAAAGTTATTGGAGGCTCAATGGGAAAAAAGGGTACGGGAGATGTTCTTCACCTCGCTGTTTGGTCAGGGATTAAGAGAAGTTTCTGTTGGTTAAGTTATAAGGCAGGGTTATGGTTTTCTAGACTGCTTAAGAGGGAAGCTAATGGTTGTAATGGTAAGCTCTCTCAGTGGAACTTCCGAGATAACGAAGATTGGATTTATGCTGCTCGCGAAGAGAACAAGATGGGACAATACATTCGTATTCTGGTTTCACATAATAAGGAGTATCCGACGTCTCTGTTTTTTCCGGTAGGGGACAATGGTGTAAGCTGGTGGGAAACAGGGATGATGCTTGAAAGTTTATTGTTTGGAGTTTCAAAATCAAAAGGGTGTAAGAAGATGGAGGCAAAACCCGCTGTTAATGTGGACAATGCTTGGTTAGATGGCAACATAAAACATAAATCTCAGTTTGACGGAGGTTCATCTCCAGTGAAATCTAAGCCTGAACAAGTTGCTAATTCTTCTTGGCGTCGTACTATGGTGTGGAATTGGTTGATATAGATTTTAACTGGAAAGAAGTGGGAAGATGGATTATGGACAGACTTGGGTGGAGTCTTAGCTTTGAACTTCAGCCAATTGATGATCTTAAAGCAGTTTTCACTATTAAGACCACGAAGGAATTTAATCGCATTAGAGATACTGGCTCTTGGAAGGTTAATGATGTAGAAATTCGTATTTATCCTTGGTATGCTAGTATTAATGCAATCCCTAAATCCAATCCGTGGAGTCTCAAGAAGAAATGGATAGGAGTGAAAGGAGTTCCTTTTAATTTATAGTGCTACTCGACATTTAAATCTATTGGTGATAAATTTGGGGGTTTGGTCGAAACAAGCCCTGAATCCTCAATGGCTACTGATTTATCTGAGATTAAAATCTGTGTTAATGGCCCTGTTAGTAATGGGGTCTGGTGTGAGGAGGTAATTATCGGTAGCATAGGATTTTGGGTTGAGATTCGTTTGATTGGTGAAGAAATTGAGCCATCAAGATTCGATATGAAACCAATTTCTATTTTTAAAGATCGTATGAAGCCTTCTGCCGGTACGCAATGGCGCCGGAAACCAACTCCGATAACTGTTGAGGAAGAAGATGGTGGACGTGGAAGTTTGGGAAATGGAAAAAATCACGGGTGTACGAAAAATATTGCCGTTCTGGCTGATGGAACAACTGGTGCAGGTAAAGGGACGAATGTCTTGTTGACACATATCTCTGTTGACTTTTGTGGTAATAATTCAAATTGTGAAATTGCTGAGCCAGTAGAAAATGCTCGCAGTGTAAATCTTAACTCAAATTCCGTGGATAATAATCTTGCTGGGCCAAGCTCAGGTTACCAAGCCCGTTTGGATTTAAATAGAGGGTTTGTCCAGTAAAGCTGTAAGTCGTGACGATGAGAATTTAAATTCAGAGAATTCGTCTACTAAAGCCAGCACCAGCTCTGTTAGCTTAAACTCCTCCTTAAGAAGCTTGAAAAAACAGCTAAAGTGTAAAATGTCCAATGGGGTATCTTCTTCCTCTATATCATCTGGGTCTGTTAATGAAGGTGCTTACATTGGGGCAAAGGATAATCCACAGGCTCATATCGGTTGTTCAACAAATGATTTGGTGGTTGATGACAGCGACGATGATGTCTCTTGTACTAGCGGTAGTTCAAACGTCAAGGATGATGAGCCTAATGATGCGGTGAAAATGGCGAAAGGAATTGCAGCAAAATTCAAAGCTGTTCATGGAAAGCTAAAAGACACAGGTAATGATTCCGGAATTGTGCTATCTAAAAATGAAATTGCCTTTGTCACAGAAACGGTTCTCTCTCATGCAAATGCTTTCAAAGATGAATTGATAACGAATGCTAGTTAATGGAGTTGTTTCTTTTGGGTATTATTTCATTGGGTAGTATTTGTTTTTAATGTTTAACATAGTATCTTGGAATGTAAATGGTCTCGGGGATCCGGATAAGCGGTCGAAATTGAAAATTTTTGTGAAGAAATGGAAGCCTACAATTCTTATTATTCAAGAAACCAAGCTTAGTGTTTGTTCCGATTTTATTGTGCACCAATGTTGGGGAGTATCGTCTTGTGAGTGGATTGTGCTAAACTCTTATGGAAGATCCGGTGGTATTGATTATATGGAATTCAGATTTAATTGAAGTGGATGACTTTCTTGAAGGTATCTTTACTATAAGTATCTCTTGTCGTAACTTGGAAGATAATTTTCGTTGGGTCCTTACCGGTGTTTATGGTCCTTGTAATGTTCAAGAAAAGAAAAGATTTCGCATGGAGTTGGTTACTTTGCGTAGTTATTGGGATGGTTTGCCGTGGTGCATCGGGAGTGATTTTAATGAAATAAGAGCTATGGAGGAAAGAAAGGGATGTCGTAGAGTTTCAAACTCAATGCAATTTTTCGATGATCTTTGCAATGATCTCGATCTCGTGGACTTGCCTATTTATGGTGCAAAGTACACAAGGAGTAGACCACCAAACAAGAAGAGCAAGATTGATCGTTTTTTATTTACTTCGAATTGGGAGGATCACTTCCCAAATCTTATCTTGAAGCGGAAAGTGAGGCCTTTCTCGGATCATTTCCCTATTGAGTTATGCTCTCTTGTGACGGATTGGGGAGCTTGTCCATTCCGGTTTCAATTAGCGTGGCTTGAAGGTACTAACATAATTGCTTTAATGAAAGAATGGTGGGAGTCTTTCTTTTTTGTAGGTTCCGTGAGTGTATGCTTCTCTAAGAAACTAAATGCTTTGAAAGAAAAATTGAAGAAGTGGAATAAAGATACTTTTGGTAGTGTTGATAAAGCTATTGATGCGGCTCTTGACAAGATTAAAGTTTTGGATGATCTTGATGATGATAGAGATCTTACCGAGGTCGAAGAAGATATGCTTGTGACGGCCAAAGTTGAGTTTGAGACGGCATATAGGCGTAAAGAAATCTTGATTAGACAAAAATCAAGAGTCAAAGGGATTCGTGACGGTGATAGAAATACCAAGCATTTTCATCATATGCTAAAGAGTCATAGAGCTTTCAACAACATCAATAATATTCGCATCAATGGTAGATGGACCGGGGATAAAGATGAGATTAAAGAAGGCATTGCCAACCACTTTGAAGAAGCTTTCAAGGAAGCCTCAAATGATAGACCGAGAATTAAAGATATGTGTTTAAAACAAATTGACGAAGAAGCTAGAATTTGGTTGGAGAGGTCGTTTAGTGAAGATGAAGTAAAGAAAGCAATTCATGATTTAGGTGTGGATAGAGCTCCGGGTCCGGACGGATTCCCTATGAAATTCTATATTGTTGGTTGGGAGTTCTTAAAAGAAGATTTAATGAAGGTGTTCAAAGAATTTCATGATCATAATATCCTTGATATATCTTTAAAGAACAATTTTATAGCTCTCATTCCTAAAAAGATCGGTGTTGAGGAGGTCAAGGATTTTAGACCTATTAGCCTCATAGGAAGTGTTTAGAAGATCATCTCCAAAGTTCTAGCGGAGCGGCTTAAGGTATATCTTCCTATCTTGATTTCTCCCTCTCAATCTAGCTTTATAAAGGGTCGTCAAATTTTGGATGGAGTCTTGATAGCAAATGAGTGTGTGGATTCTAGACTTCGTCAAAAAGATCCGGGGTTAGTGTGCAAGTTAGACTTTGAAAAGGCGTTTGATACTGTGAATTGGAACTTCTTAAATGAAGTTTTATATAAAATGGGCTTCGGAGGTGTTTGGCGTGCTTGGATAAGAAATTGCTTATCTTTCTCAAAATTTTCGGTTCATGGGTTCTTTGGTAGTAGCAAGGGACTTCGTCAAGGTGATCCTATTTCACCATTCCTTTTTATCATCGTCGGAGAGGTGTTGAGTCATATGTTGAGCAAGGCGTAAGAAGTTGGTAAAATATCGGGGTTTTCGGTGAAAAATGGAGGAATAAAAGTTAACCATCTACAATTTGCCGATGATACCATTGTTTTTCTTGATGCTAAGCATGATCAAGTAGATGCTCTCCGATATTTACTTCTTTGTTTTGAGTTAACCTCGGGGTTGAAGATTAATTTCTCTAAAAGTTGTTTGTTCGGTGTCGCTCTTAATGATGATATCGATGGGTTTGCAAGTATGCTAGGGTGTAAAAGATCTAATTTCCCAAGTATATACCTTGGTCTACCTTTGGGTGATAAGGCTAGTGGATCACTAAAGTGGGAGAAGATTTTGGAATCTTGTGCTTCTAGACTTTCTTCGTGGAAAGGGCGGTCGATATCAAGAGGAGGTAAGTTGACTCTTATAAGAAGTGTTTTGGCTAGTTTGCCCATATATTATCTATCAATATTTCTTGCTCCATGCTCCATAACTTACAAACTTGATAGAATAGTAAGAAATTTTTTGTGGGATGACGACTCAAACAAGAAGAGAATTCATAATATTGGTTGGTCCACGGTTGTGAAGTCTAAAAAAAGTGGAGGTCTTGGGATCCGAGTGTCTAAACATGTAAATTCGGCTCTTCTCAAAAAATGGTTGTGGAGATTCGGGACGGAAAAAGATGCTTTTTGGAGAAAAATAATTGTGGAGAAATTTGGCGAAATCTCGACGGGATGGGAAACTCTTAAACCAAAAGGGCCAAAAGGGTGTAGTTTGTGGCATAATATTTATAATGAACTTGAAGACTTCAATAAGCATGTAAGATTCAAGATTGGAGCGGGTAACGAAACTAGATTTTGGGAAGACCTTTGGATCGGAGATGTTGTCTTATGCAATAGATTTCCGTTAGCTTTTGAAGCTTCAAGAACTAAAGGGTGTGTAGTGGCTCGGTTGAATGAGATATCAAGTGACGGCATCAAATGGAAATTTATGTCCCGCGAAAGATACTCACAAGCTATAATGAGGGAGGTTGATTCTATAAAATCTTCTTTAGAATTGGTAAATATCCAAGAAGGAGTCATAGATTCTAGATTATGGATGGATAGGGATAATGGCAAGTTGGAGGCATATACGGTAAAGAATGGAGTTAGCTCTCTAAGTGAGCCGGGTGATATAAATTTTCCAAACGAGATCATATGGAGTCGGTTATATCCTTATAAAGTCAATTTCTTTCTATGGCTTCTCTCCCACGATAAGTTGATGACGACCGATAATCTTATTAGAAGAGGTATGGGTGTGGATAGGTCTTGTCGGTTTTGTGAAGAAGAAGATGAAACAAGTTCTCATTTGTTTTGTGATTGTTGGAGAATTAAAAGAATTTGGACTTACTTTGTTGAAGGATGCAATTTCCATTGGAACTACAATACTCGCATTGCCACAACTATTCAAACTTGGAGTTATGATTGGGGTGATGAGCGGCTCAACCGTATTTGGAACAATCTTCCGGTTGCGATATGGTGGTGCATTTGGAAGGAACGGAATGCAAGGATCTTCAACAACAAAAAGAGAAATTTAGCAAGCATAATTAGAGATATCAAGATTCAAGCTTATTTTTGGGCCGAATCAAACACTAACATGCTATGTTTAACGGCTAATATGGTAGTTTGTTTATGAGATTCAAATTTCTATCGTCCTATTTGAGAGGGCATGGAGTAGCAAGAGTGTGTGTAACTTCATATACTCTTGCTCTTGTAATTTTTTCGTTCTTTTTGGTGATCGACTCCCATGTCGGTTTCCCTTTTTTGTTTCGGTTGTATTTATTGGGTTAAGGTACCCCCTCTAGTACCTTATTTTCAATGAATTCTCCTTTTGACCGATCAAAAAAAAAAGGTTAGTTTGTGAATTGTTTCTCATTTACTCTGTATTAGACTGAATAGCCAGCCTGGGATTACTGGGACCTGTGCAACACGCCAAGCAATACAGATTTGCCTGACTCATATCATGGATCCGGAGCCCTGCTGAAAGTCGTGACTATAATTCGTGAGGAGTTGTGTTTGCTTAGGTAGAAAGTTTTCCATTTCGCAAGAGAATATGCAGATTAGCCTTTTTTGTTTTTTTGTTTTGTTTGAAGCTCTCTGAAATATACTAAAATCACTTTTGACCAACATACTTCTGATTGTGTTCTCAAATATTCTAAAACGGAGTATTCGCATAAAAAGTAAGCAAATAGCCATACCCGTACCTAGATAGTCACGGACATTTTACATTCAAATGATTTTTAATCTGCGCCTTGACAAATAAATTAGACAGATCGATGCGGCATTTGCCAATCCAATAATCTAATGCTATCTGATGTCTATCCTATTTAGATGGTAGGGATAGACATGTGTTACTTATTAGACATGGTTATCCATCTTTTCTGTCTCCCTCATCTCCCTGTAGACAAAGAGCTCATGAATGCCCTACCTAAAGTACTACAGACTACTCACTCAACAGAGTATTATAATACGAAAATGATTTACTCACCAAAGAATTTACATTGCATTCTCACTTAGTGAGGGGATGGGTAGGGCCCACTTCTACCCCACTCCTATCCCAATGCACCGAACACTGCTCTAGGTCCGTGCGATCTCCTTCGATACATTCACGGTGCAAATTCTTCGGTGGGTCTAGCAAGACTGATTATAATAAAAGGTTAATGAATGAATGCCTTGTTCTTTTCTTTCTTTTTTTTTATAGAGAAATAAAGGAAATAAGAATACCCTACTTGAACCAACTGGGGATAGCTTAGTTGGCTAGGGTCGAACTCTCGAATTGTTAGGTCAGAGGTTCGAATCCCGCACGGATCATATCATGCTTCAAAAAAATAAATACCCTACTTGCATCGTCTATCAATCTGTCTCACCCGTTGGAATCACATCCTAGTCCTACCCCTTAGTTTTCAGCTGAAAACCAACATGCATTAGGCTTTGGCCAGGCTTAGCTTACCGATACTCTTGTGCATACTCTCTTTTCAGGTCATTGAATTTTCATTCTCCGGCTATATTTATCATGCACCTTCATCTTCCATCTCCAGTGGGCATTAGGAAATACAACAACAAAAAAATCGTGTTTTCACATTGATGGGCTCGCTGAGAAGCCGCTCCATGTTACCGTCGGCAGTTCCATTACCTCGGTTTGCAAACTGTGCACTCTCATCTATTGAGAAGAAACCATCGTGCCGTGTTTTAACTCAGCTATCAGGTGCAACGGAGAAGAAGAAATTCCCCAGCACCAACGTATTTCCTGAGACGGAAGATCAAATTCAACGACGCGTGAGTACTTTTATATTCCTCAATTTTATTGTATCAGTTTTGTGTTTTGTATTTTAAAAAAAATGGGGGAATTGTCAATTGAAGAAAATGGGTTTACGTTTTGTTTTGTGAAGAGTGAAAATGGAAAACAAATAAAACCCTAAAACCACAGTTTTTGGTTGATAGTTTCTTGTTTTAACATGTTATGTTGTTGTTCGTTGATATGTGCTAACTTTCTCCTGGTTGTTACTAGTGTAGTATGGTCTGGTTCAGTAATTGGATTACAAAAATGTAACCATGTTGCACTTGTGAATGGTTACTTAGTAAATCAAACTCGTATTGCTTTCTACCTTTTTCTGCATAGATGTAATCTAGTCACCTTGTAATCTGATTATATGAAATTCAATTACTTCCATAAACCATGCTATACAAATTGTTGAGTTGCCTCCTTCTTAGCGGCAGCTTAAACTTTATTTTAGTTTTTTTTTTTCTAATAAATGAACAAGATGTTATATTAGACTAGGATAATGGGTTTACGTCACCTATCCCTAGACAGTTTAATATTTGTTCTTTGCTGTGAAAGATTGACAGTTATACTTAACCCAATACTATCCCCAATACAAGAAGTCCTAGATCTCCTAGCAAATATCAGCATTAAATATTAGATTCTATTTACATGATTTACTTTGACAGAGTCAGAAAGCCAGAAATTGTTCCTTTGTATGCTTTAGTACATTGTAGGCAGTCTGGGGGCAACTGTTGGATTGATTGTTTATGAAGGAAAACTCATTTCTAATGTACCAAAGCTTGAAGTGCTAATGCTTCTGTTGCGTCTGTTCCTATTGAACATCCTTTCGGCAGTTGCATCCATAATTGGTTTAGGTCCTTTAGGATTATTGATAAACCTCCAAGACAATTTAGATAGAATATTATGTGGTTTTTTAATACCTGATCCACTTTGGGCTTTTGGAGTACAGATAGAACTCCACGACTTGGTATAAATAGTTTTTTTTTTTTTTTTGGATCTTGTTTATTCCACCAGAAATCTCTTTGAGTCTTATCATAATTTTCTAAAACTTTTTTAGGCAGAGAATAGCGCATCATTTGATGACTTGGGTAAGCTGAAAGGGGTGAATTAATAAGGACAGTTCTACCAGCCTGGGATAGAACCTTAGATTTCCAACCTCTAAGAGATGCATAAGCCTTTTCTAAAATAGGTTCGTAATTTAAAGCTTTGGACCTGTTAAAAGAGAGAGGGTTACCTAAGGACTTTTCGTTTTTCAAGATTCTCTTCACTTTAAGGATCCTAGCTGATATCTTACAATGCCTATTATGAGCATTGCTACTGAAATAAGCCCCCGATTTTTCAAAATTTGTAGATTGTCTAGAAGCATCACTAGATCTTTTAAAAGATTAGCAAGATTCCTAATTTTGGGAATTGATGCTTTTGAAAAATAAAACAATCATCTGCAATTGCAAATAGCAAATGAGAAATGACAGGACAATGCTTGTTATTTTGGTTCCAGAAATGCTCTTATCATGCTCAGCAAACTGAAATACTCCTAATGACTTTACTCTTCGAGGTTGCAGCTATACTTGAATATTTAACAAAAAAAAATTTTGTTTGTAAATACTTCAATATTTTGCAGAAACTCCTCGAGGTAAATGCCGAGCAGCCTACTCGTCCAGCCTTTGACCTGGGTGCTGCGTTTACTCATCCAAACAAGGAGGTCATGCATATATTGAGGTACCCATTCCTTTTCTTTTTGATGTAATTCTCATCATTAATTCTCATTAGATTAAAACTTTGTTTAAACTAAAGATGTGTCCTAACGAGTTGCATGTTGGTAAGTAGATTTTGAGCCATTTTAAATGTGAATGCTCGCGCCTAATGGACATTTTTAGTCTGTGCATATACCCTAATTCATTTTTGTTCAAATAAGGTAATGAAGAAGTTCTTTTTTTCTTTTTTGAGTTTTCCTTTTTATATGTAAAGCATCATCTTGTACAACCGATCACAACTGGCGGTCAACAATTTGCCATTTGTATCCTTGGAGAAGATTTTCACGTACAACTTAGGGGGGAACGTTCTTGGAAGATATAGTTCATTCATGCCTTAGAGTTTGTTATTAAACTTAGCTTTCCAACATATTTAAGAATATTTATGGTTCATTCTGAAACATAAGGCACAATAAGTCATAGCTTTTAAAATTTGTCTGGTTTACAGAAAGTGCAATGGTACAAGAAGCCAAATGAATTAGGTGCCATCTTGGATCATATAGTGTTACCATCAAAGTTGTATCTGAATGAATCACATTTATGACGAGATTACTCTTGCCCCTGCCCACCTCGTAATTTCTAACTAGTTGATCAGAAAGTTCCCAGCGGCTGCTTTGATAGTAAAATTGCCAATAGTTTTGCATGTCTCATGTTTCTGGCTAACATGATGTAATCCCAGAAAGCTTCAAATATCATGGTAATTATAGGTAACGACTTACGTCAAGAACGGTTTGATGAGTATTTGATATGTCTTGGTATCTTTGTGCCCAGCTAGTTGATTGTTTAGAGCATTCTGCATGTTCGTTCTGAATTATTTCCACAACATGAGTAATAAGGACTCTGTATGAAATGCTATGTTACGTTACTTATGATAGCTAATTGTCTTCATTTATCACTATTTGCATCTTCTTGGCAGTGATTTCGTTGAGAAAAATAGGAACTCACCAACATACCGTTGTCATTTGCGGAAACTATTGACATCTGCTCCGCTGAGGGAGCTTGGAGTAGGTTACAATGTAATACCTATACCAGATAAGCAGGAGTGGAAAGCTTCTTGGCGTGAAGAAGGAAAACCTAAATGGTTGGGAACTATTCCTACTCATGCTGATGGTAGGTTGCATTACACTGCTAGTATTGCTGGGTATATAGAAAAGGATGGAGGAAAAGGGGGATATGGAGTTATCCTTTTCGACTATTACGGTAGGCCAAAAATTGCATCTGTTGGTGTGTCTCTAAAAGGTAATGTTCCACTTATTTATTATGAGTTTCAAGGCGTCAGAAGTGCTCTACAACTTGCTTTGGATCATGGTTTTGGTGCCGCAATGAAACTGTATTGCAATTCAGATACTGTTAGCAAAATAATTGATCTATGTTTTGAGCATACGTCTATTATTCCGTGCCGTATGGGTAAAGCTGCCCGCTGGGATGGTTCTAAACGTTGCACAGGCTGTGTGGGACTTAGATTATTTGCGCGTGGAATGGATGATTTTGATATACTCTTTCCGATCATCAAGGACATTTTAGATTTGTTGTATAAGATAAACAAGTACCATTTAAGAGATGTTATTGAGGTTACAACTTGTTGTGGATCTGGTCATTTTGCCAAGTATTTTAGTACCTCAACTACCGAAGAGGAGCTGAACCGATTTGGATTATTGGTTGACGATCTTCTATTGTATGAAATGGTGTTGAAGCCGGACAAATTTCCCGAGGAAGTTGATGATAGTATTTATGATGAAGTCTTCAAGGGAGATCGGGTGCACTCTGAGCTAATTATGGTGGAGAAGCTTTCAGAAACCAATGAACATACTCATCCAGATGCCCTTTATGATAAGTTGAAAAAGTATTGCACCCACAAGAGGTTTCCAGACCTTGAATAAGTATGACACTAATTAGTATGTATTTTATTTTACATTTTGACTTACAACTTGCTACTCCTTGTGATATTATGGTAGAATGCTACTTCTGGTATTATTGGCTGACTGTTGTAGTTTTAATTATGTCTATCATGGAAAGCTGCCTCTTTTGGGTTTGTTTAAAAGGATGGTCATGAATTGTTTCTCATTTATTCTGTATTAGGCTGAATAGTTAGACTGGCATTACTGGGACCTGTGCATCAGGCCTATCACAAGAAGATAGCAACAATGAACGTTCTTCGCAAAAAAGGTCAACTAATAATTAACAGCTACCTTTTTTTGCCACAAATCAGGTGAGTTAGCCACCCATCTTCTACATTGCCCGACTACCTCTCAAGTTCGGAAGTACTTCTCATATACAATTATGGATTAGGTTATGCGGGACCAACTGTATCTTCGAAGGATTGGAGGCTTAAAAACCAGTCTGCAGCTGGTCAAGTTCTATGTAATTTTTGCCGGAAGCAATCACTTGAACTGTATGGACGCATCGCTACAAACTCATCTTAGAAGTCGTTACCTTGGACGTGAAGAATGTCCTAACCCAAGTGGCACAAAAGGGATTTACATAGATAATGTCGTCCAACTGGGGACATTTTTTTGTGAGCCGAAAAGGCCTGTAATATAATCCGATTAAGTTGTTTGGGTCTTAAAGGGTCTGTCGTGGGTGTTGTTGACTTGATGTTTTCATCTCTTTCATTACAGCTTCTTCAGGGGTTTTCATAATCTGCTTACTTCCTTTAAAGTTTTTTTTATCTTTGCTAAAAAATAAAAAAAAATCAAATGATTTTCAATCTGCGCCTTGGCAAATCAAAAAGACAGATGTGGCATTTGTCGATTCCAATAATCTAATGCATATTTACGATGGTAGAAATAAACGTCAGATTGCTGTGGCACAAAGTAACAAAATTATGCCTCACTACGTTTGCAGTTACCAGTAAACAAGGAGTTTGAGCAGAGAGATACACCTCCCGCAAACAAGGAGGAGTTTAAACTTTATAGGATTCTCACTTTTGGGAGCTCCTGTTCGAAACAATGTCAGCAGACTTGGCGCGGGCTTAAAAATTTAAAACATCTCAAAATCAAATATATATAATATAAGAATCACCCACCCACTGCCGATATCACTATACCATGCATACCCTTTGCCGATGATCGTTGCCAACAGAAAACAGAAAGAAAAAGAAAAGGTGTCGTGCAAAATTCTCTGTCTTAGGTCGGTCATCAACCTCAATTTCCAAGTGTTGTTGATGGAGTTTTTCCAATCTTGAACTACATTTATCGTGTGAATGTTTTAGAATTCTCTAGCCTAACTATTTAGACTTGGTCTATGCTCCGAATGGCATAGATAATAAGTATTGTTTTGATCTTCATTATAAGTTGCTATATAACATCGTAGACAGAGAACGACAGTCATCTTTATTTGAGTTGATTTTTTAGGCTAAAGAGAATGGGAATGGCGAACAGCGGAGAGTCAAGTGAGAGAGAGAGTCCGCTCGGTATATTCTGCGCAAGTACTGTTGGTTTTGTATATGTATGATGGATTATGCGGGTGAATGTTTACCTACATAAAATAAGCCATAGTTAGAGATAACCTACTTATTAGGACACTGTAAACCCACTTTTTAAAACTCTTTGTATTTGTTTCCAGCTCGCATTGGCAGAGCTTTAATATCGTTTGTATCAAAATCATGGTATTTAAGACTATAGGACAAAGGTTAGAAACTTAAAAGGCCTTGGTTCTCTGAATCTGACCACTCCACAACGACCAAAAATGCTTCCTCAAGATGTCACTTATTCATTGGATGCCCTATCCATGTAGAGTCTTGTTTATAGAGTACACTGACTCAACAGAGTATTATAATAAAAAGTTAATGGATGCCTTTTCTTTTCTTTTTTTAATGAAGGAAGTAAGATTACGCTACTTCCATGTATCTATCCATCTGTCTCTGCTGAAAACCAGCATGCACATGTTAGTCCTTCGGCCAGGCTTAGCTTACCGACACTCATTCTGCATTCTGTCATTGAATATTTTCATTCTCCGGATACATTTATCACTTTCATCTTACATTTATTTACCGATACTCTTGTGCTTACCAATACTACATTTATCACCTTCACCTACATTTATTTCAAGAAAAAAAGAAAAAGAAAAAACAAAACAGCATAACAGACTGCAAAATAAAAACTCATGATCATCTTCACATTAGGATATCTAATTACACAGTCCAGCACTCCAGCTTAAAAACACTTTAGTACTCCTTTTTTTAGTTGGTTTTTAGAAGCAATTTTGTATGTATTTAAAATGACCTGCATGTTGACGTGATTATGTGATAATGACTACACACTACACAGTATTAAAAAAAAAATACAGTGTAATTATCTCTGATGATATTGTACAAGATTTGCCCGGATATGCAGGAAAAGCAAATAGGTGAGCATTCTATTTGTAGTTTCAATGTCTGAAATCAGAATATCTACATTTTCTATTATCCTTTTTTGCGGTTGATTATGTGACGCTATTACATGAGCAAACTCATCGCCGTGAAATTCTACAAACAGCTAAAACGTTTAGCATATATGTTTGAAGTTGTGTTGTTTTAGCAACATCAGGAGTAGTTTATACGTTGGATGTGGGAGGACAAATTTGTCAATGCATTATAGTTCACACTAGCTTGGTTACAAGGTGGTCGGTTATTTTTGGTAGGAAAAAGCCAAAAGAGGATCATCACCCCCAGGTACAATTATTTTGTTGGAAAAGCTAATGAAAAAACTGGCCAATTATGCTCCTACATATTACTCATCTTCTCAATGGAACTCTAAACAGTGTGTGATTCTATGTATACAATACGTTTCTCTTTTGGATTAGGTGGTTGTTTTTTTTCATGGATGCTTATGAAGTTTGATGTTCAAATTTGCGCAATGTTAAAAAAAATTGCACGCTCATAATCCTAACAGCTGATCATCAAAAAGTTATGTCGTCGGTTATCTGGTGGTGTACTAATAACTGTTGGCCCCGGCCGATCTATAGGTTCGAGTCCGTCCTAATATAATTAGATTTCCAAATGTAATTTAATTTTCCTTAGTACCGTATATTAAAAGAATTTAAGCAGCCACGGCCGGGGCTGTAATCCCCAGCTAATTTGATACGACCAACAAAACACTAGAGCATACTTAAGAGGCCACGGCCGGGGCTATAAGCCCCGCCTAATTTGACCCGACCAACATAATAATAGGACTGCTTAAGAGGCCACGGCCGGGGCTGTAAGCCCCGGCTAATTTGACCCGACCAACATAATACTAGGGCATACTTAAGAGGCTACGGCCGGGCTGTAAGCCTCGGCTAATTTGACCCGATTAATAAAACACTAGGGCATGCTTAAAAGGCCACGACCGGGGCTTACTAATTTGACCCGACCAACAAGATATTAGGGAATGCTTAAGAGGCCACGGCTGTAAGCCCTGGCTAAATTGACCCGACAACCAAGACATTAGGGCACACTTAAGAGGCCCCGACTAATTTGACCCGACCACAAAACACTAAGGTCGCAGGCCCCAAATAACTTATAGGCTCGATGATTGACAGTTCTAATCTAATTTTGTCAATGAAATTTTGTAGGAAAATACTGGCCAGCCGACCAAACAACAAAAAAATTGGAAAAAGAAGTGTTGTTTGTGTATGTGGACAATTACGACCATCGATTTCGTCATCCCACGGCGCGGATCGATCGGTTATATGTTGTATATAGACGTCCATCGGATCGTTGATTTCCTGATCCGGCTAAGCTTCCATAACTTACAAATTCCAAACGCATTAAAAAAAAAAGGGAAAAAACGTCCTGGATTTTCTGAATTTTTGTTAGGCTTCTATGGAGAAAAGAAAAACTGATCCTTAATTACTATGGGTTTCCTTATTCCTTCCCCATCGTGGGTTTCCTTAATCATTCCTAATTGCTGGTATTAATAGAGTTTATATCTACTCTTCTCCATGTACGTTTTTGATTTCAAGTTTGCAAAGTTACAAACACGACAACATTACCCTCTCCCCACCCTTCTCTTTCTGCCGGTGCAAATTATCTTATTCTTCCTTATCTCATAAGAAGTTCTAATACCGGAAAACTTGAGGATATCATGGAGGAAACGGTTTCACGTCATTGAAGTTTCTTTTTATATGCCATGTGCACAATTGATTTTTATCTCAAGATTGACTTGGTCATGATCCATTGTCAGTGAGTAGATTTCAAGTTTATGCATGAGTTGTTGAACAACCCAATGGTTCTCTGTCCAATTTGAGATCGATATACACTCGAAAAAGCACCTTAAATCAATCACAGTCGTGATCAACCAAAAATCAATAGCTATCAAGCTCAAAATTTATCTCAGCCATATCTCAAGTTTTCTCGGCAACCACTATTGTAAGGTTAAAGTTTATTTCCTGATCCTACTTAAGATTGAAAACTATTTGGGTCAAAATTTAATCGTCATTGTGACCAGCAGCTACAAGAACAGATGTTGATCTTCACTGAGCGCCATAGTGCGAAAGACGATGTTGCCCAAAGATAAAATCCTGGTGCTCGTAGGTTGTGAGACTATCCCAAGAATGATAATTGACGTGGTTATAAAATGTGGCTTTCCCTAGCACTCACGTGAAGAATAAAAGGGTTGTCTCAGTGCACTCCTTATATTGATTTCTAATCTATAATTGGCGTGGTTATTTATTTTCCTATGAGCATCGTTATGGGTTACCGTTAATCGTTACTTGAAGAAAGCTCAAGGGGCTTTGCTGGGCTATTGATTCCAGCTAATTCGACGGACCAGCGAAACACCGGAATAATAGACGCGCAAATTTCCAAAAAATTTAAGGTACCATACCAACTAATTGGACTCGACCGAATCAATGATAGCAAGATTGGGATGATCTTAACTTTGTCGCCACTAAGTTTTCTAATACAGTTAGATTTTTTAATTTGAATTAATTTTCTAAGTAAAAAACGACCAAGCTTAAAACTAAACATTAATTTTCAAAAGAATTTTAGGGGCATGGCCGGGGATGTAGGCTCCGGCTAATTTGACCTGACCGATAAAGTACCGGAACAATAGACCGGCAAATTTCCCCCCAAAAAATAAGGAACCACTGCCGGGGCCTACAATAAAACACTCGGATAGCATGATCGGGATAACCTTAATTTTGTCGTGACTAAGTTTCCTAATATAGTTAGATTTTTAAATAATTCAAAACGACTAACCTTAAGGCTAGATATTAATTTTCAAAATAATTTTAGGGACCATGGTTGAGGATGTAAGCCCCGGGCTAATTTGACCTGACCACCGAGGCACAGATCCCGACAAACTTTATAGGCTCAACTCCCCAGATCTCAACCTAATCTTAGCTAGCTAATTTTAATCGGAAACTAAGTTTGACCTTAGATTTTCTAATCCACGGACGGGGACGTAAGTCATGTCTAATTTGACATGACCAGCAAAACACCGGGGCCGTAAGCTCCGCTAAAAACAAAAACAAAAACTAAGACCAATAAGATGAACAAACTATAGAATAAACCATAAGTGTAAAAGAACCATACAACACTAGGGAATCCTCAAGGGGCCACGGCTGAGGATGTAAGCCCCGGCTAATTTGGCACTACCAACAAAACCCTAGGTAGTCCTCAAGGGGCCACGGCCGGGGCAGTAAGCCCCGGCTAATTTGACCCGACCAACAAAACACTAGGGCATCCTTAAGGGGCCACGAGGCTGTAAGCCTCGGCTAATTTGACACGACCACAAAACACTAAGGTTGCAGACCCAAACTAACTTATAAGCTTGATGTTTGATAGTTATAATCTAATTAGTTTTGTTAATCATTAAAAAAAATTGGGAAAATACTGACCAGCCGACCAAACAACAACAAAAAAATCGAAAAAGGTTGAGCCCCGGCCGTAGGCCGGGGTGATACCTAGTATATATATATTTATTAATTAGGTACTACCTCCGTTCCTAAGAAAGATGTACTATCACTTTTTCATTTTAGCCTAAAAATAGGCTAAATTTAAAAAGCAAAAGTAACTCTTTTTTATGAACGGAGGGAGTAATTTTTATATACGAAGATCATAGTGTTATAGTATATCAAATACATTAATCACGTAAATACATGAAAAAAACTCAATTTTATGTCGTTAGGTCAGCCCACCGATAGAAAACTTAACTATTATACTAATTTCCCCAACTTACTAGATTACCGAACTTGTAAAATAAAGTGTAGATTTTTACACGCGCATCCTATGTCCGATGCGAGTCTTCCGTGGACACGGGGCCAATACTGGCGTCAGTGCTTCACAACAAAACAATATGTAATGTACTTATCAAAAGAAACATAGGGCCATGGGGTACATATCAAACCTAGTTAGCAAGTAGGGATTCGGTGAACGTACGAAACATCATACGTATGACTATTATTCGGATTCATAAAAATCAAATTCGGACAAGAATACGGTTAACGGTCTATGATACAACAGTAATTTGGAGCAGCATACATACGTGTATAATTAGTTTTAGAAATATAAATTTGGCACATAAAATTCGGCACATATATATATATATAGTAAATTTATTAACATTTGTAACCATAACATACTAATTTTTATACATTTACATGAGTTTTGAGGTGAAAGATAAGGTATAAACGTATTATATATTATATATGCATAACAATAAGCAATAACAAGCACGTAGAACAACTGGTTTCGTAGGCTTTGAGGGAAACACGAGGCCCGCAAGTTCGAATCCTACCCTTAGCGTAGTTTGATCCTGACGTGTATAAGTCAGAAAACATATTAGTTCGGAATAATAAGTGAAATCATCCGACGGACTGCTAACTAGGTATCAAATACATAATTGAATTGTTTTCTTATTTGTAAGAATTATTCTACCAGAAGGTAGAGACTCAACTGGTACAAGTAAGGTCTGCAGATCTTCCTCCAGCATCATGCATAGACCTATGGGAGCAGTCCCGAGCAGTGTCATTATCATTAATTCTTACGGGCTGAAGATAGTTAAGTAAAATCGTTAAGTTTGGACCTTTCCAATTGAAATTATCTAAGTGGATAGAATAAGAGTTTAAGATAGCTAATTTAAATGACGTAATGTTCTGATATTTAGTGATCTGGATCAGCTTTCCCATGACAAAAGAAATTGCTCCAAAATTTTCATCCTTCATTTGATGGTAACCTATGTTGACTAGCTCTTACTTGAACTTCTGATTTGTACTCATCCTCCAACTCCTTTAAAGTTGCATCATCTTCAACTTGAAAATCTATGTTTGCTCTTTGCAACTCTTTGTCCCAGCTTACCACTAGTTCTGTTCCTCTCCTAGTTTTGTTGTCTTCATAGATGTAGTCTTCCATTCATCTTGCTCCAACATGTACAGATTCCTAGGGGTGATATGAGTTTGTCTTTCAAGGTTGATAGCAGTCATATATATTGATGCCCACCTGCCTCTGTTCCTCCAAGTCTTCATTTCATTTTGGGCTGAAACCTGGTGTATAATCCTTAGCTTTTTTGCTCAGAGATTGAGAGAATTCCATAATATCCAGAGCCTGAATTTTTCTTTTAGCTTCAGGAGGATAAGAAGCTTCATGGTGTTTGTATGATGAGGTTTTCTTTTCTACTCCTCTCTTATCCCAAAGTTGTTTCTTCGTCTTTGCACTTATGGATGTTGTATTCAGCATTTAAGCGAGCTTGGATTTCAGACAAAGTTGGGATTTCAAGAAATAAATTTGGTACTTAAACGGTTGTCCTCGGGAAGCAGCTCTGCTCAATTCTGATAGGGGATTCAAGAATGTTGTAGTTGAGTATAGCTGCCTCTTTGATCTGAAACCTTTTTTCTTTGCATAATGCTCCATGATTTTACTAGCAGAAATGATCTTATGCTTCTTATGGAAAGCTATGACTTCAGGGTTGAGGGTGTGGATATTTTCCTGAGGAGGTCCACGCATGCCAGCTTTGAAGATGATGTAGTCATCCGAGCCATTGAGCTCAGGTGTGTTGTTGTCCAAAACAATCTGTCTTTGAGCATTGCGGATTTTGATTGCAAATTTAGTGGTTGCATATCCTTGTCAGTGTATCATTTCCTCTTGGTGATTATAGGTGTTGAAGTTGGTGGTGGGGTGAAAGGAGTTTGATGGTTGGTTGGTGTGGAGGGTGTAGATGGGGTGGTGGGGTTTGATTGCCAGGGTTGAAATCTATTATTTCTTCACAGAGAGGACTAAGATGATGAAGGAACCTACACACATTACAGAATTGTACGCCATTTAGAGCATATGCAATTTCAAGCCAATGAGATGTTACAGTATCTTCATAACCATCAACACCATACTTTAGAGCTCTGATAACATCAATATCCAGTAAAACTTCAATGTTTTTCTCATCAGAGTCTCTACCATAAGCTTTTTTAGCATCTAGATAGATACCAGCAGTTCTCAGCATACTGCTAATTTATGGAATAATGTATCTTGGTACCCCTTTGACAAGCACTCATATCTTGACATCGTAAAAATTTGCTTCATCAATATAATCCGGTCCTAAAGGAGAAACTTCAGTAAGAACAATAAGTTTGTCAAGAATACCTCTATTGCCTCCTTGTCTGAAAGTTTTGTAATCATCCATACATCTTAGCCTGATAGAGTAGTAGTTTTTTTTTTTTTTTTCATAGCTCCACTGCAGCGTCTCTTCTTAGTTCCCAGTTAGTGTTGATGAATCTTGATATTGTTCTTGTTTCATGAGAAGTTCTGCTACACAATCTTCCAACAAAACACCATTTCCAGCTAATTTTCTTTTTGGGGAAGAATATTCTCCTTGTTGATGAACACTTTTGGGAATAGGTCCTCAGGGATACTTAGAGAGTTGTTCATTTGGTTTACAAGGTAGGCTATTGATTCCTCTGGTTTGGAGTTGGATGAAGAGGCCATGACAAGAACACACAAGATTTTTAGGGAGAGTTTTTCTATAACCGTTGTTTGAATACCATCAATGATAACCGGTGTTTGGGTACCAGAAGCAAAAAAACACCTTTGCCTCTTGAGAAGCAGAATTCAATCTCAAAAGCCAAAAACAAAAAACATCTTTGGATGTCACTCTAGAAGTTGTTTTTTGACTTCTGGAAACAGAAAAGTCAGAAGTTAATTTGGATACATAATTTGAAAATGACTTGTAGAAGCAAAAACTTTTTGTGAGCAAAATGTTTTTACTTCTGACTTCAGCTTCTGGTATCCAAACAGGCCAAGTCAACTTTTATGCTTCTAAATGTCATTTTGCAGAAGTCAAACAGGTTATTAGCCATCATGGTGATACTAATTGGTGTAAACAATTGTGCATGCAGCCTAGGTGCATAGCTGCTTTTTTCTGGTTAATGTCTCATTTGAGCCTAGGGCATAGCTGCTTCATTCTTGGAAGTCTTAAAATGGTCGTGGCTAGCTACTTGGACATTAGATGGTAAAGTTAAGTTCCACAATTATGCAGCAACACCTTTACTTGAAAGTGAAACAATGCCAAGTACACTACACTTCCATAAGGCAACATAGAAAAACGAAGATCACTGTTTTTCTAAGGCATCACTCCGCCGATGCAGATGCAAAATACTTGAAAGTGCTGTTACGCCTACTAAAAAATTACAGAAATTTATACAAATTCTATCAAAATATAAAGGAAAAACAACCCACTTTCCTTAACTGAGTTTTCTGGCAGAGTTGGAGCTAGTGCCTTCACAAATGCAAGATATTACAGAGATTTTCTAACTGAATACAGAGATTTTCCAACTGAAGCATGGTCATCGGACTAAAGTTGAATGTTTTCAGTCACCATATTCTATCTTTATACTACTGGTGGATTATTTTTGTTAACTAATATATCCTGTAAGCTTCTGTTCTGTACACCACAAACTTCCAAGTGGAGAAGACCTCGAGACGGACAGATCAAACGCCTTGCGCCCTGGGCAAACACAAACAGGGACGAAGCCACCTCCCGATATTGATTTTTTTTTCACAGTTTTATTTCGCGAATTTGGAATCCTTCCCCGCCCCTATAAAGTATGAGAGAATGGAAATTAAACCTGATGCAGAATTGACAAATTGGCTATTGATCAAAAGTTCATATGTTTTATTTGAACATCCCGAAGTGATAAACCTAGAGATACCATACCACCGCGAATTTATGCCGAGAGAATGGTAGAAGACTAATATTCATAAGTCATGAAGAGTATAAATGCATTAATCCTAGATAGAAAAGTATCTACGACCAGCACATTTTGAAATAACTGATACTTGATAACATGATGAAGAATCAGAATTCATCACAAACACAAACTAAGAAGGAATTCAGTAATCTCAATCACGCAAAACATAAAAAACAAATTAGAGTTACGATCCTACAGATTCACTAATTAAATCAGCATTTTACCCTTGTATATTCGCCTGGTTTTCTTCTTCCCCTTGACTTGATAAACCCACAAAAATATGTGGTAGAAAGAACGAGACTCTGTTCAAAGACTATTTATTGACTAGAAATTTACACTTGTATAAATGTCACTGGATTTTGTAGAGGTTATTCAATCTCAGACGTGAATAATTTTAATACCTAGAGCTTTGGATTGTATCACATTGATCAAATCTTACAAACAAACAAGTCGTAGTCGAAAATTTTGAACTGAGAAACATAAAGCAGTTTTAATCCCATTTCGTGGTTGGGCAAAAATGAGGCCGATTTTTAGATCAGGTTCGTATCAAACAATAAACGTGACAGAGTTGTGCAAGTGCTGAAGTGGCAGCAGTTATGTGTCTTCGACGAAAGTGAAGGAGCTTCAAAGAATTGCTCCAGTTAGCATGTTTTGACACTAAAAAAGCAAGAAATTTAAGCAAAACAAAGCCGGAGAAACAGAAGAGATCAAACCATAAGAAGAAGGGACAAACATGAATATACAGCTAGAATGTAACCTTTCAAATTGAAAATTAGCATTAGTCTAAGCGGTGAAATTCTTCAACATACTAGTACTGATGTTGATCAATCCATGGTCTAACTCCAGCAAAACAAGCAAAATAACCCATTGGCTGGCCTATTCTATTAAAAACAAACTTGCACAATTAATTATCAAAATAAGGCTGATTTTAAAATCATAAATATTTCAGCTTAAAAACAACTGACCTTCTAACCCTGCTTAGAGGAATATTTGAACACACAATTCGCCGAAGCTCTAGGAAGACTCGAAATATCTTCCATTACATTTTTGCTTTCCATGCACGAATTGGGATCATGAGAAATAGTCATTGTTTCCAAAGCTTTTGCGTTCTTTAAAATGAGTTTCAACCACCTCATCTCCCATGCTTTGCCAGTAAATTCGTTGAAGCTAACAAACTTGAGATGCAGAAAAGACAATCTAGTAGACGCCATATCAAATCTCCAACTATCGTCTTCATTGTCACTGTAACCTTCACCCTCAGCAGTGTCATTGTAGTCAATGTCTTCACCCCCATCATCACCTGCATCGCCAATGTCGTCTTCTTTTTCACCAGGGAAAGTGGGAACAAACTAAATTTAATCATAAAAAGAATAGACACCATAAGTATAACAGGTTAAAAAATGTAATCCAAAATTTGTTCTGTAATTTATCTAACAAGGGCTGAAATTTTTGTGCACTTGTGACTTGCCCTTTCAAATTCGAGTAACTCCAGATTAGGTGCTTTTTCAAGCAAAACATATAGTGCTTTATCAGCGATTACTTTCTGAGTCAGACACAACTTCTTCAAATTATGATATGAAGGTATATGGTTCCATAAATCGTCTGCAATGGTGATAACCTATTCATGACAAGACAATTTGAACAAATATATATCCGCTTCACTGGGTCCGGTTTGACATATAACATCATAAACATATATATACTTCCAGAAGATAGAAGGAAGTATTACCTGTAGGGTTCGATCAGAAATTGTTAGAGAAACCACATGTGCAAGTGCTCGAAGAAACTTACTTACAATTGCACCATAATCTATCGCTTGCTCCCACGTTGTATTATATACGTCAAAGAAAAAGTCAATGTGTGCTTCAACTAGTGATGGAAAGCTAGACAGGTCGTAATCCTTTGCAAGGCAACCTTTATAGGTGAGAGACTCTAGACTTGGTGCATCAATTTTGAGAGCACAATTCTGAAAACCTTTTTGTTCTAGAGAATTTGAAATTAGTAAATCCTTCAGTGCAGGATTTGAAATACAAACATTCTTCATATGAGACCAGGCGCAGTATCCCAAAAACAAAGACTGAAGTACGGGGCAGTTGGAAAAGAGTTGGTCGTTCCAAAACTCATCTTTAAATATGACTCCAAAAACCAGAAATGTTTGTAATCTTGGAAAAGATGTATATTTAGGAATACGGATATTAGGGCTTGAAAGTATCATCAACTTAACTAGTGACTCACAAGTATAAAGAGATGGCGGCAGCAAAACTGGATCTCTTTGGTTCAATTGGAGAATGAGATCTTCAACATTGTGAGTTAATACAGTGGTAATCCATTTTCCAATCCGAGATTCATTCGAGAGTACACTAGTGTTCAGAGAGAAATTCTGTATGTTCGTGTCATCATGAAGCTCCAACGTTGTATCCACAAAATCACCAAAACTGTCAGCTTGCGAGGAATTCTCGCACCAAAACCGGAGGGTAGGGATAGATCTCCAAATGAATTTCCAACGTTTACATAATACACTAGTCTGAGCAGCACCGCGAGTATCCACAAAAGAGAGGATATGGTGAAGAATTGAAGCCGGCAAGTTGCTAATCCTATCTTTTAAGACTTCACTCATATTGTTTTGTCCCTTAAGGTTTTGAGTATATAATATGATTCTGTAAAAAATGAATAAAAATGAAATTAGGGGGTTTTGAGTTAAGTTATGAAGAAACCCTGTATCCATTACATGATGAGAAGCTTAATTTCCCAATTGAAGTCTACAGCTCAGTTCTAAACCCTAAACCCTAACATAACTAGAACAATTGAGAGTTAAATAGTAGCAACAATGTAAGGTTAAATGTGTTTGTTATCATGAATCATATCTTCTAGAACCCTAGATGTCAATTGTGAACAGTAATAGTTTGGGGTGTTTGTTTGTTTTGAACAAATTGAATCTAGTAAATGATAGAAAATAAAGATTGAAGAAGGAATAGAGCAGCAGACAGTGTACCTCTGAGTTATCAAGATTCCACCAACAGCTATGAGAAAAATGGAGAGTCAAATCCAAACAGCAGTAATCGCGCGAGAGAGATGGAGGAGAAGATGAGCTGAAGACTCTCCCGAGGAAAAAACAAGTAGACTTTATAACCAAATCGCGCCAAGGATATCAGAGACAGTACGGATAGGTGTGATGGGTTTCAGCCTGGTTAGTTTTGTTGCGGTTAAATACATTTACGATAATTTTACCAATACTGTAGCTCAAAATATGGAGGTCAATGCCCATTTGTTGTTTCTATTTGCCAAAAGAGAGAAAAAGGAGTTTAAAAAATGGTTGTCCAACCGACTTAGCTCAGCTGAACAGGCTGAGTTGAAACTTGGGCACATCACCTCTTTATCCTAGGTGCTCTATGAAGAATCCCTTTATGTATCTAATCCTTTAAAATACTGCTAGAAAAAAAGAGATGCAAAAGATTTCATGGTAACAAACACATGGATCCTAAAATGATCAAAATCTATGAAAATGGTGAATCTGGTGATTGTTCCCCTAAATTTCAGTTTGGTGCCCAAGCTTACTTCAGTTTCCCTTATCGAAATAATGAAGCTTAACAGCCAAAATAGAATTCAGGCTAGTGTCTTCACAAAGACAAAATATAACTGACAATATGTGTAAATACATTTAAAACACTGAAAATGATATAGAACCTGTTGAATACTTTCGATCACCATCTTCACGTTTTATTCTGCATTGGTTACTTGTTTGTTTATTAGACCTTGTAAGCTTTCCGTACACCAAAAAATTCTGCTTGGAAGTTCTCGAGACAGACTGATCAAACGTCTTGCACCCTTGTTGAAACACAAACAGCATCAAAGCAACCTCCCACGCTATTTGAAAATTTTCAAAATTTGATTCCCCAAATTTGGAAACGCAAAATACCATTGGCCACCTCTGCTGTGATAACCTGCCGCCCTAAGAATGGAAAAGAAACCTGATGCAGAATGAACAAATTGGTAGTGATGGGCCCTTCAGTAGCAGCACCTGTGCTAAACCTACAATACATTCCCACCTTGAGTTGTCTCCTAGAGAAAGTAGAAAGAAGACTAGTACTCATAAGGCATGAAGAAGTATAAATGCATTAATCGTAGCTAAAAAGGTATTGTTGTGAACAGAGAATATCTAAATAACTCATACGTTATAACAAATGAAGAAACAATTTGGAATTGGAATTACGATACTAAGGATTCATATATCAAATCAGGCTAATCAGCAGTTTCACTTGAGGTGTATTCGTTATAGTTGTCTTTTGGCCAGTGAAATTCTTGTTTTAGTGGCATTTTAACAACAAAACCTACTTTGCTAAACTATACTCTTCCTATTTTGGTGTCTACTACAAGTCTGAAGTTTTAAAATATTATGTAATGTAAGAGGATAGAAAATAACGTCTTCTTTTTCCTAAATGTCTAGGATGAAAGTGAAGGTGCTTCAAAGATATTGTTCCAGTTTGTATGTTTTACCCTAAGGCAAGATATTTTAAAAAAAAAACAAAGCTGGGGTAGCAGTTATGCGTCATATGACTGAAACACACAGGTAACAGAAGAACTTAGGCAATTTTCCACCAGTTTGCCAGATATATTTGATCACAAATATACAAGATCAAGAAGAATTTTGAATTCCTACAACTGTATAGAAGATGAAACTATTAGAAGCATGCACAAACATGAATATATATATCTAGAACGTAAACCATTCTAATCGATAATTAGCAATTAGTGTAGGCAGTGAAATTGTTCAACAATGGTCTAACTCTAGCGAAACATGGAAAACAACCCATGATCTGGCCTCTTCGGATAAGAGCGCCTAACTTGCACAATTAGATATAAAAACAAAGATGATTCTGAAATTTAAATATATCAAATTACGAACTGTAAAAAACTACTGACCTTTAAACCTGCTTATGGGAGAACTTGAACACACAACTTGCTGAAGCTCTTGGAAGACTCGAAATGTCTGCCACTAGCTTTTTGCTTATCCTATGGGAAATGGAATCAAAAGAAATATCCATTTCTTCCAAAGCTTTTGCATTATTCAGAATTAGTTTCAACCACCTCATCTCCCATGCTTTGCCAGTAAATTTTTTGAAGCTAACAAACTTGAGATGTAGAAAAGACAATCTAGTAGACACCATATCAAGTCCCCGACTATAGTCTTCATTGTCACTGTAATCCTCACCCTCAACAGCGTCATTGTAGTCGATGTCTTCACCCCCATCATCACCTGCATCCCCAATGCCGTCTTCTTTTTCACCAGGGAAAGAAGGAACAAACTAAATTTTAACATGAAAAGAATATACATCATAAGCATAATAGGTAGAAAAATGTAAACCAAAACTTGTTTTATAATTTATCTAACAAGGGCAGAAAGTTTTGCGCACTTGTGACTTGCCTTTTTAAATTTGAGCGACTCCAGATTAGGTGCTTTTTCGAGCAAAACAATTAGTGCTTCATCAGAAACTACTTTCTGAGTCAGACACAACTCCTCCAAATTAGGATATGAAGGTATATGGTTCCATAAATCGTCTGCAATAGTGAGAATCTATTCATGACAAGGCAATGTGAACAAATATATATCAGCTTCAATGAGTCCGGTTTGCCTTATAACATCACAAACATATATAATACTTCCAAAAGATAGCAGCAAGCAAGAAGTATTACCTGTAAAGTTCGATCAGAAATTGTTAGATACACCACATGTGTAAGTGCTCGAAGAAACTTACTTATAACTGCCCAATAATCTATCGCCAGGTCCCACATTGTACCATATAGTCAAAGTAAAAGTCAATGTGTGCTTCAACTAGTGATGGAAAGCTAGACAGGTCATAATCCTTAGCTGCGCAACCTATGTAGGTGAGAGACTCTAGACTTGGTGCATCAATTTTGAAAGCACAGTTCTGAAAACCGTCTTGGTGTTTCGGATTTGAAATAATCAATTTTTGCAGTGAAGGATTTGAAATACAAACATTCTTCGTATCAGACCAGGTGCAGTATCCCATAAACAAATACTTAAGTACAGGGCAATTGGAAAAGAGTAGGTCGTTGCAACACTCATCTCCAAATTTGACTCCAACAAGCAGAAATCTTTTCAATCTTGGAAAAGATGTATATTTAGGAATACGGATATTAGGGCTTGAAAGTAGCATCAACTTAACTAGTGACTCACAAGTATAAAGAGATGGCGGCAGCAAAAGTGGATCTCCTTGAGTCAAGTGGAGAGTGAGATATTCAACATTGTGAGTTAATACAATGGTAATCCATTTTCCAATCCGAGATTCATTCGAGAGTATACTAGGGTCGAGAGAGAACTTTTGTATGTTTGACTCATCATGAAGCTCCAATGTTTTATCAACAAAATCACCAAAACTGTCAGCCTGTGAGGAATTATCACACCTAAAGGAGAGGGTAGGATAGATCTCCAAATGTATTTCCATCGTTTAGATAATACACTAGTCCTAGCAGCATCAGGAGTATCCACAAAAGAGAGGATATGATGAAGAATTGAACCCGGCAAGTTGCTAATCCTATCTTCAACAACCTCACTCATGTTGTGTTGTCCCTCCACTAGGTTTTGAGTATACAAAATAATTCTGTAAAAAATGAATAAAAATGAAATTAGGGGGTTATGAGTTAAGTTATGAAGAAATCCTCTATCAATTACATGAACAGAAGCTTAATTTCCCAATTGAAGTATACTGCTCAGTTCTAAACCCTAAACCCTAACATCATTAGAACATCTGAGAGTTGAACAATAGCAACAAATGTAAGGTCAAGTGTTTCCGTTGTCATGAATCATATCTTCAAAAACCCTAAATGTTAATTTTAAACAGTAATTGTTTGGTTTTTTTTTTTTGAACAAATTGAATCAATAATAAAAAATAAAGATTGAAGAAGGAAGAGAGGAGAGAAAGTGTACCTCTGATTTACCAAGATTCCAAGTATATCAGCTTGCGCGAGAGTGAGAGAGGCGGAGGAGAAAATGAGCTGAAGTGACCGGGAGGAGAAAACAAAAATGAGTTTTAACAAAATCGCGCCAAGGAGTTGTGGTCAATGTAGTCAATCTCGGATCTCGGGTTGTCTCGGCCGGGACCGAAACATTGGTACAACAAGATCTCAGGGAGATTTTCGGTAAAATTTTGAAAAAATATTTGTGTAATTTAAATTTTACACAGATATTGTTATGTACAGGCGTGTAAAACGTATTTGTCAAATATCTCGTACATTTTAAACGCAACCAAGATCGATATAACACAAATTCTCTAAAAATGAATTGAACGAACAACAAACGCCAATAACACAACGAAGGCGGATCAAAAATATATTTAACTTTTTTCTACGGAAATACGTGTGTTTCATGCAAAGAGTTGTCTCTTTGATAGGAAGCGAACATAGGTAAGAAGTAAAATCGGTTTACTTTAGAGAAAAAAAGAGTTGCAGGGATTGTTGAGATTTGAGAACATTGAAGAAGGTCGAGAAAGTACTCCATTTTTTTCCTTTTTTTTCCTGTCAACCTGTGTTTCATTATTTGAAAGGCCAAAAAGAAATTGTCCTATTGGTTGATTGTCTTGTTCTTACTATTCATCATCATCTATCATTACTTTGCTTTGATACAAACAGTGGATTTAATCGTTAAAAATCTGATCTCTTAAAACCCTTTTCTCCATTTTCTTTTCTTTTTCGATTGATGTAATTAAATGTTAATTATGTGTAAAAATCAAGGGTTTCTAATCATTAATATTAGGTCTCTGTTGATGAAAATTAAGGTTATTCTCGACCGATTTTTGACCGATCCAAGCGAAATAAGGACTATCTCGGCGAAATTCTCGTTATAATCTCGTTTCCTCGAGATTATGAAATTCGGTTGTTGTGTTAGCGATACCGAGAAAATCGTCGGAATCTCGGCCGAGATCGACTACATTGGTTGTGGTGTGACTTGTGAGTCTACATGGGTCCCGAGTTTCGACACGACCTGGTCATTTTTTCTTGCGGTAGAAACTCTCTTCAGGAAAATCCCGTAAAAAATCTTGTAGGCAGCCAAGACTATTGTGAAATATAAAATAAGATTGTTACTGTTGCAGTGGAAAATATGGAGAAAGTAAAGAGACAAAGATAGGTTTTTATTGATCAGGATAATAGGGTTACATGGATACAATATCCTTTATATATATGTAAAGGTAAACTCTAGGTAACTAGATGGACCGCACATCCATGGGCCATAGGCCCTGTAACACTCCCTCTTGTGCGGTTCAATAACAAAACTTTATACATAGTGCTTTACATATAGTGCTTTGAATGTAGTTATTCGAATGTCGTTATATCCTTGATAACTTGTGCCGAAATCAATTGCCTCATTAAAACTTTGACAAGGAGAAACCCAGTGGGATAAAACCTTGGTACAACTCTTCACATGTAGTACTTCACATGTTGTCTCGTACTTTACATGTAGTTCATCACATGCAATACGATCTTCAAAGATCGACGAGTCTAAGTTAATTGTCTGGTTAACCTAGAGGGACAAAACCTGAACTAAAGAAAAAGAGTACAATATTAAGTAAACTTAGAACATAGTTGGATACATATACGTTGCCTCATTAAAACCTTGACAAGGAAAACCCAGTGGGATAAAACCTTGACGAAGGGAAAAGAGTACAATGTGATAGATGCAAGTAAAGGTGATCCGTTGCAGATGATCGTTTTGCTCCATTGAAGTTTACTAGTTGCTTCACAACTCCTAAGGCAGAAAACCCTTGTAGGAATAATAGCCTTAGCTGGGAAATTATATTCCGGTGTTTGTTGTTGTCTCATTCAAAACTTTGCTGAGTAACAAAACCATGTGGGAAAAAGCAACCTCGGTGAAGGAAAATATTTCAACACACCATTAGATGTTCCTCCCTGATGTCAGACAATTTTCATTAGTCTAATGCAGTCAAAAGGAGTTTATCACACTTTACTTTGGTGACTTGAATGTTTATAAGACCTTGTTGTTGATTTTGGAAGTTACGTTGCTTAACAGACTATCGCGTTTCATTTATTTGATTTATATATTTTCAGTAATATCAACGCGATCTTGATGTCTTAAACGTTCAACATACTTGATGCTTTTAGTGTTATCTCGCTAAAAACCTTGTCGAGTAACAAAACCCTTTGGGAAAAACTATTCTCGATCGAAGGGAAAAAGAGTACAACACAGCTTCAATTTCGAAGTAAAATATGTCGACATCATATCCTTAGATCCTCCCCCTGATGTCGGCATCTCCTCCTGATTATTTTCAGAGTTGTTCCAGACAGTTCCTTTAGTCATGTACTTTTCGAAACTGAATATCGGTAATGACCTATAAAATAGTCAACCATATATCCCCCTGATTACTTTCGTTGGAGAAGAGATTATTGTTAATCAACAACTTTTGGATTGCACTTTCATTAGCATTCCTTTTAATGTCTTTGCAGGGATAAAACAAATTTATGTCAATGGTTACCTTTAAGTACATGATTACATTCACTATACCATTCCAATGATGTTGCGTTGGCGCTGAGCTATATATCTAGCTAACAAGTTCCCTGAGGATGTAAAATTTAATCGAGTACATTATTATACTAAGTACAATAATGCGTCTATTGTACTTAGGTATGGGAATTTCATCTCCAAACACATCTTCGTCATCTTCCTTTAGACGAAATGGTCACTTACTTACATTTGAACCTCGACTAATCATGGGAGTGCTATCAGGATGCATGTCTTTGTTAAATTGCCCGACAACTTTAGACATATGCAAACTGGTGGAATAATATACCACAAGCTCAGTATTCGGTCGAGCTTTCCCCAGATTTTTCATCTCAAAATCGGATTTCAAATAGCTTTTAAGGTCTTTTGTTACATCAAGAGTACCCATCATGTCAACGGTAATCACTAATGTTAACAGTGATTTTTATTGACATGTTTTCATGGTGCATGAGAAGTTTGTGGGGGTCTAAAATATAATCATATATATACATAAATAGCTACAATTCTAAATCAGGAACTTTCTTGTGAATACGCAAGGAAAAATAACTTACTTGTCTATCCCCTCCAAATCAAATATCCACTTAGACGGGTATACCACATCCGCCTGATTGCTTCAATCTATAACTGGCGTTCTATCTAACTGTGAATGTACTCTGTGGTTTAGAGTCATTTAATTTGGGCAACAAAAGGCTATCAAGTACTTTTGTAAATATCTGTTATCTATTGATTCTTTCAGAGATATGTAACAACCACATACATATGCTGCATTTCAAGTCCTTTTGAAATTACCAAGATAACTAAGTACCGGAACGCTATAACGTTCATTACAAGAGAATAATTCCAGTGCATTGTGAGAAACCTCGTGCCACAAGGCGAGTCTTTATACTTTACGACTTCATTATTCTCACTGCGCTTTGTGACAAATAATCATGTATGTCCACGGGATTTACACTTGGTTGGTTAGCACTACCACACCAAATACCTATATATTTGTTAAAGAATCAAGTTTTACTTGGATTGTGTAGGCCAAATATGCTCTTTGTTGATATTTAAACAATAAGAAGCATGGTTCGATCTCATCATGTTCAATTTCCTTGAGCAACTATATATGAAAATAATAATCATTAATATGTTCGCACGATCTTTCCATTGACTCGTATGTGTTCTCATAATCTATTAGGATTTCATTGTTCTCTGGAATCATTAAACTTCGGAGCGTCCTCCAGTTTGATTCATGGACATAATCAGAGACAATATAATGAGATGATTTAATTAATGATATATTAGGTTGTGCCTTGTTCACCTACTTCCTTTCTAGGTGAGCATTGATCGAACTTGGTGGTCTTTCCATCTTCCTTTATGGAGCCACAGCCTCAACTACACTTCCACCAAGTGTAGTTGCAACACCTTAGTCTATGGTGTACCCCATACTGAGGATTTCTAACCTTGCAGGCACATTTGCAGCTGGTATGTATGATCTTGTCACGTTATCGATATCAGTGAACTTTCTGAAAAACGATTATTCTTTTCACTTCACATTTAAATTTTTGGAGTACAAGAATCAATATGAGACAGAGTGGGAACACACCACGACCATTGCTATTGTTCCCTTAGAAAATCCTTTTTCGTATCTCCCCCTAGCAATGGGAAGACTGTCTCATCAAAGTGACGATCCGCAAATATAGCGGTTAAGAGAGCGTCTGCCAAAGGTTTCAAAATGCGGATAATTGTTGGGAATTCATATCCAACATAACTACTTAATCGTTTTGATGACCAACTATAGTACGATGTGGAGTCGTAGTGGCACATATATAGCAAAGCCAAAAATGCATAAGAATACAAATGTCGGGCTTATATCTAGTTACCAACTAGTACGCATAAATGGTTGACTAATTGTGGGTTCTAAAACGAATAAGTGAATATGCGTGTAATATTGCATATCCCCCAAGCATTTATAGGAAGGTTGTTACGCATAACCTATCTGTAACCTTTGATGGTAGCCTCTGCGAGACCATGGGGTAAAGATGTTCTACACTAATCCAATTAAACATGCAATATCCATCAAGTACTTTTGATGTAGACATCTAGCATTGACAAGGTTGGTGAGTCCTTAAATTGTATAATATGTGCTAGGATGTTTCAAAAACGCACTATTTCTTGTGATCAATAACTAATTCAACACTTCGAATCATCCACCAAAGCCATAAATCACTTGAATGGTCCGCATTCTGTATGGATATGTTCATAAATATCACCTTGTTTCTTTTGAAAGAATGGGTTGTTTACCGTTTGCATCTTAGGATGGTCTCAATCCTTTTTACTAAGGAATGACTTTGTAAAATGAGTTACATGCTTTATTACTTTAAAAGCATAATGGAAGGAGAGGTGGTGTTTCTAGTAATTTAGAAAGAGTTGATTATGAGAGATGTCGTCATCTTGCATTCTTTCAATCTTTGTAATTCCCATTTCTTGTCCACTCAAATAAAAGGATGTCCATTTGAGTTCTTTCAAAACAGAACATCATATCAGAGCCAAAGTGTCTTTATGGTTATATCAAAACCTAAATGAGTCAATTCCCAACATTACATTGTCGGTGGCGATATGGATTCAATTATCCAAATATTAGTGATGTACAGTTCACTAGACTGACTGGCTCATTATTTTCTCTAAAATGTGATTCCTTTCATATTCATTGGAGGTAATTTGTAGATGCATTCCCATTCTCACAGTTAGTTTCATACAATAACCGTTTGCACAGACTTCGTAGAAACTTAACAAAGTGTGGTTAACTCTTGGTTCTTACAGAGCTCATGTAACTTTTAATCTTTATACCAATTAGGAAACAAAGATTGAGCATTTCTTCGCTCGTCTGTTACCTATAATGATCCAATCATCGCATGGTATTATTTAAGGAAACAACTCAACAATCAGTTATATATTTCCTTAAGAGCTTCGTGTAACAAGTGGTGTGGCCTTATTACGTAACAAAATAAAATTTATTTCATTTACTTTAGAGTGTTACAGTTCATGAAGATGATTCAATGTACAAATGATCCTTATAACTCAAATGCTTCAGAGTATTTCAGTCTCATAGAAATGATATAATTTTCATTCCATAAGTGCAGACAATGAATTCAATTCTTATTAAATGGGCAAATTTATTATTTCCACTGAAGTTGACAAGCAGAGGTATGACCCTGTTTTAACATATAGTGAGTTTGTTGTCCTTTAAACTCTCTATATATATCTTGTAGTTGGTTGATACTATATGATATCTGCATTTCATTGTTTGTACCATTCTCAGTAAAATGTTTATACCAAGTTTCCAACTCCCGTTTAAATGAGTCAGAATTACATCTTCGTCTCATGCACGGTAGACACATTTACTTTGTATCGTTATTACTTGAGCCAGAATTACATCTCTGGTATACAAAAAAGGCTTATATCTTCTACCATAATTTATGTGTATTCTTTCACATTTTCTAGTATACAAATGTTGGTATGATTTAGCACGTCTAACCCTCTGTTCTTCGAGGTTCTTTCCATAATTATGCTTCCCACAGTTACCTTAAGTTGAGAAATATCTTTATCCCAACATGTATACATTATTATTCAAGGGAATCTCACATGCATCCCAACCAATTGCATTGGGTTGAATATCTTACGAAAGACCGTGAATCTCTTGTTAACATATTTCAGCATCTACTATTACTTTAGTATAATGGATGAAGTTGAAAAGATAAAAATGGAAAGCTTTTACTGACTCATGTCACATTTTGTGAATTTCTTTCCACAAAAGTTGAGGTGCTAATTTGTAACCTATCTTTGTAGTCTAGCAAGTGGAATCCATCCCACTGAACATTAAAAATTTCGTGAATGTTTCAAAAACTTCATTCAAAGCATTACATAATCTGAAAACTTAATATGTCGCCTAAGAAATGTAAAAACTTCAGCTTCATGTTTGAACGGTGCATCGTTATAGGTAGATTTTTTTTTTTATGGTGGAAGTAATATACTTGTGTAAACAAACTTCCACATCAAATACCCTTTAGGGTATATTAATTAAATACCCTTAGTTTTGGCACCCAACAAATATACCCTTATACAACAATAAATATACCCTATCATTTAGAAACCTTATCCATTAAAATATAGATTACCTTAATACCCTCACTTATAATATTATTTTTCATTTAAAAACCTTATCCCTTAACAAATTTCTTTCTCTATTACTTCACAACCACCACCACCACCATTCCACCACCACCAGCATCGCTACCACCACCACTCCACCACGACCACCACCGCCACCACCATTCCACCACCACCACTACCATTGTCGATGCTGCTGCCGCCGCCACCACCGTCGCCGCCATTAAAATTCGGAACAAATAACTAGAAAATATTCCAGTTCAGTTGTGTCAACAGTGGAAGTGGGATCAACAATGGAAGTTGACCAAAAAATTCGGAACTCAGGAACAATGTCTCCAGATTATAGTGTCAACAACCAAAATTGATCCCTTTAAGTGGGATCAACAATTGAAGTTGATCCCATTAAGTGGGATCAACAATGAAAGTTGATCCACAAAAAATGGGATCAACAGTTGGAGTTGGCACCATTTATATGAGTTTGTTTGCTGTAAAAACCAATAAACCTGGAACCTGCAAACTGACATATCCTTAAGAAACATAAGAATAATATTCATAAAAAATAAATTAGAATGTATGTCATTACAAACATAACAAGTACAAACTAAAAAGCATAAAAAAAAGATGCAAAAAAAGCTGTAGTGAATCAACTTCAACACATCAAGCCCTTTCGTGCTAGAGCAATGAATCAAAAATCTCTGCAACAACCATCTTTGGCCTGCAACAACCAAAGTTTGACAAAAAAAAAAAAAAAAATATATATATATATATATATATACGAATGAGTGAACTTGGCGTGAGTCGAACACGCATCATATGACGTGGAGTCAGTCATGCTACCATTGCACCACAAATTCAACATTTGAAGAACTTTACAACTATAAAATCCAACAACACCACCACTACCATTAGTCGAATAACAATACACAAACACAAACAAGCAAGAAATTAAACTATTTTTTTTTAACAAACATGATTTAAACTACAAGCATGACTATATTAATCAAAGGATATTTTGTCAACAATATGAGTCGGTAGTTGATCCCATAAAAAATGATGTCAACAACAGGAGTTGATCCCATAAATGGAATCAACAACAGTAGTTGATCCCATAAAAACTGAAGTCCATAGATTTTTCTACCATGAAACAAAACATCAACGAAATAACATCAAAATGATCCACCAACAACCTAAAAATCTAAAAATCTAACTGCATACAAAAAAAATCTGTAGCAAACATTATTTAAACTACAAGCCTGACCATACTAATTGAAGTAAATGTTGTTAACAAATAGGAGTTGATCCCATAAATGGTATCAACAATAGGAGTTGATCCCGTAAATGGGATCAACAACTGTAGTTGATCCATAAAAATTAAAGAACGCTACAACTACACCTGCCACAATCACCACCACTACCACTACAACAACATCCACTACCACCAGTACATACAACACCAAATAAACACAAATCACCTAAATCATTACCAGTAAACAATTAAAACACAATCATATAGAAATTATTGATTTCGTTGAATTTTATTGAATCAAAATCACAAGAAATTTAAACTAGTTTAAAAATTAAATTGATTGTTTACCTTTCCATTTAATCTTCATGTCCATTGGTATTAAGATCACATCTATCTATCTTCAAAAATCGATTTTCATACCATATCACTAATTTCCCAGATCTGAAAATTAATGAAATCGAAATTATCAAATCTAAATATGAAGTTTATTGGTTCAAACGAATTGTTGTGAATCGGTGATGGATAGTTGTTGTTGATGATCTCACTCAAAGCACTCAAACCTCTCTCTCGAATCTCACTGGGGAAAAAATAAACAAAAACGTGGAGATAGAGATGCTGATTGTGGTAATGTTGATGGTGGTGGTGGTAATTAATGGCGTCGGAGATACAGATGGTGGCTGCAATGAAGATGATGGTGGCAGATTTGATTTTGAGATCTTAAATTAAAAGAAATGGAATGATTTTTCTTTAAAACCTTACTAATCTATCAGGGATAAATCAAAAATCTTATATAATGTTAGATCTGTAGTTAATAATGGAGGACGTGGTGGTGGCGATGGTGGCGACGGAGCTGGTGGTGGTAGTTGCCGAAGCTTCGCTGGGAGTTGAGAGAGAAGGAAAGAGAAGAAAAAATAAAATTTTGATTTTCAGATTTGAAGAAAATTAAAGGAGGGAGGGTGAATATGAAAACAAAACTTATGTTAATGGACCCCTGATGGGATTATAAATGGAGATTATAAATGGAGAGGAGTATTTTTATTGCATGATAGGGGTATTTGTGTAGCCCATCAAAACAAGGGTCAATTATATAATTACCACTACCCTTTAATGGTGCTCAATTACTTCTGAGTCCAAAAATTCAAATTCGAGTCGAGTTGGTTTAATCAAAGTCTGGTCAACTATTTGGTAAAGGCCCGGTCCATTGGGTTGACAAGGTCATGGTTAACAAAAGTCCACATATGTTCCATTATATATGAAGTGCTCAGGCCCATTGATAATAAACTTTAAACTATTAGCATATATGCCCAAATATATTGTTAACCTTAAGATCGGAAATTTTATTATCCAATTGTAGTGATTGAAAAACAATTGTAACCATGTCCGATGATGATAAAAAAAATTACAGAAAATTCATCAAAATATTTTTCCAAACATAATAGAATTTCAAGGTAATCCAACGGTTATATAAAAATATATTCATGAAGCCGTATGACTATTCCAATTCACGTTTCTGTGAACACAGCTGGAAATATCACGTACTTTGGAGTATTTACCATGGTTGGATCTTTATGAAATTTATATAGTAGGTCAATAAGAATAGTATACAAAACATTCCAAAAATACAGTGATAGACGCATTTATGTGTCTATTTTCATCTCTATTGTGCATATTGTTAGTACCCATTTTTGTACTAATTTTGGTATTTTATCCCTTTGTAGGTGTTTTTGGAGAAATAGGCTTTTGCGGCGAAATTGGCTCAAAAAGTTGTTAAAGACACCTGGAAGGATATTTGCTATTCGGACTCTCATTTTGGATAAGGAGTAACCCATTTCCAAGCAGCTACTAAACACAGACCGGGACTGGACAGGGGGAGGTCACTTTCTTCTCAAAATTCAAATTCTGTTTTTGGCGGGAAAATATAAACACATTCTGGCAGTTTTGGTGGTAGTGATTTGGAGGAGTTTGAGGTCGATTAAACCTCTGATTTTCATAGGGTAGACTCCTTATGGGTCTAGGAATCTAACATGGGTGTTGAAATCGATTAAACTGGGCTCAATCGACGGATTTTTTTCTCAACAGCAAAATATGGAAAGTCACGTGTGTGACCGATTTTAGGAAATTTTAGAGAGATTAAAGGCAAGATTTTCTTCCCAAAGCTTGATATCTATCTAAGGAAGAGTTTAGAATCAAAAGGAAAGCTCAGATACGCGTGGAAATTCTAAAATAAGAAATTGCCGCAACTTTGCCGTGAAGAGAAAGAAAGAGATTTTGGAAGATTTTGGAGAGATTTAATCGGTATTTTTGATATAAATAGATTGTTTGGGTCATATAGAAGGGGTGTCGAGAGTTTGGGGGGCTGAGAAGGGCTGAGGAGTGAGAAATCAAGACGAACAGAAGGCTACCTGCTGCAGTTTTCTGCTGGTGCGTGAAGAACACGAAGAACATAAGTCGCACACGGAACAGTCGCGAAGAACACGAAGAACTTCGACCCACATTGAACCGTCGCAGAAGCAGTCTTATATTCAACTACGAAACCCTTTTATCGTTTATGTCTGTACTTGCTTAAGATATTCAGCGACTTCTATCTTCCTTGCAAAAGGCCTTCTGTAACTACAGTTCATTCTCTTCAATAAAAACACCTATTCAGCCATGCGTTATTATTTTGAGCGTGTTTTCACCATGAAGAACTAAAACCCAACATTGGGACGACGGAGGGAGTCGATTTTCATCATATGGTAAATTTAATTTATTCTTTTTATGACTTTTGCATTAATTTAAAATTGAAATATGATTTGAATTAATTAGTTGTCATTTAATTTGATGATGTATGCTTAGCGTAAATGTTTTGATACATCATGCTTGGGATTTATAACTAATCTTTTGAGAATCTACTTAGGAAAAAATAAGAGTCACCATATCATATTTTATTTGGGTTATAATTGTTGAGAATAAATAAATTGAACCACATGCATGAGAATTGGCCAAATCCTTAGTCCCAATACATCTCGCCCATTGTTTATAATTTTTGTTTATATATTTTTATTAAATTTAAAAACTCGAATCTTCACAAGTCCGAGTGAACAACAACCTTACTTACCACTTTAAAACTACATCATATAGCATAATCGAACGGTTGAAATTCTTAAAACTTAGATGTTCAGTCGCTGTTAAAAATTAGGGTTTTTATAAACGTATACAGGTTTATTAAAATAAGGTTTTAGAGATTGCATCATATTCTAATTTTATTGAAATTTTAAAAGAGTAAGTACTAACTAATTTAGTTGGTCATAATAAAATTTCATGAAAATCTAACGGTGAAATCTCTATGTTTTATAATCATACGTTTGTGGAACCTTAATATATATTATGAAAACGAAATTTCTTTGTTCAAAAGAAATACCTGGTAACGCATACATGATGATAAACAAATAGGATCAGAACCACGCTAATCTTCAAGTAATAATCCATAACCAATCTTGAATGAAGAAAAAAAAAATGCACCAGTTGGTAGAGTCGTGCATGATAACGTGTTGCAGTGGAAAATATGGAGAAAGTAAAGAGACAAAGAGAGGTTTCTATTGATCAAGATAATAGGGTTACATGGATACAATATCCTTTATATATATGTAAAGGTAAACTCTAGGTAACTAGATGGACCGCACATCCATGGGCCATAGGCCTTGTATTAGTTACCCATTTTATTGCAGAAAGTGGATCCACGCTTACTTCCATGGTTGTCCGACCACTCCTAGAAAGCAACCTGCATTTCTACCATACCAATGAACTAGTCAGTTGAAATAAAACGATTAATTTCAGATGATCTTCTTTTGGAAACCCCATTGCTTGTATCAACTAAAGAGATCACCATCAGTATAAAAAAGTTATCATTATATGTATATATATATAGTAGCCTGCTTGATACAAATATACAAAAAACATAGTTTACCAAAAAATACATCAACCAGTATTTCAAATCTTAGATCACATCTATTACTTCATTTGTACTTTTCGATCCTCCATAGAAATGAACACATCAATTATCCGATCAATGCTGATTTTTCGTGCAAGGATACTTTTGATGTATAGCATCATGCAATCTCTAAGAAAGTCTTTTTCCATTTTGTTCCGAATAGCTGATTTGACATTTGACATTGTATTGAAAAGTATCTTTCCGCAGTCGTCGTAGAAACAGGAAGAGTTAATATAATACGAACCAGTCTATCAACCAAAGGGTAAACGTATGCCTTTCTTGTTTCCACTAGCCGCCGATACAACTCAGCAACAGTAGATAAATTCTCAAAACTCTCATGCTTGACTACATCTTTCCCATAGTGTAATAGTTCATTTCTCAAAATATGTACCTCTTGTCGACTAAAATCTAAAGGATAAAAATTTTCTACTAGAGTACAAAGACTCTCTACATTGAATGCCTTGAAAGATTCTCGAGGATCCAAACATGAACTAATAATAAGTAACTCCATTGTGTCCTTGGGAAACCTTCTAACCAATTCCTTAATTTGCAAATCAATTGCAGCATTAAAAATATCAAAGTGGTAATGATGATCCATTGTAATGTTGTCACATTGCTGGCAAGAACGACCAGTACCTTGTATATAAAAAGAGTTCATATCAGGGATGTCGATATCATGATTAACGCAAAATAGACATACCGCTTCTATAAAATGCTGATAACCATCTTCATCTGTTCTTAACTTTTGAAGTAAAGATTTAATGTTTGAAACACTAGAGAAACGGCATTGACTATGTCTTGTGTTTTCTTTTGAAGGATTTGACATAGTATTTCATTGTATCCCATAATCTCATATATCAAATGCAAGACAAAAATAAACTTAAATGCTCGCATTTCTTCTAAAGTACTTTATGCTTCGCCTACACCACATGTCATATTCGGATCACTTGTACTAATATGTTCGATAGTTGTACAAGTTGAATCAAACTTATCAATCAAACTGCATATACAACTATAATGAGAACTCCAAGGAGTATCAGTAGCTTGTGGCAGCGTACCTATTTGGTTAGCCCCTCTACCTGTCTCAAGATCACCATCAGCCAACCTTTGGTTAATATCATCTTCTTGAGCAGATTGGAAATCACCTAAACATTGTGCAGAAGCAGTGATAAGCTTAACGACATAATTTAACATTGAAAAAGCTTCCAAAAAGAACCCAAATTTTCAGTTGTACCAACAAGAGCTAATTGCAGCCTATGTTCAAAACAGTGCACGTAGTAAGCATATTTGCAATCTTTCTGAATCAAGGCTTATAATCCATTTAATCGACCTCGCATATTGTTAGCACCATCATGACCCTGTCCTCACATATTTTCTATCGGAATATTATAATGATTAAGAATATCAGCTATACCTTTTTTAGTTAAAGCACAAGTGTTTTTCATACGCTGAATATCGAAAAAACGTTCTTGAACATACCCATCACTATCCACAAACCTTAACACTAGCACCATTTGCTCTTTGTCTGAAGCATCTTTAGATTCATCTACAAGTATGCAATATTTCCAATCTCCAACTTATTCATGAATCTTGTCTCTGACTTCATAAAAAAGAATACTTAAGATCTCTTTTTGAATGGCAGGAGAAGTATACGTAGCATTCTTGAAAGCATTTTCTAAGACAACCTCTTTCACCTTGTCATTAAGTGTTAGAGCACTGCTCGGTCGATCTTGCAAGAGTTGCTATCTCAAGCTTGTTTGTCAAGTTTAGTTGATCAAAACTATATACTTGATTTCTAGTCAACTTATAGCTATGTCTCGGATTTGGATAGAAGTGTGTAATTGAGCATTAGACTTCATGACGTTCACCAATTGAAGAAGAAGATCTACTGAAGATCTTGGAGGAACTTCATCAACAAAAGGTATATGGAGACTAAAACTTATCTATCATAATTAATATGTCCATAATTTACTATCTCATCGTAACTAATAAGTACATAAAGTTTTGGTACTTAGCTAACACCCGTGATATGAATTTTTTGATTAAAACTCATTGTTAGCTTAGATTAACACTGGTGAGTGATTGAAATTTTGAAGTCAACAAACAACAATAGTCAAATGCAACTAATTATATTAGTTAATCTAACCTTACGTACATGACTATATAACCACAAGTAGATATTGGATGTTGTCAACAAAGGTTCCAAAAGTAATTACATGTTTCTGAAAGTAGATCAACACTCGCTTTTTCTATATATATCATTGAACAAAATGAAGATTTAGTGAAGCAAAAACAAGAAAAACTAAGGGAGGGAATTGTAGTTGGGGAAGTAGGAAAATTTTCTTTTCACTAATTCCCGATTTGTAAAGAAGAATATATACCACAGTTTTGTTTCATATAATATCATTCATCTTTATGTATAATACCAGAACTATCCTCCGGTTGGGTTTCCAATGGATGGATGATGTACCACCCGCGTCCAACCCGTGAAAACATTAAGTATTGGAAATTCATCCACGTCCAATCCACCAAAATGGGTCGACTGTCCACCCATTAAAATTCGAATTGGGCTGGATAAAATCCGCGGGCATGATTGTTCTGCTCACCCCTATAATTTTCTGATCCCCACCTTCCGATTAAAAAATTTGAGTTACCAACATAATTTAGTGTCATGTTCGCAAATTTGGGTCAATGATCAGCAGAAATTTGAGGCCACTAGTCAAAATTGTGGTCCCGCTGAGATATCGGTTGGCAAAACAAACTTCTAGTTAATTCAGGTTCCAGGTAGATTTTAGGGCATGCAGTAATATTTTGATTATAATGATAAAAGAATTGGGAAACGATAGAAAAGAAAAAAAGTTTAAGTCACGAGATAAATTTTGCGTCTGTAATAAGTTTTGAATTTTTTTTGCAGTTTTTTTATTTTTCTTCTTACAGTCATCATTATGTTACACTTGCCACCGTAACCCCTGAATAGTCACCACAACCACAACTGGTTGTTGCTATCAAAGTAGACTTACATATGTTAAAGTATGTTTGCCAACCAGAAACAAAACATTATCCATATAAAGCAATCTCTCATTCTCTGGTAATGGCTACTTTACGACGCAGGTTATTTTCAATTAGAGGAAATGGTAAAGGTTATGTAAGTTGAGTTATAAGCTTGAGCCTACTTAGTAAATTAATGAATTATATAGGTATAATTCGTGAATCCATTTGTATCATCTGTACTTTCGGATCTCTGACTTAGATCTGCGAATTTCCAGCTGAACTATATGGCTCCTATAATACTTTGCCACGTCATCACCACATTACTATTCTTTTTCACATTTTTGACTTTTGAAATCTTACATACACCAATCTTATCCATATACCACCAACGTATATGTTATTTTCTCATATGAATAGTTCCTTTAAACCATAAATCATAGGCGAAATTATGTCAAAAGGATTTATTTTTTTACAAGTTAATGTATGTATAATTTTGTGTGACGAATGTGTATCCCTAAAACGAATTATACATTATATGTATGTCATTCTGAATTATCCCTGAATCACGAATCGTCAACCGAATAGTGGACAGGACTTACATTCCACCAAAACGAATAATACTCGGATGTTTGCCATCCCAAACTTTCCCCGTACCCCGAATTGCTAGAAGCCTGAGTGTTATGCTTAAGCTTAGATCTGTTTTCCATTCTTTAGAATCTCTCTTGTATAGACAAAGAAAATGGAAAACAAAACCCAAAGCCATTAGGCAACCCCAATAACCGTTCAAGTAAAGGTAAGCATGGTCCGGATTGGTCCAATTTTCGCCTCGTGCATATCCAATCCAATGTATGACGGATTTCAATTTTGACATCCGCACCCCATCCAGCATCTGATAGGTTAGACGCGGATGATCCAATGATATTTTTTTTATAATCAATATTTTAAATTTATAAGACAAATTAAAATAACTTAAAATCTCATTATCATACCATCATTTCTAATATTAATCTAATCTATCATTATCCCGATTTTCGAGTTATAACTTTCAGGGAGAAAAATATAAAGGAAAAACATAATAGCAGAGTTGTAGGTGTCCCGGAAAAGAGGATAAAAATAATGATGCAGGAAAAGGTGTAACTGTTGGATCAATCTGTTTATGACCACTAAACCAAACTACATGGGCTCACACATACTTTAAATAAGTGATGTGCTAATAGTTGTTAACGTCGTTAAGAAATTAAAATTTCCAGTATTTTATATTATATAAGTAACAAACTGTTAGGTTAGTGGCTTGACTTGACAGTCAATAACGGGTCCATGTAGCATCCTTTAATTTTGAAAATTTAAATGACGAGGGTATCGAGTATACCACAATATTTTCATATCAACCTATACATACTCACCTTGTGTAATTCTACAAAAACAATAATCTCCAACGAATTACTTGAACAAGATGTAACTTGGTATAGAGTCTAAGTTCGTGACGGAACAAACTATGGGACCGTATCAAGTGGATTAACCTACAATTGTAATTATTAAATTATAAATATAACAATAACCATAATGCGGCACAACACACAAGATTTTGTTAATGAGGAAAACTGCCTGGCAGAAAAACCCGGGACCTTACCCAGATTTGAATAATTTCATAATTAAGTCGTTATATAATTTAACTACCGCAATTTCGTATAGTTGAGACCAAGTAAACTACTTCAAGTTACTCAGTTCCTTCAGTATTTATAGGATCTGTCCTAGGAACATGAATCCCAATACAGATTCAACTATTTCGAATTGCTTCGCCGGTTGTGAAGACTTCTTCTCTCAACTCCTTTGGATGGTAACCCGAAATAGCAAATGACTAATTTTGTTTCAATAACCAACTCACTTATCAATCTCTTAAATCAAAATTTCAATCAGAGATAAAGTAGACTAAAGGATCTTCCTTTTATAAATATATAAAACTTTCTCGGTCTGGAGCAAACCAAGAAAAAGATTATCGAAATAATCTACCTTAGTGAACAAGCTCTATCCAAGCAACTCTACAAGGAGAAGCAACTAGATAGTTTGCTCGATCTTTACAAAAAGTCTTAAGTCTATCGAAATAATCTGCTTTTTTGGATCCCATAGAATCAAGTATGCAAGAAGAATCATAAAGATCAGAAACCAAAAAAAAAAGAAAAGTCTTCAATCTTTAAGTAACCGCTGCACAAACAACTTGATTCTTACTATTAATAAACATACACAGAAGGGAGTCTGTTAAGGTTAATGGATCAACAGTTCTATCTAAAAATACTGAATCACTAGATCTACACTAGTCAATCGTCAAACAAACTTGAGTGACCTTATATCAGAAGAGAAGGATCATAAAATAAATAAGTTTTATCTATCAAGGATAACTATACCTTCAGTTCTTAATCAAACAATTAACCAAAATAAAATGAAAAATAATACGATTTAGTTTCCCACCAATGGTACTATTAAAAGCTTTTGATACCAAAGAAGACTTTAAATGAAGACAAAACAAGATGTTTCATCTAACTAGATTACTATATCTCTCAACGAGTTGGCTTTCCGCATAGTCACTTAAGTTTTGTGTTAAGGGATGAGTTTGTAATAATACAAGACTTCAGTATTTATAGTGTTATGACCAAGGCTTTGAGTGGAAGTCAAGGTATTACCAAATTCGAAAATCCTTAAGATATGCAATGAAATATATATTTCCGAATTTAACAAATATCAATTGTATTCCAATCCATAAAACTAATCATTCATATTTGATAACAAATGTTAGCTAGCACACATCCATGTACTTTAATAATATAGAAAGTAGAGATATGCAAACCTCTGAGATATGGTAATCATATAATTTTTGATGTTTAAAAGATATTGAAATTTCAGGATCATCCATTGAGTATCAAAGAAAAATACTTGAAAATTAAGATAATAGAGTTTAGTTCAAATTCATATCATTATGTAGACATTATGCGAACATTTTTATTTAACCAAAATACATCTTTATTTCTGCAGAAACCCTAAGATAGTAAACATATCAAAAATGTAAGTTTCGGTCAAACATATAAGGATCGGTCCTGACATAGATCCTTAGGATCGGTCATAGTAGAGATCCTTACTGGGGATCAGTCCTAGTAGAGATCCTAGAATCACTTATTCATATACGAAACAAGTTTCCAAGTCTACTTCCATAAACTAAACACAATTCCAAGGTATGAATTCATCCGGAAGTTGAACACACTAAATAAACTCCATGTGCTTAAGTTGTATAAAACAACTAGTATATCATTCCTTTACATGTTTATCATAGTATAATAACCAATTCACCAATACTAAAGTCATTGTAAACAAACTTAAATTCATATGTTATGTTTTCAATAAATGCTTACTTAAAAGAAAAAATGATAGAAATATAACAAGTCAAATTTGTTGTTACTAACCTCAAACTTAATGATGGTGTCTTTGTTGATGCCGAAACGCCTTCAGGTTATTCATGAGTAACAAGAGCAAGTATCAACATTTATATGTTACTACTCTATTCTAACAAAGTTTACTATAATAACTAAATCAAACAACTTCGAGTTTTGGAACTAAATTTGACCACCAAACTTGACATACCAACGCCCGGTGAATTATATATGAATAATGTATTATATATAAATAAATGTTGTTGCGCAAATAATATTCTTTAAAATGATTTGTTAAGGATCCATCTATCTTGGTATATTGCTTCAACATCTTCATATCTTGTCACTGATAGATTACAGAAGAAAGTCGTTTGACAGCAATGAGGAAAGGGTCTCCTCAAGATAAATTAATGCATGTTTTATGATGTGGGATTCATTTCTATTTCGATTGTAAATAGACTTCATAAAGCTTCTTCACTTTAATTATTTTCTCAACGTTGATTTGGTTTTGTTTTTGTAAATTTGATAATAATGGTTTACATAAAAGATATAATGTTTTATTTCTACAGCATTTTTAACCCTGTTATGGGTAATGATGAGCGTGATAGTTACCTATGTGGAGATTACTAAATATTAATTTTTTATTTCGCTTGTTTTAGTAGTTGCCATTTCTTTATCTCATTACATACTTATTTTTCTTGTTTGTAATCAAAAGTTTTTACCTTTTTTTGTTGGCCTGCAAAGATTTAAAAGATTTGAGAAAGAATAATAAACAAAAAGATGTCCAAAACAGGGGGACAGAGAGGAAGCGATAGTATTTGAGTATGTATAGCTTATATCTCTAATCTCTAATTATAATAATTTAAATTGTCTCAACTGCATCGGTGTAAACATAGTTAGAAGCTTAATGAACGTTCCTTAGATCAGGAGTTTCTGATGTTGAACGGTCGTGTAGATTTTCTGATGTTAAATGGTCATACAAGTTTTTTAGCCCATTAATTGTGCACTAATATTAACTTATTGTGAATGGTGTCTCGTGCGTTAGAAATTATAAAGTGGAATGTTTCTTTGAAATAAATAAAAAACAATATAAATAATGTACATAGTCTTTTCATTTTTCTTTTTTCAAAAGTGTTTTTTACCTGATTATGCCCAAGAAATAAAAATAAAGAAATAACATATGACGATTCCTTTGAACTCAATAAAGATGTAAACAATTGGAAGAAAATAAAAGTAATTTAGGGTTTTAAAAAGGAATGGTAATCTTTTGGAATCACCGTTGCTATTTGAATGTGCTTATTTCAACTTTATATAAATTTGGATTTGATTGAAAGTTTGTTATTCGTATTACTTGACACATTTGATTGCTTGTTCAGTAGGTCATCTGCAGAGAGTATACAATAAGACATTTCAAGCCAGTCTCTGGACCATTTTGTTTCTTTTCTTTCTCTCTCACTCGCTTTCTTTCTCAAAACCCTAATGGCATGTTGAAGATTCTTCTTCACAAACTCTAAACCGAACAATCTTTACAAAAAAGCTTTATCTTCCATCATCACATGATGTTTTACTTTCTTCTTTTTCAATAATATTACCACCAAAACCATTTTACGATTAGGGAAGAAGAAGTTTGACTGATGTGGCTGACCCTGCAGTTCAAGAACCAATACCTTTTTTAATGATTGTTTAAAGTGGAAATTACGGATAAGTACTTTGACGTATAGTTTAATTATGAACGATGGTCAATGATCACTCTGTTGTTTGAAACTTGGAGTCGGGGTAATACTCCTAATCTGAATTCGTATAACCATTATCTAAGGGCGAAGTTGAAGTCTGGTGCTTCAGTTGGAGATCTTACGGCTATTGTTAAGCAGATGATTAAGTTTAAGATTAAAACTAACACACCATCTTACAACTTTATTTTAGAAGCCATGTTTGAATCAAAGGATAGTACAGGTGTTGATAAATTGGTAGCAAGGTATGGTCTTTGACTTTTATTAGTTGGGTACCATAACGTTACTATATTTTGTCTTGCATCCATTAATGTTTTTAGTTTTGTGTGCATAGTAATGTTTGTTAAAGTGATTCAATTTATGATATGATTTTAATCATACGCCGGAACTGTACGACTATTTATTGGATGGTATGTAAATACGGGTAGTCCACAAAGACTAAATAATTGTTACTCTTAATTTCTAATAGAAACTATGCCAAAAGAATAAGTTGAGAAATACTAAAACTAAATAAATAAATATACTAATAAGAACGGAAATTTAGGACTTTAGATTCCACCACTACGACACATATTAGAATATTAATATATTTTCCTAGTAATTTTTCATATTGTCTCAAGACGATTTAGGACATAATTGTACGTCTTGGATGATGAAGCGTTAAAATCAAATAAAATATTCTCAAAATATTAATAATTTCTTTTCACTAATAATGCTGGTCTCTAAGATAGAGTATACAAATCACTATTTAAGCACGAGGAAATATGAAAAAAATTATTATCATAATGAAACAAGAATAATAGGACCAAGAAAAATTATTATAGAAAAATATTAGATTTCTCTAACACACATCATATGGCTTCATCCGTAACCCTAGTGGAGAGATTACTCCATTTTAAAAGAAAAAAAAAATACAACTCCTAAGCTAAACTATTGCTCTTGAACTAGAAAAATGAACTACCTTCTTCCATATGCTCCCACCACTACTTATATAGCTTTCAAAGGAAACCACTTTCCTTTTCCATTTCCATTATCACATCATCGAGCAATAAGAATGTGCCACGTGTCATGATAATACAAGTTCTTTAAATAAAAATGTGTCACGTGTCAAAGAATATCTCATTATGAAGTCACCATTTTCTTTATTTGAAAAATATATTATTCTTTACTAACTCCAAATATAAATAATAATATTTTTTCCTAATCTTAATTTCCTCCAAAATATCTTCAAATATCTTTTTATTTTTATCATAATTGATATGTGAATGGTCTCCACAGTTTCTCCCATATCCAAATAATGGGTCAAATGAAATAATTATCCATTTTTTTACTTTCGGGCTTAGCCCATTAAATCTTCTGCACTTTACTCCCTCGAGCTTTATTTCCTAAAAACTGCAAAACCAAACAAAATCCATCAAATTGTACAAAATAGAGAATTAAACAAATATAAATTAAGATGTAAAAATGACGTGTTTACACACTCATCATTTAAAAATCTCAAATATAAATTAAGAAGATTTGATTTCTTAACAACTATCCTTCATAAGTACATGGTATCGAACAAAAGTATTGATTTATCCATTGATAAGTTTTACTAATTAGGGGCGGTACGTCGGGGTTTAAAGCTTTATTTGTGGGTGTTTACAGACTTTAGACGAGCAAAAAGCTCTATGCCATCCCTAGGGCACGTGTACCTTCATCCTCGAGGCTGCTCTGAAAGAGAACTATAGCAAGCTAACTTCATGTGTATTGGAGTATTTATAGCACAACAATAATCCTAAGGTGTGACTGTTCTTAACCTCTTTACTGATGAATGATTTATATTGTTGGCAATTATAACGACTTGAAGAACCTTTGATAAGTCATTATTTGATTGTGTTATTCTGTAGGAGTCAATAAGTCAAAAGAAGGTTTCAGGTGCCGATCTTACCTTCTAAAGGTTTATGCTTATTCATTATCAAAAGATTTTAAAAGAGCCCTTACTACTCTTAAGAATTTTGAGTCTTCTTATGGTGACGATTCTGGTGAAAGTTTAACTGTCTCTTTATTTCTTTATCTCCACTTTTTATCGCGTAATCTAAGGGTGGTGTCGAGTCATTGGACTCGGTAATTCCCTCCTTTTATTATCTTTCTATTTTCATTTAGCACGAATTTCCTTATTTATGATTATTTGAGCTCTGTTTAAACTTAATTTAACTGAAGTTAAGCTTTTATTTTCGAAATTGAGCGTCCAAAAATCCTCAGATGATTTAGTAGTGGTTTATACTGACATATAGGATAATAAAGAGATACAATTAAAGTCAAACATGACTGTGACATGTTGATCTATACTATTTTCAGTGTTAAATTGTAACTATTGTGTTTCAGTACCCCATGCATATCATTCTTTGACTAGGTAGTTATAGACTTGCTAGACTTTGCAGTTGAGAATAGGTTAGTGGATTTAGGAGTGATTGGGTATCTATAGTTTACAAGACTTGAAAAAACTGGAACCCCGACACTCTGGAATCTACTTGCTCTATGGGGTTGTATTATTTCAGATTATTTGATATTTAAAACATGTAATTTATTATGCTATATATGGATTTTCTTTTCTTTTTTGAGAAAAGCAACCGAAAATTTTGTTAAATATCGAAACTTTTATAAAATGCTGGTATATTATGTATTGGAGAATATAGGTCAGGCAAAACCTCCTTACAAATTTGTTGCAGCTGTGACTGTATAATATTAGGATATGCATACGTATACGATGTGCACCGCGCCCATCAGAAATTCGAAGCCATTAACAGAGTATTTGGATTGACACCTGATACTTATTCATTTAAAGCTCTCATGCATGCATTTGAGAGGGTCTAGATGGTAAGATTTTTTATAAGCCTTTTGCTGTGAATGTCATTTGTTGATTGATCTTGGTTAACTTATCATAACCATGCCTACATATATGCGATGTCGACCGCCCCTGTCAGACATTCGACGCCATTAGAAGTGAATTTGGATTTACATCGGATGTATATTTACATAGAGCTCTTATGCATGCATGGGGGTGGGGGGTCCAAAAAGTTAAGATAATTTGCATTTTTTTGTTGGGAATCTCATTCGTTTGTTGGTCTTTTATAACATATCCTATCGCTGCTTACATACATGAGTAGAACATGAAACAAGGCACTTAGAATTGTTTTGAACAACAAGTGATGTCATTTAGCTGAATTGACTATGTTCTTGATGTTTAAGTTGTAAGTCTTCCTTTAAATGGATATAACATGAATTAAGGCCTAGAAATCTCATGGGCATTGCAATTAAGTTTGACATGAAATTTATAAGCAAAGGGGAGATATTTTTGCCTAATTCAAACCTTTAATCCTAGTCCAGGATTATTCTAACTACCATGGATGCTTCACATACAAGGTAAAAGTAAATTGTTATGAATTCAGAGATTAAATTATGCTTTTCAATAAAATTCCATGGAGAAGAAGTAACAACAAGAGAATTCCAATTATCAAGGGGTTTCATCTTTGCCCTAGCAGAGATTTTTAGAACATAACAAAAGTAAATTCAAAACCTAAACTACTACTACAGCTTGCACCGGCTACCCCGGGCTTGCCTTTTACATCACAAACCCATCTCTATGTCCATTTCCTTCGCAATCATCTTTAATGCATTCTACTAGGTGTCTCAAATGCCATATACATGATTCTTGTTATATTCAAAAGATAAAAATTCTAGTTAACATAATCTATAAGATTCCTATTAGTTGAAGAAAGAAAACCCAACTTACCAGAATCATAAGCAGTAGAAGGATCATTAAGATTTCTCCAAATACTGATTCGCAATCAAGAATGATTCGGTTGAAACTCTACTTAAAATGTCTACTGTGATCTCTAATTGGTATCATGTCTGTTGAAGTGATCCATGAACCCTTTTTAATGTTTACAGAGAGAAATAGGATTTTCTTGTTAGGGTTTGAAGAAATAGTGGGATAGAAAATGGGGGTTTTCATCCTTGGAAAAAGAGTAGATTAGGGAAATGAAAAAGAGGGGAAGTGGTGGACGGTCTATACCGAAGCTGCTACACTTCACCCACTCTCTTCCCCCACACCCTTCCACCATTAGGTGGCATTGATCTTAGGCCGGTTCCCATGGGGTATAGCATAAAAGTTGTTTTGCCATGCCATGACATGGCAAATCCGTTTCTCCACTATGGGAAAACTGGCAAATATTAGGTAAAACTGGCAAATATTAGATAAAATAATTTATTTGATATGATAAGTGGACCCTTGTTAATAAAAATATTGTTTGTGTGTATATGTGGGGCATTTATAAGGTTTTAATATATTTTGTGGGACCCGTATGAAGTAAAAGTAATATTAAAATAAGAAAAAATAGGAAAGTTGAAGTTTTAAAATAATACAAAACTATTTAGTGGTGGAGTTTAAACCGCCAGCGATCTAGTATAGATCGCCCGGTCAAGACTGGATCGCCCGGTCGAGACTCCACCTCTCGGTAGAGACTCGACCTGACCTGGCTAAGTGGCAAATTTGCCACTTAGCCAGGTCTGTTTGCTAGTTTGTCAGCTCCATAGTGGGTGCAAAACTGGCAAACTGGCCAGTTTGCTATACCCATATGAACCGGCCTTAGCCCTTGATTTCTTGGATTGGGATTAGCAGGGGGCCCTTTTGTGTGGCATCATTTTATGCATGGCACCTCATGGTGGAAATGGGTGGGGGAAGACTAGCATTTATGTGGTCTTTACGGAAGAGTGTGTTATACTTCTTTGCATACTTATCTAAAAATGGGTTTTGAAGTAAAATAAAAAAAACTTTATCCAATTATATTTGGTTAATGATTAATTTGTCCTTGATTAATTAGTGTTAATTCGGTTGTCTCATGTAAAACTAACTAGTGTTTGTTAGATGTGAAACTAACTAGTGTTTATTGATCATCAAGACATGATAAAGTTTGAAAAAACTCTATTTTCTTTTAAGAACGTCAATCCAGAATTGGTGGATGTTCACACCCTCGTAATTTACTGTTTGCCCTTTGTGTAACACTCCAATTGACTATAGACTATATTTTTACTAATTGGTTGGTAGCTCATAATATTTTGGCTGATGTTGATGTGACTAGTAAACTTTAAAAATGGAATGAATTTCTTTGATTAGTTAAAAGCTTGGTTTGATATTACTACCTCCGTCCCACTATTAGTTGACCTAGTAGTATAATTTAGAAATAATTTATCTCTCAAACTATACCACGGATATTCATAAATTTTATATCATTGAAAATCATTTTAAAACACCTACGTAACGAATATAAACATGAGTATCAAATGATATAAAACCAACTATTAATGAGACAAAATCTAAAAACAAATAGGTCAACTAATAGTGGGACGGAGGGAGTAATATTTAGATTAGCCTAACAATGTGGATTTACTTCCAATTATGAGCTTTACCATGTCTTATGTTTAGAAGACTAGATGTAGAGTGGTTTTTGACGATGTACAGGTATATGTATGGACTATGGACCATAGCAAGTCAAATCCAACGGTACTTTCAAGATCGACGCGGAAGCAATCAAAATATTGCTCCACTTACTCCGAGTAGTAATGATAATGGGTGTGCTATTAGATGGACACAGCCAGTAGATCCTTAGATGAAGCAATTGGACCGATACTTGGATCTGTTTCAGGTGAATGCAAGGAAGTAAGGTGTTGTCCAGGAAAATATGTTTGCAAAGCAAGATGAAGGAAAAGCAGCACTAGAGGTAGTAACGTGGGCAATCAGAAAAGGAGTAAAGCATCTTAATCTGGAGGGAGATAACATGAATGTAGTACTACAATAAATGGTAGTTTGCATTCTGTCAAATGGACAACTAGTAGTTTAATTTCAGACACTTTGGTTTTTCAAAACTCGCTAGAGAGCTGGAAATGTTCCTTTGTTCCTGAATTAGGGAATAATGCAGCTCGTAAAGTGGCTGCTTATGCTAAAAATTGATTAGCGGATGATGAATGGGATCATAATTGGCCAATGAAATTAGCTAGGCCAATTAAAGCAGGTATAAACAATTATGATCAAAGTATAAGAATTATGTATAACTTGACAGTCATGCTCATATTCGTTAAGGAGGTGCTTCAAAATGCTTTCCAACGATGTAAAATTTACAAATATCCATATTATAGTTTGAGAAATATACCGTTCTAAATCTTATTATTTGTTACCTGATGGATATAATCGGAAAAAGTACCTAAAATCCTATTTTTCTTAAAATTTATGCAAACTTGAAATAGATCATCTTAAGGAGGACGGAGGGAGTATGTTGCAAATAACTTAATCTTATTATTATTGCTATTGGATTTTTTTTCTAATAAAATAAATAGTACAAACACTAATTCGCCTACCAAGAATCAGGCATTCCCAACAAATATTAATATCATTGTACGAATATTTTCTTTTCACATTCTGAAAATTTCCAAAGCTTGAACATTGAAAACTACTTGCATTGTGCAAGTTATATTATTAGGTTCGAACATACTGATATTATTTCTTATTTTACCCTGCCTTGGGTGGTTAAGCAATGTTGGATACTAACCTGTGTTAGATTTGAAGTGATCTTTTATATACATATTTTTAGACAAGCGAAATTTTCGGCTGACAGTTTAGCTAAGCGAGCATACTACTAGCTGAAGGGGTTATAGAAAATTTTGTAGGTAGACCGAACTTGATTCAGTCTGTTGAATGGCCGGACATAGCTTATTATCTTTTCAAATAGTTAGCCTTCAAGTTTTTGGGAGTCGCTGTGGGCTTGTGGCTCTCTTTTTATCATGTAAACTCCATAATAATTAGTCTTTTGCTTTTAATAAGAATTTTAACTTAGCAAAAAAAAGGAAAAAAAATATTGCTGCCTTTCTTCCGCCCATGAGAGCAACTGATCTAAATAAAGAGAAAAAAAATGTTAAAGCCTACACGAATCACAATCGAATTTTGTACTATTTGAGTTGTTGAAGAGAGGAAAAACTATGAATCCAATTATCTGCTTGGTGAATGAAGCATAAAATGCCTGCGGAGACATCAACGATGCTTTGCATACCATATACACAGAGAGTCTGATTGACATTGATGGTTATGGCATATTATAGTGTCGGTTGAGGAAGCCATGATACTTGGATGATTTGGATCGATGGGTCTCATGAGATTTTTGGATCGAGCATAGACCAATACGATGTTATGTCAAGCATTTGACATGAATTCATGTAAATATAAAAATGCTAATGCTAGCAATAGTTGTAAAATATTTAATCTCCGATCTACCATGTCAAAAATGGTTTGAGAAGCAATGATAGCTAGACCAATGAAATATTACTAGTCAAAGCAATAAATGGTTAGAGCAATATTGCTAGCAGGACTAATTTGAAAAAGCGGGGGTCTAACAACCACACCCAATATTTCGCTTAGCAATCTATATGGACTAACTCCAATATACTTTCAAGAGAATCAACTAGATAGCCAGACTCAATCTTAAGAAAAGTATATCAAAGAGTTATATCTCAATTTCTCAATTCAATCTGCAATCAAACAAATAGGAATTTGCGAGCCCGATTGAATATAAGAAATAACTTGGACGGTATCAAAAAACAATATCCAAGTGTCAATCAATTTAATCAACAACCCAAATGTCGGATTCATAATTGATTGAAATTACGCACAACCTGTGATATTTCAATTATATAAACAAATATAATGCGGAAAAGAAATAACACAGACACCAGAAATTTTGTTAACGAGGAAATCGCAAATGCAAAAAACCCCCGGGACCTAGTCGAGATTTGAACACCATATTGTATTAAGCCGCTACAGACACTATCCTACACCACATTGTATCAAGTCGAGATTGTATTAAGCCACTTATCTTCGAACATAACCCACTCAAGTATGCACAAACTTCTTTCAATACTTTTACCACTGTATTTTGAAGAAGTATAAGTTTCCTGTCAATTGACTGAAAGTTGTATTCCTTAAGATTACTTTCATGGAATCGGTTCAAAGTTTCCTTTGGACAAGATTTCATTTGATCATCAGTAGATATAGAAGTTGGTTTCTCATCCTCTTCTGACTTGATGTAGTTAGGAAGACTACCATCATCATGATTTGTTTCAGACGTGACTAAACCGGTTTTATCACAGTCTGTAAAAGTCGAACAAGGACTCTTAGTTTCTTCATTATAAGAAGAGATTAAAACAACATCATCAGTCAGAGTCACGGGATGAGTCTCTTGATCTTGAGTAAGAGATTTACTAATAGCTTCTAGTTTGACAACAAGATCCATATTCTCTTTGGCTAGAATATTTAATTGAATGTCTTTTTCTCTGTTCTCATTCTTAAGAAGATTAGATTCTGTCTTTAGTATTAACATCCGTGTAGACAGAGATCTTATTGGCTTTAGGAGTTTTACCAACTCTTTATCAGAATCTTCCTTTCCATCAGAGATAGACTCAGATGTTTTCGTAACTCCTGGATCATGAGTTAACGAAGTTGTAACATCTTCAACATTTGAGTATTCATACTCTTGCATAATGTTAACTGAATCGGTCATAGATTCAATTCTTATAGGTTGGATCTCACCAAACACAAATTGTTAGATCTTTTCGTGTTTGCCGTCTCTGATACCAATTGAAAAGAAGAGGGTACCCAAATATACCCCAATATAAAACTTTTCCACCTATAAGTCCTCATACCGAAAGTGATTGTCTATGGACTGAGTCGAGACAATACAACGAATCGGTATTCACACTTTGTGTGATCGTCTATGGATACAAGATCGAGACAATACAACAATCAAAGTGTAATTACTTGATAATAGGTTCGGACTTAACCAAACTCTATAGGATCACTATCAAGTAATACGGAGTTAACGTTTGTGTAATTTACTTTAAATTATAATAACAAAAATTATAATTGCGGAAAACAAAAGTAAAAGACACAGCAAGATTTTGTTAACGAGGAAACCGCAAATGCAGAAAAACCCCGAGACCTAGTCTAGAATTAAATACTCTCAGAATTAAGCCGCTATAGAAAATCAACCTAACTTCGTATAGTTGAGACCAAGAAACTAAACCTATAGTTAACCTAGTTTCTTCAGTATCCCTGCGCTTCTGACATTCAATAAGTGCACGCACTAGAACAATTCCTTTAGTTCGTATTCCAAACAGTAAAGGAACAACAAATCTGTTCGGTATCAACTCTATTCAATCCCAGTGATATGACTTAGACAAAGGCTCTCCTGTTAATCCAATAAACTCCTTTGTCGGGTTTAGATCTATCTAACAAACAACTAACAAGTAGTCGAGTTTAGATTTTGCAATCAATAATAGGATATATCTAGATACTAAATACTGATGCCGACCTACACAACGGATCAATCAAATCTACCAAAAGATAAACCGATTATAGTTGGATCCCATCCGATCAAGTTTTGTACACACCAAAGATTATGAACCCAAATCAGAAATCTCCTTCATCTTCAAATCTTCTTAAATCTTCAATAAAAACCTGCACACAACAACTTGAATCTCTTGTGATCAATCACGCACAGAATGGAGTCTGTTAACAATGGATTATCACAAGACGTCTTTAGATCTACAAACAGTTCTAAAGATCCCGTCGATACTTCGATCTAGTTTGAGTGAATCTTATATCAGAAGAGAAGATTCTCAAGAATAAACAAACTAGGTGCAATCAAAGTTCAACAACCGTTAGTCAATCAAATCAAATCAAAAACTAATAAACTGCAATTATCTAGTTTCCCACCAACGGTACTCGTAGAGCTTCTTGATCCCACAGAAGTCTTTAAACGAGCGGTCGTAAGAGATTTCGCCTAATTAGGGTACTTTCCTCTCCGAATAGACGGCTCCACCAGTAACAACACAACAAGGTAGTTTTGCTGGCTCTTAGGATGGTTTACATGAATTGCAAACTTGGGTATTTATAGACCAAAGAAGTTTGGACACCAAGGAATTTCCAAAACCGAAATATTCTTAAGATATGCAATATATTTCCAAATCGGTTTTCATAATTCCTGGAAATGCTCTGTCCATAAATAACCGAAATCCTACTATAAAATCTCCAATTAGTAAATACACATTACCAATTTTTATTTTCCATAGATATGCATTTTAATTGCTGGTAATTAAAAGCATATATAAATTAACAACCTTAATTAAAAGATTCTCAACTTATTTCGGTTCGGGATATCCTTTAGCTATTAAGGAATATCTTTAAACAATAAAAGATAAGAGTTACTGTACATGTTCAAAGTATGTCGACATCTTAATTCTTTGTAAATCCTCTTTCATATTTACAATCTTGGAACCGATTATACCACACTTCCAAACAAGTTTAGAACTGGTTCATCTGATTTCCAAGAACTATGTGATTGATCAAATCAACACACTAATCATGGGTTTACGGTTCTACCAAACACAAGGATCGGTTCTACCTTAATATGGTTACTGAGACATGTTACATTAGTTTCCAAATTGGTCACATCAATTACCAGGACCGGTTACCATATTCTCATAGTATTACTTGTGATCGGTCACGCCAGTTACCAGGATCGGTTACACCTATTACCAGGACCGGTTACACCAATTACAAGGATCGATTACTACTCTTTGTGATCGGTCACACCAATTACTAGGATCGGTCACACCAATTACAACTATCGATCATACCATCTTAGGTGATTACTTAGGATTGGTTACACTAATAAAAGTCATACCAATACACAAGTCAGGCATTGTGACTAGTTTTACCAAGATACATAACAAGTTACGATCGGTTCTACTAACTCACACATATTGGTAATCCAAAGATATGCAATGCATAACAATACCAATAAGCCTAGCGATTTCCCTTTCGATTCATAAAACAAGTTCATGAATGTACTTCCTTAAAACGAATGTAAACATTGTTTCCTATGACCCATACCCATACACATAATCACAATAGCATTCATACGATTATGTCGATGTATTATATACGAATTTCAAAAGATAAGTGTTATACTTCGTATTCTAATTCTTTAACACTATGTCTACTAGAGTATAATCATTCACAGCTTCGCGGTTATATTTTCAATATAGCACGACTTGAAAGATACGTTGGGAATGAACCAGTTCAAGTCAAAATATTACTAACCTTAAGAGGAAGGATGATGTCGTCGATGTAGCTCTTTACTTCTTCATATTCTTCAAGTATTCAATTAATACTTGTATGTCTCATTATCCTAATCTTTCTAGCCTAACATATACGAAGTTGTCTCTAGTACATAATCAAGCGACTCTTAAATTGAGTTTTTATTCACTAAAATATGACAACCAAACTTGACATACCAACGCTTGGTGGGTTCAACCGAGCTATGCTCTAACAATCTCCCCCTTTGTCAATTTTTGTGACAAAACTCTTACAATCATATGGATAAACAAATTACAAAAATTCATTATACATACGCTTGATTCCAAGTTTCAACGGCATAATACCATGCATATATTCAATCCATAAATGTCGCTGAAGATATTATAATAACAAAGCTAATACTCCCCCTAAAGGTAAGATAGGTAGATTTTCAATCCGCACATCTTTGTTATTTCTCTTTTGTAGTCCAAATAACTACAATCATCATATGATATGTTTCTCCCCCTTAGTTAATGCTTTACTCTTTCATTAGATATAACGTTTAAGCACAATTGTCCTTTCCTAAGTGATTACAAATCACTTTGTTTACTCCATATATTTCTCCCCCTTTTTGTCATAAAATGACAAAGGTACGAGCAAATACCAAAAACCGAAAGGATCTTACAATCTAAAAGAATTGTATAACCTATAAGAGTTAAGCACGAGGGTTTCACATACCATTTTAAATAACCAATACCAAAACCGAAACTACAAGTAATTTGGTTTTGATATGTTATCAAGGAAACAATTTCCCGAAGCAATTTTCCCTAATAGTTTAACAAATTGACTAAAAAACTTAATTCCCTTGCTAAACCGATTGCACAAGTATAATCTCTTGTTTCGATAAGACCAAAATAAAGATCAGAATTAACTTTATTTTTCTCATCAGGCACTAATTATTCAGACAATAACTTAGACCTTCCACTTTGGACAAGACAAATACTAGGTTAGTTAACTAATATTTCTTGTCAATGCATTCGATTAGACTTGAATAACCGAATCCTTTACATTTGATAAGCCTAACTAAGATCAGAATTAACTTAGTTTCTCTTATCCGGAATCGAATTGGACTAAACAAATGATCTCGTATTTTGTTAAGCCATAAATAATTCATACAAACCAAATAAATCAACTTGCACAATTATTTTTCTTAACCAGAAGCAATTGAAATAAACATAGACATTAAGTACCGCAATTGCACCGAAATTTCGTTAAGTCTGAAACAATTGATACCAAACAATAAAGAAAGATATCAAACCAGTTTTTCTTAACCGGAAACAATTGAATCACACACACACACACACACATCCACACACACATAATGCAATAAACATCAATTATACCGAATTTTGTTAAGCAAAAGCAAAATATATGCAATAGACTCAAGCTTTTCTTAAACAGGAAAACGATTAACTAACAAATTCGTTACCTCAGATTCCGCATCCTCTTCTCCCCATAAAGATATATCATTAAGCGCAAGTTCAAGTTAGAACTCTCCCTCATTATGTTGTCATCCTCTCGCAAGAACAAAAGAACAACAACAACAACCTTTACCAGAGAAAGGTTGAATCGGTTTTAACTAATACATAGCAAAAGTTGAAAACCCCGAAACACGTATGCTTTTATGTTAAAAAAAAAATTCAACATATTGTGACTTTTTCACATATGAGTTTCAATCGGAACACCTTATGATCCTTTGATAAAGCCTACCAACATGGGCTAGAACTTAATCCCGCTAAATAAAAAAGCCACACAAACCATAAGGGTTCACACATCATATGAGATCGAATATTAAGGTTAAGAAAACCGAAATCAAACATCCCATAACACATAGCAATAATATAAAGCATTCAAGCACAGGCTATGTAATCGAAAAACTATCACAAGAAAAATTATAAAATAATAATTTTATTCATCACTAATAGATAGTCTTATTCATCAATAGACCTTACACAATAATTGAAAGAAATCAAAAACTGATGTATATTTTTGCTTGGATTAAGTATTACAGCAAATAACTTAATCTCTAGTGGTGCTCTTATTGTTCACTGAAGTTTCTTCAGTGTTCAAAACCTTGAAGCATGTCTCCGGGGACTTGTCTGCAACCACTTCCTGTTTCTCAAGTTTTTCAACTTGAACCTTCATACCTGCAAGATCAGCTTTTGTTTCTTCAATTCTATCCTTTAGCCAATCTTGATGACGAATCGTCATTATGAGGTTGGTTCTAAGTTCTTCAAAGCCTTGGATATAGTCAATCATACTATCAGAACGTATACACTTGGTCTTTGTTGGATCTTGAAGGTTGTAAGCCAACAAACATGACTCATCTTGAGATCCAGTAGAACTATCATAATCATAATCAGACATGTTTTTTAATATGATTTTCTTCTTCCTTTCTGTCTTGATTCCTTGACACTCCTTAACCTTTTGAGCTTCCTCCTTATTGACCTTTGTAATACTACGAGTTATTGGAGGCATGCTAGGTATTTAAATAAGAATTGATCAGGGTTTCTTAATACAGGAAAGAGATTGTATCTCTTAAGAAGAGACAATTCTCGGACCGAAAATACTAGGGAAATTCCGAAAATATATACAGAATATATTTTGTTTCCTTTGTCCGAACTTCTCATGCTGGAAGGTTTATTAAAAAACGAAAATTTCCAATAAGGCCTAATTTTGGAAAATTATGACAAACATGAAAGTTTTTTAGACAAAAGTGGATTCGCAGTTATCCAGTGTTTGTCACACAAGTTTTTGATATTATACACACAAAAAAAGTGCTCTTAATTTTATGTGCTTCTCATCTCCAAAGTATGAGCATGAACAAGGATGAGAGTGCACAGTCTCCATATAATTAGATTGCATTGGAGTAAGCCTTTTCTTGCTTACAGTGAGTATTGGAAACAAAGTTCATGTTTCTCCTGGGGAATTTCTGCCCAACATATTTTCACCCAAGAAGGTGATCCTTCCTTGATCTAAACTTATGATCATGTGGAGAAATATTACTGATGTGTGAATTTTCAGAGATAGACAAGTCTCTCTTAATTCTGTCAATGAGATTTTCATATGATTTTCTCATTCTAAGGATTTCCTTATGATGCACATCAGCATGATTACTTGAAACAATTATTGGAAATTCCTGATTGTTTCCTTCGGCAGAGATTCTCTCTTTCCCTTTCTTCTGGAATCGTTCTTCATGTAAACAAGGATTGTTTCGACATGAGTGAGGGGAAACCTTTTTCCAGAAGTGATTATCAACTCTTACTACATATTCTTTAGAGTTGTTCTTAACCGGTTGGGTTAAATTCTGTCTTTATACTGAGGAATGATCTTTCAGTTTTTTAAGATAAGAAACTTCTTTTAATACTTTTACCACTGTATTTTGAAGAAGTATAAGTTTCCTGTCAAGTGACTGAAAGTTGTATTCCTTAAGATTACATTCATGGAATCGGTTCAAAGTTTCCTTTGGAAAAGATTTCATTTGATCATCAGTAGATATAGAAGTTTCTTTCTCATCCTCTTCTGACTTGATGTAGTTAGGAAGACTACCATCATCATGATCTGTTTCAGACGTGACTAAACCGGTTTTATCACAGTCTGTAAAAGTCGAACAAGGACTCTTAGTTTCTTCATTATCAGAAGAGATTAAAACAGCATCATCAGTCAGAGTCAAAGGCTCTTCTGTTTAATCCAATAAACTCCTTTGTCGGGTTTAGATCTATCTAACAAACAACTAACAAGTAGTCCAGTTTAGATTTTGCAATCAATAATAGGATCTATCTAGATACTAAATACCGATGCCGATCTACGCAACTAATAAATCAAATCTACCAAAAGATAAACCGATTATAGTTGGATCCCAGTCGATCAAGTTTTTTGCACACCAAAGACTATGGACCCAAATCAGAAATCTTCTTCGTCTTCAAATCTTCTTAAATCTTCAATAAACACCTGCATACAACAACTTAATCTCTTGTGATCAATCACGCACAGAATGGAGTCTGTTAACAATGGATTATCACAAGACGTCTTTAGATCTACAAACAGTTCTAAAGATCCCGTCGATACTTTGATCTAGTTTGAGTGAATCTTATATCAGAAGAGAAGATTCTAAAGAATAAACAAACTAGGTGCAATCAAAGTTCAACAACCGTTAGTCAATCAAATCAAATCAAAAACTAATAATACTTCAATTATCTAGTTTCCCACCAACGGTACTCGTAGAGCTTCTTGATCCCACATAAGTCTTTAAACGAGCGGTCGTAAGATATTTCGCCTAATTAGGTTACTTTCCTCTCCGAATAAACGGCTCCACTAGTAACAACACAACAAGGTAGTTTTGCTGGCTCTTAGGATGGTTTACATGAAATGCAAACTTGGGTATTTATAGATCAAAGAAGTTTGGACACCAAGGAATTTCCAAAACCGAAATATTCTTAAGATATGCAATATATTTCCAAATCGGTTTTCATAATTCCTGGAAATGCTCTGTCAATAAATAACCGAAATCCTACTAAAAAATCTCCAATTAGTAAATGTACATTACCAATTTTTATTTTCCAGAGATATGCATTTTAATTGTTGGTAATTAAAAGCATATAAAGATTAACAACCTTAATTAAAAGATTCTCAACTTATTTCGGTCCGGGATATCCTTTAGCTATTAAGGAATATCTTTAAACAATAAAAGATAAGAGTTACTGTACATGTTCAAAGTATGTCGACATCTTAATTCTTTGTAAATCCTCTTTCATATTTACAATCTTGGAACCGATTATACCACACTTCCAAACAAGTTTAGAACTGGTTCATCTGATTTCCAAGAACTATGTGATTGATCAAATCAACACACTAATCATGGGTTTACAGTTCTACCAAACACAAGGATCGGTTCTACCTAAATATGGTTACTGGGACCGGTTACATTAGTTACCAAATTGGTCACATCAATTACCAGGACCGGTTACCATATTCTCATGGTATTACTTGTGATCGGTCACACCAGTTACCAGGATTGGTTACACCAATTACAAGGATCGATTACTATTCTTTTGTGATCGGTCACACCAATTACTAGGATTGGTCACACCAATTACAACTATCGATCATACCATCTTAGGTGATTACTTAGGATCGGTTACACTAATAAAAGTCATACCAATACATAAGTCAGGCATTGTGACTAGTTTTACCAAGATACATAACAAGTTACGATCTGTTCTACTAACTCACACATATTGGTAATCCAAAGATATGCAATGAATAACAATACCAATAAGCCTAGCGATTTCCCTTTCGATTCATAAAACAAGTTCATGAATGTACTTCCTTTAAACGAATGTAAACATTGTTTCCTAGGACGAAATCTTCACCCATACTCATACACATAATCACAATAGCATTCATACGATTATGTCGATGTCTTATATACGAATTTCAAAAGATAAGCGTTATACTTCGTATTCTAATTCCTTAAAACTATGTCTACTACAGTATAATCATTCACAGCTTCGCGGTTATATTTTCAATATAGCACGACTTGAAAGATACGTTGGGAATGAACCAGTTCAAGTCAAAATATTACTAACCTTAAGTGGAAGGATGATGTTGTCGATGTAGCTCTTTACTTCTTCACATTCTTCAAGTCTTCGAGTAATACTTGTATGTCTCATTATCCTAATCTTTCTAGCCTAACCTATACGAAGTTATCTCTAGTACATAATCAAGCGACTCTTAAATTGAGTTTTGATTCACTAAAATATGACAACCAAACTTGACATACCAACTCTTGTTGGGTTCAACCGAGCTATGCTCTAACACTTCATTTCTCCATTGTTGCTTCCATCTACAGGAACCTTTTTCACATCTTTAACATTATTCATCACATTAGGTTTAGAGGGACCTTTTTGAATTCTCCTTGAACGATTTTTATTAATGCTACAATTGGTTCGAACGTTCGATGAGCAATTTGAACTGACTTTCCTAGGGGAATTCACATGGAGAGTACTAAAACCAATAGGTTTAGATATCCGAATGTCAGTTACACCTTTGAGAATTAAATCCAATTAAGGTATGCTGAATTCGACCAAAGTAATATTTATTCAGCTTTAGTTTGCTCTTCCGTTGAACATGTCCTTTTGAATTATAAAAAAGACATACTTTCTGATCACCGGAGTGATTAGAGTGTGTAGGATTAGAAACATCGTTAGAAGATTTCTTCCTTCCATGAGACGAGGTAAATCCATGATTATTGGAAGAACCAGGCACCTCTTTATCAATAGGAAGGGTTTGCAGTTTAACTTCTGAAGCTGTTTTCATTTGATAAACATGATTAGACTTAGTCATGTTTTAAAATATCACAGTAGTGTCAGAAGTATTTGGTATGACAGACTCCCATGAATGACTTTTATCTTGAATAGAGAGATTACTCAAAAGTCGTTCAATTTCACAGGCATCTTCTTTGAGTGTAGCCTCGAGAGAGGTTCGTGATGAACAATCTACAGCATTTTCCTCACGAAGAACCCTTAGTTGGGAATCACGATCTTCTATCATACCAACCATTTTATTGACCTTTTGTTTCAGCCTGTTGATTTCAACTTCCTGGATTCTAACAAGTTTTAAAATCGCTGCACTCTCTCGGGCTGCTTCCCTTTCTACTTCAGAATCAGATTCGTCAGTAAGACAAACAGGATAACACATATCAATACTTGTCTGTTTTGTAGGAACAGAATGTTCATCTATATGTGAGATTGACAAGTCTTCCTCTTTAATAGATTTTATCGAAACAGAACTTTTGTCTCTGGTGATGCGTCTCTCCTTCTCTTTCCTTCTTCTCTTATTCTTCTTCTTCTGCGAGTCCGGGAGATGAGTTTGAGAATCTGTTCGAGAGAATCATTTGATGGGGGAGATGATGAGGCTTTGAATCATAAAGGAGAACAAGTAGGGATTGTTAGGGTTACGGTTTAAATTGTTGAATCAGTGAAGAATTGAAGGAACCAGAGTTTATAGATTCGACTGATGTTCTAAAGATCTAAAAGATGATATATAGAGATACTGTTAGATGAAGAAACATGGGTAGAAGTTTATGAAAAGACGAGGGTACCCAAATATACCTCAATCTAAAACTTTTCCACCTATATGTCATTTCTCCGAAAGTGGTTGTCTATGGACTGAGTCGAGACAATACAACTAATCGGTTCACACTTCTTGTGATCGTCTATGGATACGAGATCGAGACAATTTTACAAAAAAACAACTTGTGTGATTGACTATGGATACAAGATCGAGACAATACAACAACGAAGTATGTTTACTTGATAATAGGTTCGGACTTAACCAAACACAATAGGATTGCTATCAAGTAAATAGGAATTAACGTTTGTGTATTTTACTTCTAATTATAATTACGGAAATAGAAAAGTAAAAGACACAGCAAGATTTTGTTAACGAGGATACCGCAAATGCAGAAAAACCCCGGGACCTAGTCCAGAATTGAATACTCTCAGAATTAAGCCGTTATACAAAATCTAAATCAACTTCGTATAGTTGAGACCAAGAAACTAAACCTATAGTTCACCTAGTTCCCTCAGCATCCCTATGCCTCCAACTTGTAATAAGTCACGCACTTGGAACAATTCATTTGGTTTGTATTCTAAACAATAAAGGAATAACAAATCTGTTCGGTAACAACTCTTTTCAAACAAAGTGATATGAGTTTGACAAAAGGCTTTTCCGTTTATCCCAATAAACTCCTTTATCAGGTTCTTAGATCTATCTCTCAACAACTATCAAAGTAATTGTCTAGACTTATGAAATCAATACTCTTAATCACAAAGAATTGTATTGATGACGATCTACTCAACTAATCAATCAAGGTTATCACAAAGATAAACCGATTATAGTTGGATCCCCAGCCGATCAAGTTTTGTGAACACCAAAGATTATGAACTCAAATAAGAAATCTTTGTCTTCAAATCTTCTTAGATCTTCAATAAACACCTGTACACAAACAACTTGAATCTCTTGTGATCAATCACACACAGAACGGAGTCTGTTAACAATGGATTATCACAAGACGTCTTTAGATCTACAAACAGTCTAAAAATCCCCGTCGACACTTCGATCTAGTTTGAGTGAAACTTATATCAGCAGAGAAGATTCTCAAGCATAAACAAACTAGGTGCAATCAAAGTTCAACAACCGTTAGTCAATCAAATCAATCGAAAACTAATAATAAACTGCAATTATCTAGTTTCCCACCAATGGTACTCGTAGAGCTTCCCAATCCCAAAGAAGTCTTTAAAACGAGTGGTCGTAAGAGATTTCACCTAATTAGGGTACTTTCCTCTCCGAATAGACGGCTCTACCAACAACACAACTAGGTAGTTTTGCTGGCTCTGAGGATTAGTTTGCTCGAAATGCAAACTTCAATATTTATAGACCAAGGAAGTTTTGACACCAAGGAATTTCCAAAACCGAATATTCTCAAAGATATGTAATAAAGTCCAAATACGGTTTTCATAATTACTGGAAATGCACTGTCCAAATATAATGACCCAAATATCAGTAGAAAATCTCCAATTAGTAAATGGACATTACTAAAAAAAAATATTCTAAAGATATGCATTTAATTGCTGGAAATTAAAAGCATATAAAAACTAAAAACCTTAATTAAAAGATTCTCAATTTATTTCAATCCGGGATTCTCCTTTAGCTATTAAGGAATGTCTTTGAACAATAAAAGGTAAGAGTTACTACACATGTTCAAAATATGTCGACATCTTTACTTTGTAAATCCTTTTTCATATTTACAATCTTGGAACCGATTTACCACACTTCCAAACAAGTTTAGAATTGGTTCATCTGACTTCCAAGAACTATGTGATTGATTATCCTATCAAATCACCAATCATGGGTTTCACGGTTCTACCAAAACAAGTTTCGGTTCTACCTCCATGTGGGTAATAAGATTAGTCACGCTAGTTACCAAAAGTTGGTTGACTAGGTACTAGGATCGGTTACCACATATTTATGGTATCTAACTAGTATTCGGTTGCACAAGTCATAGGATCAGTTCCCCAATTACTAAAAAATTGTTGCACCTCTTACAAGGATCGATTCCCTCTTGTGATCGGTTGCACCTCTTACTAGGATCGGTTCCCCAATGTCTAGAGTTGGTCATACCAATTACAACATATCGATCATACCATCTCAGGTGATTACTTAAGATCGGTTTCACTAATAACAGTCATACCAATACAAAAGTCAGGCATTGTGAATAGTTTTACCAAGATACATAAACAAGTTATGAGCGGTTATACTAAACACACATATTGGTAATCCAAAGATTTGCAATGAATAACAATACCAATAAGCCTAGCGATTTCCCTTTCGATTCACAAAACAAGTTTATGAATGTACTTCCTTTAAACGAATGTAAAACATTATTTCCTAGGACGAAATCTTCACCCATACATAATCACAATAGCATTCATACGATTATGTCGATGTCTTATATACGAAGTTCAAAAGATAGACGTTATACTTCGTATTGTAATTCCTTAATACTATGTCTAACTAGAGTATAATCATTCACAGCTTCGCATTTATGTTTTCAATATGCACGACTTGAAAGATACATTAGGAATGAAACAGTTTAAGTCAAATATTACTAACCTCAAGTGGAAGGATGATGTCATCGTTGTAGTTCTTTACTTCTTCACATTCTTCAAGTCTTCACGTAATACTTGTAAGTCTCATATCCTAGTAACTTTCTAGCTAACATATACGAAGTTGACTCTAGTAAATAATCAAGCGACTCTTTAAATGAGTTTTGATTCACTAAAATATGACAACCAATCTTGACATACCAATGCTTGGTGGGTTCAACCGAGCTATGCTTTAACAGTTTAATTGAAGTATTGAAGTTGATTTGGTGATGAATTGAAGAAATCAAAGAATTAGGGTTTTGAGATTGATGTTGAGTTCAGGTTGAAATTGATAAGTGATTCGGGTTGTTGATAGATGGAGATCAAGAGGGTTGTTGTCTAATTGATCCGGCAGAGTTGTGTTAGTGAAGAATCAGTGAGTTAGGGTTTCTGTATTTGAAGTTAGATTTGAATAGAACTGATGATGATGATTTCGAGTTGATAACGGATGCAGATCGAATGGGTTGTTGATGTATTGATGATATGAAGTTGTCCTAATGAAGAATCACAATAAACGGGTAATTTAGGGTTTCTGTTAAATGATAGTTGATTTAAAAATGAAATTGGTTATGAAACTAAGAAATTGAGGATGGGTTTCTAGAATAGACTATGGAAAAGAAGTTGTTTGTGTTAATTGTGAATTTGATTTGAGAATTATAAATTAAGGTTTCTCGTGTTCTTTCCCAAATAGGAAATTAGGGATTTCTGGTAATTGAAGAGGGTGGTGAAGATTGTGGAGTGTTGACTAAACTGAGTTGATGGTGTGCTGTTGGATTTGAGGTGGCTGAATTGAGATGGTGAAACACAGAGAGAAAATATTCAGTAAACCAAATTGAGGTAAATGTTTGTTTTAGTATATTTGGTAAAGTTATTACTTCGGTTAGTGAATGTATGAGACTATGAATCAGTTTAGAGTTGAAATGAAATGAAATATAGATTGTGCAGTTAATTGTGATGATAATTCAGAAGAAGATGGAAGTTGTATAATTGTGTTAAAGAATTGTAACAGGAGTTAAGAATGAAATATTATCTGGGTTGAATTATGAGAGACTTGAATGTGTTCATGGAGTTGCTTGTAGTGATGGTGATAATTGAAGTGATTCAAGACTTCGGTGATGGTGCTGATGTTACAGGGGATAAGATGTGTAATTTCAGGTTGGATGAAATGGGAAGTAACGATAAAGAAGGAAGGAAGGTTACATTGTTAGTGGTTTGAGTATGGAGTTGGAGGTTGAACTGTGGAGTTCATGTTTAAATGGTGGCAACTCAGTTTAAAGAACTATGTTACTAGAGTACTAGTGGAACTGGTGCAGGCATGGTGTGTAGGATAGGAAAGAGTTGGAGTTGCAAGTGATTGTTGCAGCTGGGTTGAGAATGGTGGTTGTGTATTTGTGTTGAGGAATTGTGTTAGAAGATATAAATGGGGTTGAACTTCTGGTGATGAGGGTGTTGTTGTTCATGGAGAAATGGTGGAGGTCTGGAAACGTATGTTCTGGTGGTGTGAATTACAACGAAGAAGTTCTACAGAATATGTGTTGTTGTGTGTGTTGGTGGTTGTTTGAATATGTAGTTGAGGTTACTCTGTTTTGCCGAGGAGTTGGTAGTATGTAGAAAGAGTGAAAGCTTGGAACTGTAATTGCAGGTAGGCTTAAATTACAGTTGTATTGAGTTATTGAATTCTATTTGAATGAATGAAATGTATACTGATTGTATAAACCTCTGTTCTTGCGTATTAGACTTGTTAATCATCCCAGTCAGTTTAGATGACTCAGTGTATCTGACTGAGTTAACTCGTTAACTAGACTTGACCAGACCTGACTCAGTGAATCTTGACTGAGTTGAATCCTTTGACTTCGTTGACTAGTTGACCTGACCCTGACTTGTTGACCATTGAATATGACCTGGACTTAGACGTTGACTGTTAGTTGACTCCTTCTGACCAAACATTGACCGTTAGTTGACCAGTTAGACTGGGCCTTGGATTAATTGACCGGTTTGGTGGACTTGGGCTTAGGGTTAGTGTTCCTAATTGATGAATTGGACCACTTATGGTCCGAATTAGCTTTTAGTTCCTTCTACAAAGTTGTAGATATTCATTAGACTTATTTAATGGACTATAGAACCAACCAAATGGAATTAGTAAACCTTTATATGTGCTAAGATAGATACCGAAAAGGTGTAAAGTCATAAATGGACTTAGAACCATTAGATAGACTTGTATGATTCTTGTGTGAGCCATTTTGGCTAGATTCTTAGAGTTCTTGTGTGATTAACAAATAGTCTTTATTAACAACGATCGATTCAAAGGATGAAGCAGTGGATCGTGGATCTCGAGGTAGGCGCGGATTGTCATCAAAAGAGGTGGGAATTTACATTTAACTCTTTTGTAACCATTGTTGTTTATTTTACAAATTTTATGTTTAACAAACTCATGCATTGTCTGATTGTGCATTTCATGCATTGTTTAAGTTTGAGTTCTGAAAGTTTTGTTAATCTTTCCATGGTTTGGAAAGGACCTGTAATGTTTTGTTTGTCATTATGAATTGTATGGGAAATAAGTATTTCCACGTGTGGTATATAGGATACGCTCCTTCATATTTATACCTACTTACTTTCTGCTTTTATACAATGGCTAGGGTGATACACCATAATATTACCTAATAGGTGTGGAACTGGTTGACACCAATATATACATTGTTTGAAGAAGGAGTTTGTCCATTTACATATTCGTTTATTTCAGTGACTTGGTCACTTGTAATGTTTGGGAAAACATGTATTGTTTTCAAAATCTTGCTCATGATTACTTAAAAGTTAAATGTTATTTCTACTGGGCACCCCCTTTAGGGATGATGTGCTCACCCATTCCCACTTTCAGTTTCAGAGACAGATCAGAGTTGCGCAGCGGAAGCTTCGAGGAGTTGAGTCCGTTAGTTGATTAACTTCTGATATGTTTATTATTTTGTATATTCTATTTGTAAATTAAATGGCTATTGTATATGTATCATTTGAGAGGAGTTCTTGTTTATATATAATTCAGAGCGGGGCTAGTTTTTGGGTTAAGTTTTATTACAAATTTCTTAATTGAATACTTGAGTAGATGAATTAGTTTCTTAATGCCTCTTTATTTAGTTAATCTCTTGGATTAGTCAGCTGCTACCTTTGGGGGCGCTACAAGAAATATTGTCCATAGAGACAGATCGCTACAAACACAGACTTATGAGGTCTTAAACGTGTTTGCCTGCTCTGATACCAATTGAAAAAGCAGGGGTCTAACAACCACACCCAAAATATAGCTTAGCAATCTGTATGGACTAAATCCAATATACTTGCAAGAGAATCAACTAGACAATCAGACTCAATCTTAAGAAAAGTATATCAAAGAGTTATATCTCAATTTCTCAATTCAATCTGCAATCAAACAAATAGGAATTTGCGAGCCCGATTGAATATAATAAATAACTTGGATGGTATCAAAAACCAATATCCAAGTGTCAATCAATTTAATCAACAACCCAAAGGTCGGATTCACAATTAATTGAACTTACGCACAACCTGTGATATTTCAATTATATAAACAAATATAATGCGGAAAAGAAATAACACAGACACCAGAAATTTTGTTAACGAGGGAACCGCAAATGCATAAAAACCCCGGGACCTAGTCCAGATTTGAACACCACACTGTATTAAGCCGATACATATACTAGCCTACTTCAAGTTAACTTCAGACTGGAATGTAGTTGATCCCTAACCAATCTCACACTGATCAAGGTACAGTTGCGCTCCTTATGTCTCTGAATCCAAGCAGGACTCTACGCACTTGATTCCCTTAGCTGATCTCACCCACAACTAAGAGTTGCTACAACCCAAAGTCAAAGACTTGATAAACCAATTTGTCTCACACAGAAAAGTCTATTGTATAGATAAATCTGTCTCCCACAGATAAACCTATGAGTTTTGTTCCGTCTTTTGATAAATCAAGGTGAACAGGAACCAATTGATATACCGGACTTATATTCTCGAAGAACAGCCTAGAAATATCAATCACCTCACAATAATCTTAATCGTATGGTAGCGAAACAAGATATTGTGGAATCACAAACGATGAAACGAAGATGTTTGTGACTACTTTTGATTTCTATGTACTTTACATCATTATCCATTTCATAAGGTTCAATATTGTCGAATATGGAAGGATTCAAATAATAGGACGCACAATGTAGAACATGATTAAAGTTTTTCTTCAATCTTTTCTCAAAGCAAGCATTAATTACAGCCCAAGTATGATCATCTCAACTGAAATTCTTATCTAGTTGATCCCTTTCTATTCTCATTGAATAATAAAAAGAAGGCATTGTAGGTTTGCGCTTGATATCCACTAACCTTACAACCTTAACTAAAGGATTCAGCACACTACAAGAGTAATCAACATCTTCCCAAAATGTACTACTTGTAACAATTTTAAGTACATTAATTCCAATATTTTCTTTTGAAAATCTAGTTTTTGCCCACCTATCATTCATAAACATCATTTGTAAAGGAGTTTTATACTTTTGAAGACTTTCTAGTGTGTAATATTGAGTTGCAACTCTATTTTTTGTAGACCTATGTAAGTCTCCTCATCAAACACACACTTGAAAATGAGCATAAATGTACGTAACAAGTCTTTTACCTAGAATGACGGCTGACTTGATTCGTGTAAGCTTGTCACCAAGTTCTTCTAGCATCAACTAGACACAGTGAGCACCACAATGAGTCCAAAATAGATTTGGGTATTCAAGCATTAAATATTTCCCAGCCTTTTTTAAAGTTTGAACCAATATCGGTAATGAACTGAACTACATTTTCTTTCCCAACATCATTAATTACCTCTTTTACAAGCTCACGTATGAAATCAGCATCATTTGTTCTGTTTGACGCATCTACAAACTTCAAGAAAACTGACCCTTTCAAATAATTCACCAAAAAGTTAATAAGATGTCGCTTTTTCCCATCTATCCAACCATCTGACATAATCAAACATCCATACCTCTTCCAATGTACCCTAAATGTACAAACTTCTTCATTTCTTCTAATTGTTCCTTGAAAAGATTTGTATGAAACTGATGGTAAGAAGGTGCGGGCATAGCTAACATCAAAAGAAGAAATATAAAAAGCATAAGTAACACAACAAACGTACCCAACCTCATGCATAAGAAGAAACATAAAAAACAACTAAATAAGATCAGCTCCTACAAGTAGAAATGACTTGTGTTCTTTCCCCATGATGTAAAGATTTCTAAAAAGAGTACAAATATTGGGATAACTACATACCTTTCCCATACAAGTACAGATACACAAGCATATTAAACCAAAAGTAATTAAAGGTTACTGGGAGCACTACATACCTTTCCCATATTCACCAATTGCATAGATCATTTCTTGGAAACTTGGGAAACGAACAGTATTAAAAGATATCGAATTATCGGTCATCCAAGCTGAAACACTTTTCCATGCACTTTTCAATAACTTCTCTTTAGCTGCATTGTTTCTTTCAAGAGCGGCTTGCTGAGTTTTCTAATGGTCTGTCTGCATGAGTAAATCCATTGGACCCCTATTGAAAATGCGGGGGTCTAACAACCACACCCAACAATTCATTTGGCAATCTGAGAGGACTTACTCCAATACACTGTCAGACTCAATTTAGAGTAAAGTATATCAAAGAGTGTAAATATCTCTAACTCTTAATTCAATCCGCAATCAGCAAATAGAAATCTGCGAGCCCGATTGAATATAAGAGGAATTACTTGAACGGTACCAAAGACCAATGTTCAAGTGTCAATCAATGTAAATCAACAACCAAAGGTTGGATATTCTAATTGATTGATCTTAACGCATAACCTATGATATTTCAATTATATAACAAAATATAATGCGGAAAAGAAATAACACAGACACCAGAATTTTGTTAACGAGGAAACCGCAAATGCAAAAAAACCTCGGGACCTAGTCCAGATTGAACACCACACTATATTAAGCCGCTTCAGACACTAGCCTACTACAAATTTACTTCGGACTGCACTGTAGTTGAACCCTAATCAATCTCACACTGATTCAAGGTACAATTACGCTCCTTACGTCTCTGATCCCAGCAGGATACTACGCACTTGATTCCCTTAGCTGACCTCACAATAAACTTAATCGACTAGCGAAACAAGTTATTGTAGAATCACAAACGATGAGACGAAGATGTTTGTGATTACTTTTCTATCTTGCCTATCGGAGATATAAAATCTCGAGTCAATTATTTCAATTGAACTCAACCCGATAGAAACAGCAAGATCAGAACACGCAACTACAAAGAGAATAGTTGGGTCTGGCTTCACAATTCTAATGAAGTCTTCAAGTCGTTAACTTACAGGGTCTCGAGAAGAAACCTAAGGTTAAAGTATAATCGACTCTAGTTATGCAACTAGTAACACACAGGAGGTATGAAGATTAGATTTCCCAGTTGCTAGAGTTCTCCCTTATATAGTTTTCAAATCAGGGTTTGCAATCCAAGTTACCTTGGTAACAAAGCATTCAATAATCATCGTTAGATGAAAAACCTGATTCAACCAAGCTAATATATTTCAAACGTTAGATCGAACTTAGCTTGTTACACACAAATGAAATGTACCCTCATTTAGGTTTATGTAGCCGTACCTAAACGTGTACACCATGTTGGTTCACAAATAGTTAACCGAGGTTAGCCATATGATTACTCTCATATCAACCTTATTCATCTTAACCATAACTAGTTCAAATGACTCAAATGAAACTAGTTAATGAGTTGTTCAATTGCTATATTCTCATGAATTATACAAGAACACAATTGAAGCAAAATCGGTTTGATTCACTTGAATCAATCATGAACATTATAGCCACGGTTTGCAAAGATTGCATTCCTTAAAATTTAAATGTTTAAGCTCATGAACAGACCGATTTGATAAAAATAACCAGCTTAAGTATGCGTACTTAAACAACCGGATTTTGAGTTTGTTAAGTTTCCAAACTCAGCAAAAATTCTCGGTTCGAAAACTTCCGCCAGTATGCGTACGGGTACGTATACTTAAGGTGACTAGTTTAGGAGTTTGTAATTCCCAAACCCAGCAGATATTTTCGGTTCGAAAACTTCCGTCAGTATGCGTACGGGAACGCATACTTATCTTGTCTCCTTCACCAATTTCGTATACACACATATGCATACACTTGGCTCCCGGTTTATGGATTTATACACTAATGTGCGAACACACTATATATGCTTATATCCAAAGATGGTTACATTATCAACTCTACATTCCAATCATTGAAACATTCTTCTATAATGACAATAGCCGTTTTCACACACTATTAGCATCAAAGCAATTTTCATGTTATTGAAATGTCAACATGACTTTCGTCACGAGTAAAGATGAACATGGCTAAAGAGAAAGCTTGCCAACACATATTTCGATAAATATGTAAGAGAGATTTACTCAGCTCGAAATCTCAAATGTGTATAGTAGAAAACTATATCGTAAAACGACTTATGTCTCAATTATAGGAAATAGAGTAGAAATAGACTTTCCAAGTGATAGATGAGTTCAAGTCTCCACATACCTTTTGTCGATGAAGTTCCACAAGTGATGTGTTTTGTAGTTGTAGTGGTAAAAAGATTCGTTGCTCGAACTTGTGAAGGATTTTTTTAGACTTAAATTAAACTCAACAATTCAAATAAGTTATATCAAAAATATAAAGAAAACACCGAGACTATGGATTCCACCATTGACCAATTAAGTGATAAACTCTAATCAATATTCATGCAATTTTTTCTTTTAAAGTGATTCTAATATTTTGCCTCTAATAGATTTTTGAAGTAATAGTTGTAAACACAAAGCATGAAACATCAAAAGTTTTAAAACCTAGCATGTTCCATCAAAACAACTCACAACTACTCAATAAAAATCAATTTTCCTATATTAGTTCTATGCAAATAATCATATAAAAATATTGAAAAAAATAATTAAAATAGAATTATACCACTTTTCATGGAACAATGGCTTCCTCCGTCGCCTCGGCTAAGGGGTTTAGCTCCTCATATTAATCATGTTCTCAAAATACATGTTTATAGCTCAAAAATTGATTAAAAGAGTAAAAGAATACACTGTAGTCGCTGAAAGTCAAAAACAGAAGACTGAATCGTTGCTGAAGGGTTTCGGTCACTGCAGACAGGAACGATAGGCGTTTATTGTCACTGAAATAAGTCTGCTCCTGCGACTGTTGCATGTGCGTCTTATGTTCTTCGTTCTTCTTCTTCGCAGCAGCAGAACAAAATTTTGTCTTTGATTTTATTTGCTTCTCTAGTGCTCTAAACCTCTCCAAAGTGTTCCTCACCTTTCTTAGGACTCTCACCACCCTATATATACACCACAGGCTCTCTAAATCTGTCGGAAAATCTTTTTTTTCTCTTCTACAGCAAGATACAGGATTTTTTCTTCCCTGTTTAATCTTCACGCGTATTCTTCTTTTTTCAACTCAAAACTTCTCTAATTGATATCTCTTCAAGCTTGGTAACAACATCCTGTGAGAATATCTTCTCCTATCCAAAAATAGATCAAAACTTCACCCGTAATTTTTTTTTTTCCTGTTTTGAAGAAATAAAAATGGAAACTTGCTTTTCTTACGTTAAGAACTCATCTACCGGCTTTGTTTTAATCCCACAACTTCATGCAGATCCAAATGCTAGGAAATCACCGAGAAAATCTCACCCAAAGTCTCGCCAGAAAGTTGCGCAGGTGAAGTTTTATCTTCCCGCCAAAACTCGCGTTCAAACGAAGGGGATGACCTCCCCTTATCCCGACCAGGGGTGCGAATAGCAAGTGGATACCCCTTAGTAATCTGGGTGCCCCTTAGTAATTTTCTCCCATGAGCGCAAAAACCACTTTTCGAGCCAATTTCGCCGCAAAAGCCTATTTCTCCAAAAACACCTACAAAGGGATAAAATACCAAAATTAGTACAAAAATGGGTACTAACACTATACACAAAAGAGATGAAAATAGACACATAAATGCGTCTATCAACAAGCTCCCCTTAGTAGTTCTTCGTCTTCAAATGATGAACGCCGAGAAATCTAAGCTCAACTACATTATCTATGTCCTAGTCCGAGACATCTATAAAAAGGCTAGAAATCAAGACTTATAGTTTTGATCACTAACATTGAAAAACATGCTTGAGATAGCAATGCATGCGAGTTCGACCGAGCAATGCTCTAACACCTATTATTACTTTGGATTTTGAATTTTCTCTTTTTTTGGACTCTGAACAGCGACTTGACTGCCACTACCATTACCACTACCCACATTGGAATCCTTTTCAACTTCTTGTACCTCAGGGTCCTCATCATTAGTATCAGCATCATCATCAAAGTTTGTACGACGAAACTGTTGCTTTCAAACATGATGAAACATTCCCTGTCTTTTGTGTGATATGGTCTTTGAGCCTAGTAATTCCACCATCACGTTTTTCTTTGTTGCATAACTTACAAGTTAGTTTCTTCGGAAATGCAAGATCTTTGCGTTCAGCCTATTTCCATGCTCGATCTCTAGTTTGAGTCTGAGTAGAAGATTGAGGCAACATTGACCCACATGTAGTGTTTGAGGTGTTCGAATTGGATGCATTAGAAGAGTCCATAATCACAACCTGAAATAAAAGAAGTTAAATCACAGTAGTTAGGGAATCGTTCAAACATGTTAAATGTCATCCTTAACAGCATTACTTCTGCTCTATGAAGAATAAAAAAAACCAAACAAATGGTCATGCATCTAAATCAAATATTGTAACCAGATAAAAATCTCATTAGTAACATAACATTTACTTTTTCTTAAACATAACAAGTAAAGAAAAAAGAGCAGTAAAGGGAAAACGTATTACTGCTGCTGTAATTAGAGTTATAAGTTCAACCAAGCAGACTATGAATTCAAACAAGAACACAACAAGAAGAGCAAGCCGTATGGGAGAAGAAGAATCATCAGTGAAGCTAGTTGAAGCTTGGCCTAGTCCTTACTGAAATACAACCTAATTCACAAAAATATACCAGTTCTCATCAGGATTAAGAAAAACAACTACATAAACAACTAGAACACAACAACAAGAGCTAGCCGTATGGGAGAAGAAGAATCATCAGTGAAGCTAGTTGGAGCTTGTCCTAGTCCTTACTGAGATACAACCCAATTTACAAAAAGATATATTTCAGTTCTCATCGGGATTAAGAAAAACAACTATTCTTAAACATCGGGATTAACTTACCTCTTATCAATTTTGGAAACCCCTTCTGTAGCAACACAGTTAATCAAGAGGCATTTAAAGAACACCCTTCATTATTTGGTAATCCCCAAACTTCAATAACCCTACCACCATCAAAAATACCATAAACCTTGTTAGAAAATAGATACAGAATCATTAAATAACAACTAAATACACAGTAAAAAAGACTAAAATTGAAAATGAACACTGATAGGTTGGGAAACCTACAATAAAAATACTGCAAGTGCACAGTGTCTAACTAGTAGATAATGTCAAGTACAGGTCGTTCCCACGAGGAGTGTGAAATACTTCTACTAACTAATATCAATAATCAACTAAAGAAATTCAATATTTTAGAATGTTTAATAAAAACGTAACCAAGGATGTGAAAGTGTTAAGGTTCTGGGAATCCGTTGTAGGTAAGTTATTTGTATTTAATCGCAAAGATCTCTAATTTACTCATGTAAAATAGCAAACCTAAAGAATTATCATTATAAAAATGGTAGTTTGTTCTCACCTTAATGTAAAATCTTAAGCACTAGATATACATGGCATAAATAGTCAAATGAAATTCATAATTCAATTATTACAAAGGTTCAATGAGTTCTTCTACTAATCTAACTATCGACTATACATGGCATAGAACATGAAAAATATAGCTAGAAGGTAAAATATTGAAAGAGACTCACAAACATTATTATTAAATTCAATTGATATAGACCTTATTCAAGAACAAAAAATAAATCAACCAATAAGTTCATCCTTTCACCCTAACATGTATTAACTATACATGATTTTCTCAAAAACCATAAATTAATATAAATAAAATCCATAGCTAATAAAAAACGGAAGAGAAATAAAACTCTAAACCCTAGTTTTTGTTTACGGCTCTGTCACCATCTCCCCCCTTCTTAAATAGTCGACACACCTTCTTATACACCTTGCCCTTTTTTTTTATTTCATTAGTCAAAGGATCAAAATAAATTATTCCATGAAATATATTGCATGCAAGTTGATGTCGTCATCAATATCTTTCCCCAAATAGTATTGCCACCTCATGCTTTCAGTGAAATAATAAACTCGCTTTATTTCCCAAATCTCCCAAATAAATAAAGAATTATTTTATTTCCAAAAGAATCTCCCGTGTAAATATTCCTCAATTAATTCTTTACATGGCAACTAAATTATCTTTCCCAGTAGAATATATTAGTAATAAGGTAAGAAAGATAATATTTCTCATTTTCAGTTTGCATGTGCCAACCCCCACTTTGATTCATTTTTCAATTCCAAGTATAACATTCCCTTTTTGTAATCACATGCACATAAAGTAGAAGATTCTTTTCCTTTTAATACTTTTGACTTTCCGGTGATTGAATTCGCATGTATTTTCTACAGAAGCACTAAAATATTATTATTAGCAAAATAACGAGTCCTAACTAGTGTAATTATGGGTGTAGAAATGCCGCACTTACGTGCTTATCAAACACCAAATTCTTCATTAGTAAAGAGATTAATAACAGCTAAGCCTTCATTTACTATAACCCTCACATCACTCTGAATTGAATTCAATCTTCAATAACCTTACCAGAAAATAAACAAGAACCCATAAAAAAAAAATCAATAATTAAACAAAGAAGACTTCAATTGAAATTCAAAACCCTAACCTAAAATTAGCACCACAGACCCAAATCTCAATAGAACTCACAACAAAAACTACAGAAGCACAGAGAAGTTCTCAAAAAATACAAAGCTAGTTCATGTGTATCTTATCTTGCTTCGATTTACATATTTTGTTAGAGTAGAAAGATCTAGATTATCTGAGAGAGACGAAGTAGAAAACGGAGTGAAGAATGAATCGATTTAGGGATTATAGGGTCTTTCATACTGAATTCACTGAAATACCCTCATCTCGGCTGACTCGTATCGGCTTGATCTCGACCGAGTCAACCGAGTTTTCCGGTACCTTTTCGTCTCAGCGAAATCAGTTGTTTCGCTATGCTGTGAGCCGAAAAGGGAAAAATCGCAGAATGTTGGCCATCTCAAACTACATTGCTGGTGATGATGATCAAAGTCGTACGAACTTCTAAGAGGCCCTAGGCAAAATATCAAAAATTGGGCTCCAAAAAAATCATGTTGTTTTGCAGGAAAAAAATAACATGGATGATATACATTACAAGATACAAATAAAATAACTATTTGAATTTATGTTTTTGCATCAATTTGTTTCTTCAAACAATTTTTATTTTTGACATGTAGTATTTCGAGTTTGGTAACAAATATACTTCTTTTTTTATTAATTTGAAGCTCTTAACAATAAGAAAGATTTATTTTGCGTTGTATGTAATACCACATGTATCACACATACACATATATAGATGTATGTATTCTTAAATATGAAAGCTTATTTAGAGTTGTTTACTTCTAATTAGGAAATGGACCCAATGCAACTCTTTTCACGCCATAAGGAAATGCGTTCTCATTGAGTCGTTCAAGCTTCAACGGTTCTTGCACGTTAGAAAAACGCTACGTATATGTTAAAAAAATGTTGATGTTTATACCTATATGAACCATTTTGAGTGGTTATCCACTTTACTTAAGTCAACAATGTTTGCAGATAAATTTTGTCTATAGGTATGTAGTTCTTTATCTTTTATTTTTATAATCTATGAATTTTTTTATGGATGTGGTGATAAGTTTGCTGATTTCCATTGAAGTAGTGAAATGTCACAATTTTCTTCGAGACATGATTTTTTCTGGATATAATTTTAGAAGTTTTCAGGATGCGATTTTAGTTTTTGCTATTTTAGTGAATGTACTTTGGTTAATTGTTTACTATGGCTACAATATGTGATGTTGTAGCTTGACATTTACATTTGTTTTCTCAAGGGAAGTTAAAATATCTATATGATATGAAAAACTAATGAGATTCAGAATGGGGCCGACCCTTATGCACTCATTTTATTGTTTATATTTTTGGAGATTAGAAATCCTACTGAGATTTTGTGACCAAAAAAAGAAAAGAAATGAGAGATTCATTCTCACTTAGCTTTAGGGGTATTGTGGTTGGGACAGTTAATTTTTTTATAAAATATATGCAACTGGTGCAGCTCTTTAAACAAAGAGAATTCGGAAGTTCGTAATGGAGAATTTGTTAGAGCATTGCTTGGTTGAATCCACAAGTTTTTCTATCTCAAGATTGTTGTCAATGTTAGGTGATCAAAACTATTTCTTGATTTCTAGTCTACTAAGTCAAGTTTCGGATATAATAGAATTATAATTGAGTATCATAGATCACCCTTGAAGACTGAAGATCGATGAACAGATTTGGAGAATTTCTGTATCAGGTATGTGAAGACTGAACCATTCTATTTTTCTCACTATACCATCATTCTATCTATTGAGACTATGTCGTATGACTTATAGTAGAATCACAAAGAAGATGTTTCCAGTCAAGCTTGTCTCGTGAAAAATCTCGAAATATGATTTAGCAATTACATGTTCAAAGGTCCTTAACAAGATTAGTTCTATGAATTAATTTGTGGATTAATTTAAAATTTCCCATGCAAAAGATTATATCACTTGGGAATGTTTAAACATCATAAAATAAAAATATGAACTTTCTGAAATTTCTACTCAGGGTAGGTTGGCGAAGCAGTTCGTAAACCATGCATAAATATCTGAGATATAGAAATACATGAAGGTTGACGAACCAGTTCACAAACCGCAAGTTCAGTTGGGAACAGTTCACGAAGCCGGTTGGCAAACCTTGGTGAACTGATTTTTATAAGTTGGATAAATAGGTTAGCAGTTGGCGAACCCGGTTCACGAACCGTGGTCAACTGAGTTCGGTAGTATAGTAGGGTTTGTAAACCCGGTTCACGAACCGTAGCACCCTGACTCGTAAATAAGCCCTACGGATGGCAAACCATTGTACCAACTGTCCCGACAATGTTTAGCAGATGCTTAAAGACTTATTGTTTTAATATGTTAGTATTTTTAGAAATCTCTAAAAACACTTCTAAGACTTAATTGATTACTTAAACACTTACGTATTTGTATCATGATTAACTTCTTATATAAGTGTTTAAATGAACATCAAATAGCTTTCAGTTTTTTTACTAACTTGCAAAACCGAACGGTTATTTTACACGGTTTCGTAACTGAACCTATGTGTATAGTCTTCTATAGTATTATGAAGACCTAAATTGTTTGCTTGGTTCTCAAGTTATCTTATCTTGAATTATAAGATAACCCAGGTCTTTGAAACCTATAAATAGAGCATCTCTATCAAATGGGAAAATAAATCACTGACATTTTGTGTCCTAGTTGATTCTAGAGTCGTCCTCTATTGACCTTTTAGGTCTACGACTAAAAGACTTCGTTTTGGGGATTCGTGAAGACAGGTCCGACTATCTTTACCTTGATAGTTTGTGAATACTGATCTTGCTTTTCTATTATCGAGGTTTTTGTAATCTCTTTCGGGCAAGATAGATAGTAATCGCAAAGTTCTATTCATCTCAGACTTTGTGATTCCTCAAGATAGATATCTAAAGACTGATCTTAGTTGATATTTCGACTATTTTTATTGAGAGGTGGTTAATAATCTAGGTTGTTCTTCGGGAGTCGTAAGTTTCAGATTTATGAGGTTTGCAAGCTTTGTTTATTGTAAACAGATTTCCACACCTTGATCTAAACAAAAATCTAATAGGCTTATCTATTAGAGGCAGATTGGTATCAAAAGTATTCACTTTGGCTGAAGCAACTCTTAGGCTGTAATGGACGTCAACTAAGGGAATCAAGTGTGTAAAACCTTTTGAGGTTCAAGAGACGTAAGGAGAGCGACTGTAACTGAATCGCTTGGAGGGTGGGTTAGGTCTCAACTACATTCCAATCCGAAGTCTGATAGTAGGAAAGTGTCTGTAGCGGCTTAATTAGGGATGCACAGGAACCGAACCGTACCCGTGGAACCGTCCCAGAACCAAAGGAATCGTACCTGTACCATACCGGAACCGAATTATAAGGTACATGTACAAATACCAAAAACTAGAACCGAGCCTAGTGTGGGTACAAGTATCGGTCCCAAGCTTTTCCCGTCCCGTCCTGTACGGAGGTACCCAGAACTAGTAACCGTTGATATTAGGGTATTGAATCTAACCGTCTGTCCTAGGTATATATACTCATTTTCTCTAATCTCTAATCTTCTTCGTTCTTTTCTTCCCACAATCTTTTCCTCACTGATTCGAGAGCTGCTACATGCACCATAGGTGGGTATTTCCGAGAAGATTAGTTGGAAGAACATGGAGACAAATCTGGCGGTATGAGAATGATGGCTGAATTATGGATTGATTGTGGGTAAAATTATGAGCAAATCATCAACAAGAAGGAGGATCTTAAGCTGCTGAATTAATGAGTTTTGATGGCCTGTTCGATCTGAAGAAGATGGAGATGGTATTACAAGTTATATAGTAATTTTTGAAGCAATACCAGTTGAAGAGAAGGTGAAGCTATTGTTGTTCATTGGATGGTTAATGGCTGTAATTGAAGACTATGAATGATTGAACAGTTTACAGTGAATGAAGTTAGGGGTTTGTGTTAGGGTTTAGATTGTTGTACATTTTTTGAATTGAAGCTGATGGTGATGATTGTATTGAGCATCTAAGTAATATTGATATTTTTTTTGATCTCCACATCTCTATGTTTGTATAGTTTCCTCTACCATGTGAACTTTGTCGTTCATTGGACTTATCACTCTCACTAGTTTTTACACAGGTAAAGAACCGGTACCGACCGGAACCAGACCGAGAATTATGGGTACATGTAAAGAACCGTACCGAACTGTACATGTACAGGTACAAGTACGCAGGTAAGGTACCGACCTATACGCAGGTACATGTACAGGGCTAGGCTAAGAACCGTACCGTACTTTGTGCATCCCTAGGCTTAATACAATGTGATGTTCAATCTGGACGAGGTCCCTGGGTTTTTATGCTATTGCGGTTTCCTCGTTAATACAATATGGTGTCCCTAACAGACAAGTTACAATCTCGTGAGAGTTTACAAGAAGTATAGCCACAAAATCTATACTCCAAACCTTAACTACCTATGAAGAATCTAAGAATGACACTAAAAAATCTCCTTAGTTGGCATACTTTCATTGGTTTTGGGAGGAAGTACCCCGATGCGAATTCAATTGTTGTACACGAGTTTGCACTCAAGCATACTAAAATTCATATACAAGTAAACGGAGCTCTACTCAAATAGTTGCACTATGGACATTAATATCTGTAGTCAAATAAAATCACATAATTAGATTAAGAAGATGCATATAAATATAAATGGTTTTCGAATGTTGACTAAGGTGAACAGTGTTTCACAGAATATTTGTTTGATCATCAACGCCAAGATAAATCCTAATGGATTGAGATATTGGTCTGAATCCTAACTCTAGTATCAACACAACTGGTATATACAAGGGTCCCAACGGTCGATAATATTAATTGTAAATCAACTCATCTGGTATAAACAAGGGTCCCAACGGTCGATTTATTTATCGGACAATAATAATATATTTATTTTTTAGTCTGATTGGTCTGGCGGTCCAACTGGTTCAACGGTCAACACAGTTGGTATATACAAGGGTCCCAGCGGTCGATAATCTTAATTCTGAATCAACTCATCTGGTATATACAAGGGTCCCAATGGTCGATTTATTTATTGGACAATAATAATACATTCATTTTTTTAGTCTGATTGATGTGATTAGTCTGATTGGTCTAGTTTCTTTGTCGTTGCACCTTCTAATACTTGTTCAACATGAACCCTTTTTGCTTGACCATTACCTTCTTCAATAACTTCATATTCTTCATTATCTTCTTCAAGAACTTCACCTTCTATATCATCTCTATCAACATGCATCATATCACCATCCTCACCATAATCATTACCTCCTCCAGTAATGGAATTCTTGATCATCATCATCATGTACCTCCTCTACCACCTGGAATTCCTTGATCATCATCATTACCTCCTCTACCACCTGGAATTCCTTAATAATCATCATCATTACCTCCTCTATCATCTGAAATTGATTGGTCTTCATCAGTTTCATAAGAATCCCCTTGTTCTTCCGTTGGTGGTGGCTGAGTATCTTTAAGCATTCCAGGCTCCAAAAATCCACCTACAAGTGCTACAGTCAAGATTTTTACGGATTTTGCAAGGAGGTTTTTAAGGAGAAATAACATGTTTCTTTCCTTGCTTGACCTTTTGGAGCCTAAGTAATAACACAATACACAAGGAATCAATTAAAATTTGCATATACAAACTATAAATTCAGAAACAATGATATTGCATTACAATTAGTCGTCAAGGTCGATGTCAAACATAATGACAACTAACTATTTTATGGATTTAGTCGTCAAGGTTATAATTTCACAAACATGACGACCAATAGAAAAAATGGACACATGAAACATTGGATTTTGGTAGTTGTTGGTCACCAGGGTCGAAAATATATCAAAGTGATCACGACCATAACCTAGTTGGCAAGTTAGGTTTTCAAGACCCTGACGACCAATTACAAAATGGAACACTGGAAAAATAAGTTTTTGAAAGTCAGTAGTCGACATGGTTTTAATTTTCATAAATTTACGACTATAATCATACCCGTCAACTAGTCGTCATCTTCCTAGAATGAATATTGTGACAACCCTGCGAATGTTACTTTCAGAGATTAAAGTCGTCACGGTATTCATACCAGGAAGATGATGACTAAAAGTAAACATGAAAAGTTGTCAAGGTAGACGAAGAGATACCCTGACGACTATATAACTGCAACTTTAAATTTTTGATTTTTATGACCTAATTTGACATTCAAACAACAAAATAAAGTACTAGGTTGAGTTTACTTACTTTCTCAATCTCGTTATTTCTCCCATTTCTTCACTTGTAGAGATTTCTTCTTCCATTGTTGCATTGTCTTTCCAATTCCAGGGGTCACCAGTAGGTTTTTTACTAGTTTGTTTCATCGCTTCTGCATCCTTAAAGATTAATCGACGAGTTTTGATGGAGAATGATAGAGAGGAAGAGACCAATCGGTCGTTAGGGTAGAGGAAGAAGGAGAAGGAAGGATAGAATGAAATTGATATATTTAATTAGAATTTTCATAGGTAGTTTCATAAATTTATCCATTTTTGACACCCCTTAGCCTTGCTTCTAAGTCCGTTTAAATTTCTGTATACCTCAATTAATTTAGGTATACCCCAATCCGTCGAGTTTAATAAAGGCCACAATTTCCTTTCCAACTTTTTCCTTTGGTTTTCCCGGCTAGTTTGAGGCCTATGTATTGTATTTGAGGCCTATGGACTTTAAATCCTACCTAAAGAGGATAAGGAGAGTCTAATCTAGGTAAAAGTACTAAGTTACCCCTCATTATCAAAACATAATCCAAAGCTTTATCCTTTTAAAATTAAAGTCCATTCAAGTCATTTTACTCACAAACTAAAACTAAAACCTAATTACATCGATCAATTTAAAGGAAATTTTATTATCTCTTTTTTCATAAAATTTTTTTAAACTAAGCATCGTCGATTGTAACCCATTACTCTTAATTATACTTGTAATTGGTTTCTCTATTCAAAATTGAAAATTACAAAAGGTCTTGGTTTTCAGTGTTTAACCACTATTAGCCGATGTTCATATCCATATCAATTGATTTTTATTATAATCGGCCGATGTTCATGACCACGTCCATCGATTGTTCTTGATGTCCTTTGCGGTTGAAGGACATCAGCTCAGAATTCATCGACGTGGTCATGAACATCGCCCGATTCCGAATAAAGGAAATGCCAAAAAAAAATTATAGGTTTTTTAGCCTACAATCGGCCATTATGAACATCTACATATGCCAATTCTGGTTTTAATTTCAATAATAAAGAATCTCGTTTTCACAATCGGCTGATATGAGACCATATATGATTTTCGAAAAAATTGAGATCATACTCGATACGCATTAGCAGATTGAGTGTGAGATCATACACGATCTGAGAACATGTATGATTTTGTACGCCTTCAAATCATATGCATTCTCAAAATGCATACCATTTCATACGCATTCTCAAAATTCATATTCATGCAGTCGGCTAATAAGGGTATCCATATCCACCAAATTTTAGTATCTTTCGTTAATAAAGAACATCAACGCAGAATCGGCTTACGTTACGTGGGCATGAAATCCACCGATTCTTGGTGGATGTTCTTATGGAAAAATCATATATTTTCATGTTTTGATGATCAATTAACATTAGTTGATTTCACGGTCAATAAGATTAAACATCTACTAATAAACTGAATTAACACTAATTAGCCATTAATGAACCGAACTGGATAAGGGGAGATTTTAAATTACTTTGAAATTAACATATTTTAACTTAGGGGTAGGATCCGTTGACATGGTTGGGGTGAGATAATCTTGATATTTTAACGCAATTTTTCTACCGAACCCAATTGGCAATGAATTTGAAGCTAATTTTTTGATGACATGTTCTTCTTATAAGTCTCTCTACACTCCAACCAAAAATGAGAGCACTCGGAGATGTAGAAGACCACCATCTACCATTTTGAATATCAACCATTGAAAACTAGCGGTTGAAATTAAAATTTGTGGATGGTGAAATTTTCTATTTCGGAATACTATCATTGGTAGGAATGTATCAGGAACATGTCACCGAAATATTAGCTTCAAATTCATCGTCTTTTAGATTTTTTAGAAAAAAGGGTACCACCATGTCATGAGCCAGGTTTGTCTTCCTTTGTTATTCGGATATACAATTCTCGTTTGTGTTTCACAATGATGTCCCAGGGGCAAGAAACTTGCATATTGACATCCATTCATCACAGTTTTGACCGTTCAGTAACCATTGCCATTTGACATGTTTATTTGACCAAAAATTTCCCGATAATGAAGAATTGCTGGTTTTAGAACTCTATCCCATCATGTCACACAGTACCCTAGTTAGCAATTCGCCGTCCTATTCGCGAATAATACGCGAATCTTTGCGAACTGGTCGGCACCGAACAATTCGGCCGTCCTACTCCAACTCCGACCTATGTTCGCAACTATTATGGGTACACCGAATAATGCACGAATTATACTGATTAGGAATCGAACCCATGACCATACACTTCTCAACGCGGTAACCAAACCGACTAGATGGTTTTTGTTGATTATCTTTCATATATAATATAGATATTTCATTTTAAAAATGAATTTCATACACAAAAACATGATAAAATGTATCATTTTCTTTATTAACATTGTATATATCTTATATATACCATATTTAAACCATAATCTTCATTTATTTCCCTAATATACTTGTGTTAGAATGTTATTTTTTCACAATATAACCTATACATATGTAGAAATTAGTCTTTTTTTTTTTAAGGAAAGAAATTAGTCTATTAAGACTATAAATACTTGTTAATTTATTATATATGTTGGCCGGATTTTGGGTGTCGATTTCATATCTGTAAAACGAATTATACACGTACGTATGCCGTTCCGAATTACTGCCGAATCACGAACCGTTAACCGGATTTTTGACCGATTTCAACTTATACAAAACCGAATAATACACGTACGTTTACCGTTCCGTACGTTTGCCGAATCCCGAATTGCTAACTAGGCACAATACATGGTGTTTTACATTATTATAATGAGTGTCTCATCATGTCCTAGACTACACTACGTGGAAAGTCTATCTCCTGATGTCCTACACTTAGGTACACCTTGTTTCGGAATGCCTGTCTTATCATATCGAACACTACACGGCGTCCAAAGCATGATTACTAAAGGCTGATGCCAAATCTTTCAATGGATACCATTCTATATAAGATAAAAAGATAAAAACAGATCCTGACCGTTGAATCATTCAACCGGTATCCCCTTTAGCAATGATGGTCAAAAGTCTCTAAAGTCTAAACTAGGAATTCAAAAATTAGAAGGTGTTTGGAAATGTCTGTTTCTGACTCCGAGAAAATACTTCTACTAGAATGAAAGAAGCGAAGGACACAACTGCTAGAACCAAAACCACAGATCACGATTTTTAACCAAAACGTATACAATTGTCTTAGAGGAGATATATTTTACATGAATAAGTACTAAGTATGTTTTCGGCACAAGTTCTGAAATCCCAAGTACGGTTTTAGCACAATCTTGTCAGTCATGTTCGCTATTCCAATACCACCTGTTCAACAATAACAGTATTAAAGGCCTCTGTTATACTCTCAAAACATTGCTACTTGAACGGTGGAATGACAGATATTTTGAGTGCCTAAACAAGATAATTTTCACAGCATATGTAAGCAATTTATGATGAATAACTTCTCACCTAGTAAGATTACGGTCAGGGAGATGGTGAAAACAACGACGAAGATGATGATAGATGGCCTCCTAAATAATGTGACCATCTTTCTTCCTACAATCTGGCCTACAAACCCACCAATACCTGCCACAGCGAGAAAGTACAGTGCTGCAAAAACAAAATTGTATTACACAACTCATATAAAGTGTAGCAAATGAAAAAAGTTTATCTGCAAGACGATGAAAAATGTGGATTTGCTAACCATAAGGGATTGGGAAAGGCCTTAAATAGTAAAATTCAATAGCAGACATGGATGCAGAGAACGTCACGACAAAAGTAGATGTAGCACTAGAGACCTGCACCACAATTAATTCAAGATGTCAAGTTTCAAAATCAAACTAGGACGATTAGACGAACTCTTGTTACGGACTTGAAAACCTAAAAGGAGTAACATTGGCCTCAAAAGGCTGGTGATCAATATATACATGACTCACATGTAAGAATGGTAAGAAATGCCACGGGTTTGATTGGTGTGAGGATATGAATGTGGAATTGCTATTCTAAACTGCCAAGCACGAGGTACACCAAAAGAGAGTGAGAGGTAACACACCTGAGGAACAATGCCAAGCTCCAAGAAGAAAGGAACCAAAATGAATCCAGCACCGAGACGAAGAAGCTCACCAACCATACCGGCAAGTAAGCCAGTTAAACAATATAATATTAGCTGATGCTTTTTGAATGCCGTGCCTCTCACTCCCATAGAAGGAATCACCTTAATTCCCTTATACAAGTTAACTGCCTGATACAAAGACCCTCCAACTGAAATTGGGATCTGCAATACATGGAAAACTTCTTAATTGATGTTCCAAAACAAGACTTAAGGAATTCTACAAGCGAGTCCATACCTGCATTGAGGACAGAACCCAGTATAGCACTGAACAGGTTGTTGTTTGGCTCTATGTTCCGTAAATGCAAATCATAAATAAAATAAAATCCCCAGTTAGATCATGGGTCCAGATACATCACAGGAAAAGCTAGCATGGTCAGTGACGAAAGCAAACCTTGGCAATCTGCAGAAGAAGGAACGCAACCCAGATGAAAACAAGATAGACAATTTCCCTCCAATAATTATTCTCAAAGATGGGAACCTGGAACAGATTTGATAATTAGATGAGCTGATTGTCGACCCTAAGAGGTGGAAACAAAAATTCTAGAACAGACCTGCACTTGTTTAGATGCATTTGCCTCCTTTTCAGAGCTGTTACTAGGACAACTTGGAAAAGAATTTTGGTCCATTCCTTCACTACCAATACGTTCATTTGCAAAAAAAGGAACCTAAATAAAATGAAGAAACTATAGTCATAATTTACTAGAGATGAAAGTTTTCTTCATTGAGTACCACAGAACGACAAAGTATTACCAACCACTGAATTTGTCTTCATTGAAGTGCCACAACTTGAACTGCTCGATACTGATTTGTTACCCGATTCTTCGCCAACAGTACCTTAACAGCAAGGGAAGGATAAATATGCAACAACTTTAAAAGAAAGAAGTTATAGGTGAAAAAGGCTGTTTAAGCACAACTCACCATGCTCCAAACACTTAACAACATCCTGAAACACAAGGAGAAAGAATCAATGTTGGAGAAACATTTACTAGATAAATAAGAATCTAACAGAACAAACATGCAAAGAAGATGAGAAAAGAACAGGACAAAGACCTTCTTCAATATAGTTTCCTTTTTCCATGTTGCTCTACCATTTAAAATGGCCAAGGTTAATGGGCCTACAAACAGTCAAGTTGTCAAGAACAACAACATCAAGTACAAAAAAGTAGTAACATATTCTATGCTATATCGAGTAACATTTACCTATAACAAGAACAAATAGGAGGATCGTGACTATCCAATCAGGAAAAACCAAGCGTAAAGATACTCCTATACTGATCCCAAGCATGAGCATTGGCTGGATGAGAAGTGCCAAGTTGTAATCCATTATAGGCATATCAAGTGTTGGATGCCTTCGCTTGAGGTTGTAGTACACGGTTGCGAGAGCTCCACCTGTACCCATGCCTACCAAATAACAAAACCCATCACTTCATCACTCGTATACACATTTTGAATAGATCATTTCAAAGTAGTATTGATGAGTATCTACATTGGCATAAACAAACTTAAGGGACATTCTGAGTGTAAATCAAATACAAAGAATAGTTTAGAGGAATAAAAATGTATCTTTACACTGGTACAAATCGAATTAAGAGACGTCATTTGCTAGTCGAAGAGTTGTGCAAAGCCTAATAACTTAATGCTGCAACTCCGCAAGCCTATGACAATCTAACACAGTCAAAATTTCTGGAAAAAACGGCATGACAACCTAAGTCACTGCATTGAAAAAGATTGTGGCTACTGATCTAATTGAATGAAGGTGGAGAACACAATTGAAACCGTGCAAAAGGTAAAAAAAAAAAACAGAATGCATTCACTGTTAGTGGATGAACACAAAATGCTTAACAAGAGACATACTATCAAAACTGGCATTAGAAGCAATTACTACTCTTACATTTTGATATTGGAGCCGATGATTTTGGATCAAATCCTATGATATAGATAAGCATGGGAACAAAAATTCCACCCCCACCACCTCCTCCAATACTCCCAACTGCTCCTCCCAAGAACCCAATGATTGAACCAACAATAATCCGCCATCCAAATACAAATACCTGCAAATGCAAACAAGCACCATGCTCAAAATCACTTGCGCAATAGAATGGAAAGAAGAAAAAGAATTTCCAAATGCCTTACTTCCATTACTGCACTCAAATAGTTCCCTTTGTTACCAAGGTCTAGGATGAGATAGTGAAATGCAAAGGCAGGTTGTTATACAACTCCGTTTTAGCCTAACGTTAGGCATAAACCCTTTGCTGGCATATCAAATGCGGTTCTACGCATCACTCTCTACTCATTAATAAATGTCATTTTCTTATACCCAATCAAAATGAACATCATAAATAATCATAAAAACGATTTGTTTGTTTTTTATGTACACTCTCTTTCCCTCATTAAGAGAGTAAGATGAAAGAAATAACCAGAATGCTCGATGATATGCGAACTCTACAATTGGAAGCTAATGATCATTTACTTAGAACCGTCTAGGGTATCACTTCCAATCTGTTTGTTTCAATTTGTTTTCTTTGCTTGTTTCTTGTATGTAGTATCATTATTGTTTTTGTACTAGTGGGATCTTTTTCGGAATGATGCAGACAATTATAGTAAAAAACAGAAAGTCAAAACATAAAACCAATCAGAAAATGCTTACAAAATTCAAATCATGAACTAATGATTCTCTCAATTAACTCACCGGCCAAATATGTCGTTTCGACGAGTTAATTTCCTCTCCATATGGAATTGTTTACCTGAAAAAAAAAAAAATCCAATTAGATGAAACAAAAATCTAATTCACTTAGGGTTTCAACTTCAAAACAAAAATATATACATAATGCGATGCCCTTGAAGAAGATTACTAGGAATTAGTCATACCCACATTTCTCTGAATATACATTATAGAACTTGAAATTTTCTGTTTTTTTCCGCCCAAATTCATCCTTCACTATATTTTGAAAGGAGGAATGATTTCGGACTCTGCGAGATCTCAAAGAACCCTTCCCAGCTAGTTCTTTTCTAAACCCTAAACTCCCCAAATTTTAAGATCCTTTAGAATCCCAACCGGAAATTCTTCCCTCCAAAATACGATATGACCGAAGAAGATATATTCACCGAAGGAGACAAATTCCGTGGGCCCACCAGATAATGGAACTTGATTTAAGGGCTGCCCAAAAAAGTTCCTACGGCAAAGGTAAGGTCCGTACCGTAAAGATTTTCTCATAGCGCCTTTAGATACCAGGAAAAGTAGAGGTATGGGGCAGAAGCCAGAAACAAAAACACATTGCTTTATAAAAAGTTGAATTTTTATTTCTAGAAATCATTTTAAAATTATGTACCAAAACTAATTTCTGAATTTTTTAGTTCCGGAAATTAAAAAACAACTTCCAGATATGTATCCAAACGGCCTATCAATGGGTGCAGTTGTAGCATTATTTTCACATCAGATTTTAATATAACTAATCCAAAAACGAACCTGTTATGTATAGCCTATTTGTTTGGATGTCATAAGCAGAAATTAATCTCAAAAATTGGAAATAAAAACAATTTGCTTCACGGAAAGGTAATTTTATATCACTAAAGATCATTTATAAATTGTGTTATCAAATTAATTTCTGAAGTAAAAAAACAGTTTTTTATGTTTTATCCAAGCAGGATATTAGTGTTTTACTCTCCACCGGCAAGTTTACCATCCCCGACCCCACACGAATAAACTGCAGGTCGCCTAGGTGTTAAAGGCTAGTAGCTTGATGTTCGAGCAAAAAAAAAGTACAATCTAATATTTGGGTTATATTCTCGTTTGCATATTCACAGTGATGTTCCAGAAAGCATACTCAATATTTGATTATTTGGTAACATTGCCATCCTGGAAATGTCGATTTCAACATTCTTTGGCACCTAACATATACGACGATAGGCAGATATAGCCACCCATTGATCGCTTGCCTCACATTTCAAAATCAGTAGTTCAGATCTCTCTCGAAATTTCGCGTATAATTTCACCTGGTTGCCTGGTGAAGAATTATCCATCTCAACAAGTCCTGCATTACACGGCGTTTCAGAATCAATGTACATCTCTCTCATAATCATAATGTCCTGCACCGCACGGTGTTTCAAAAGTGCAACTCTCTTAATCAAAATGTCCTATGCTACACGGTGTTTTAGGATACGTATCATCGTGTCCTACACCACAGGGTGTTTTAATTGTTCATTTCATCATGTCCTACACTACTACACGATATGTGCATCTCATCAAAAGTCGCTTTAAGAATGAATTTACAAACAAAACCTCAGGTAATTTATCATTTTGAGATCCTCATACCAGAGATGGTATTGAGGCGTATGACCCAGGATCATATCCAGATCAAGTGTGATATCATACAGTCCGTATAAAAACCGGATATTCTCATGCTCAAGTTTCAAACAGAGTGCACAGACAAACCCAATTTCAGAAAGCATCCCCAATTTTAGCAATCCTGTGATTCCTATCCGATTAACACTTGATCCCAATCAAAAACATTAAATGTTAGCAGTCTTTACTTGAATATACCTTCCGCTGCTGTCAATGCTCTGTATATTGTGATCATGATACACATGTTACCTAGATTACTTTGCGTGAACTAAACCAGCTAAATTACAGAAAACGAAAACAACACGAAACAGAAACGTTTGCGACTCTGCGTAAGCTTAAAGAGTCATTAATGGCAGAGGATGCAGCAATGGATTACAAGCTGCATTTATTAGCACTGTAAAACTCCTCCAGTCTTTATACCTGTCTTAATTCTTAGTTTCTTATCATCAGTTTTGCAAATTTCAACTGAATCGAACTTGTGTGTTGTCTAAAATAAAAATAGAACGCTTTGTGTTGTAGCTGCTTTACTTTTTTCTTCTGCTAGGTATCCAACTACTTAAAATAGGATAGTTCACTTGTCTCAGCATTGACATATATAAGGCAGCTCAAAAAACATTAACCATGAATTTCAGGGAATTCAAAAAGTACCAAAAGTTTGCTATAAAAGTTCCAGTAATCTGGCTACGAATGTCATCAACTAAGGTTTAAAGAACTTAAATGTGATACCTGAATAAGCTATTGGAAGTGGTCTTAGCTTATTTTTAAATCGCTTATGTGTCTCGTTCTAGGAAGCTCACAATTCCATCTTCGAAGGTCAAAAGAAGTGCATCTGGATACTTGAAGAAGCTGTTGGAAGTAGTTTTAGATTCCTCTTGAATCGCCTTACGTATCTCCCTCTATCAAGTGAGTCACTGGTATACCTAAAGAACAGAGACAATTTCTCCAAAACCATCGAGTTTTTCAACAAAAATGTCAGAAATTTGAGTTCATTATCACATCCTTCCACCTCTCTAATCTCGACAAACTTGAGGTGAGAAAACATGCACGTCAGTGACAGTCCCGATTCCCAATCATCTCCAACGTCTGCTAAATTAGACTATATCAAAACAATAACAAGCAAACGATAAGAAAGATGAACTGATGACAAATAACAAAGACAAACTACTTGCTGGCAATCTCAAAATACACTCTGGATGATTGGTGCAGCAATTTGAACAGCATTTAAGTTACATTAGAACTCAGAAATTTAGAACTGTTAACAAGACATACTTCACAAAATAAAATAAGGGAAGTTTGATGAATTGCTACCTCCTTTGATGTAAGGATAAGACTCGTTATAACAGGAGAGATCTTGAGTAAGTATGCTATTGAACGCAAGGAGCCTCTTGTAAACCTCATTTCCAGCTTCAGAGTTTCTAAATTACACAGTTGGGGAGGTTGACGGTATAACGTGCTAGGAGCTTGTAAGAGAACCTAGAGAAAGAGTTTATAAAAAATTATGTTCAATAAAATTGTAGCAAAACCCAACAAGGCTAAGTAGAGTAAATCAAATCATTCGAGCAAGATAAATATTGGTTTATATTCTCGTAACTGCAACTAGGCAGAAAATAAATTCATGTAAAAAAGAAAGTGCACATACCTCAAGGAACCCAGATGATAGTGTTAGGTGATGCACATTATGAACCGCTCCTAGATATTTCATCATACGCTTGGCAAACACTTCATTTTCCTCAGCGAGCAGCTCGGAATATGTTTTTGCAGTTTCATCTGCTCCTTCTCCTCTTAATCTCATATTAAGATGAGCACCAACTAGAGAAGAAAAGTTTTCTAGGGAAAAATCCCCTGTCATGAAGCCTGTGCATATGAACTCTTTGACATTTGGAGCAGATATCTTGGTAGTGCAAGTCAACGAATCAATTGCCGAACAAAATTGAAGGCTGTGAGAATCAATAACGATATTCCTTTGATCGCTCATTTGTACATCACAGTCTTGAATGACTACCATTTCCATAGGTGGACAACTTGAGAAAAGCCTCTGCAACTCTAAATTGGAGATTGAAATTCCATCAAGCGATAGTTCTTTGATTTGAGGTAAACTCATCGACTTGGGTAGAATAATATTGGAGTAGCTACCAAAATGTTGACTAATGAACGTAAAATTCAAACTCTTCAATGATTTACAGTTTAGGAGTTGATGAGGAATCTCATATGTGGAGTTCGGATTCAGAAAGCAAACAGCAAGTATAGTTAGCTCTTGAACATTATGATTTACGGCTGCAAGGATCCATCTATTCAGAGATTCTACTAAGGTATCATTAAGGATAAGACACCCCAGCTTAATCATCTGTATCTCAGAGTCATTGTAGAATTCAAATACCTTATCGACAAAACGTACAAATCTATCATGTATCCTATTGAGAGTCACATAATTATCAGTAAACATATATCTTCTTTCTTTATTTTCTATAAAAGAAGTCCAGCATGATTTTATAAACGGGAGAGAATTCCAAACATTTTTCCATCTTTTTGACAAAACACTTGTCTGTACTGCATATTTCACATCAATGAAAGAGAGGATTTCATGAATCAGATTATCCGGTAATTTGCTGATTCTATCATCTCCTACACCTTCTTCGCAATGTTTAGTAGATATTGAATTTCTCATTGTTATATGAATCCCTTAGTGAATAACCTAAACCCTAATAAACCCCCCCAAAAAAATTGCAGTTGAAAAACCCTAATAGAAAATGGAAAGAAATACCTGTGCCTGGAACCCAATCTAATGGCGGAGAAATAACTTCTGGATGAATGATTCCGACCAGAAAGGAAAACCCATGACTCCAATTTTTGCCAAGGAAATGAAGACAATGAGAGAGCTCTGGTGACTGAGACTGAGACTGAGAGTGAAGTTGAAATGGAGCACAAAAGGGCTTTTAGTCTTGGTTTCATCGACCCTAATAAATAATTACACCTCTTTTACACCTGTATGGTTCCTTTGTACATGTATTTGTAATTCCGATCAATTTTTCAGCATAACAACGGTATATCTGGTTTTACCAGACAAGTCTTGCAAAAATACAACTTTTTTTTAGATTGCGTCTACTACTAACTTAAGGTCATTGACAGCGTAGTAGCAATTAGTCAACAGATAAAGGTGGCACGATCCTAAGCTACGATGTACCGAGTAAGAAAGCAAGGCGAAGCACAGAATCACCCCCTCGGATCTAACACAGTAAAAGAGCATATCTACTGCGTGAGGAGGGGAAGACAACACGTGTAAAGTGAAGACCGTATTCAACGATCGGGACTGATTCAAGGACAAGGCATTAAATGCACTGACAGAGCACGCACAAGAACAGTAGGGTCACATCATGATCGGCTCGGGTGTATAGGATGGTGAGCTCGGATAGGGCAGAGTGTGAACGTAAGACTAAACAACGTCGGGGCCAATGCCACTGGGTGAAGGTCAACTTGAGGCGAGATCAGTATACTTATTCTTCAGTAGAGGATAGAGTCGGGAATGAAATATCGGAAGAAGGCACCGATGATCATCCGACAAGACCATCAAAATGGATAGGATGTGACTAACAATGTAATCTCGTTGTATGAACATCATAGCTTATAAATATCGACCCTTGCAGTGAGAGAAGGGGCAATTAATTTGTAAGTGAGTGAGGGGAGAGATTAAGTATTGTTGAGAGCTTTCTTCCTTGTATACTTGAGAAAAGTAATAAGATCATCCTTTTACCTCGTGGACGTAGGTAATCATGCCGAGCCACGTATATCTTGTGTTCTTATGAGTCTCTTACTTGCTTACATTACTATCTTTTCATATTGATTGTTGGATGTAGTTGTATGATTTTCTACACCTACATTCTGGAGCCGACTAAGGGGACGAGTAACATCTTTAGATACCTTGAGAAATGATCAAAAGAGTATAATCTAAAGCTCTTAATCATCTATGATGATAGTTGAAGCTAAAAAGAGGAACTCTTGTAGTTGGTTTTAAAGATTATGTTTGTAGATACATTACATGTTTCTAACCATGAGTATCCTGAACTCATGGGTTTGTTTATTACCTTTGAAAAACCATCGTTTCTAGTTTTTTTAAAGTTTAAGTCGTTTCATTTCGGGTTATAAGTTCATGCTAGAATTCCAAAATAGTATCGATCCTTTAGATTTTTTTTGCTAAGTGAGTTGTTAGAAAGATTCACGAGCTCCCAAAACAACATCTATGATGTTTGGTTGAAGTTGTAAGAAACTTCATCTCACTGGCTAACAGAGAACTAAGATGTTTTACGTTTCGAGTCAAAATTTTCAATATCTGAGAAAAAGATGTTGTCGGATCGTACCACCATCGGTAAATCGTCTCAAAATCATTGAGTTAGGTTGCTGAGGTCGATACCTACTGTATTTCCTTAAAAACGTTTTGGAAAAAGTTCCTTTTCTTCCCCCTGTATGTCTTTAAGAGTATGGAGTCGAATGGAAAACTAAAAAAGTCCCAAGGTAAGATTATCCTTGACAGATTTTGAGGAAACCATATAGAGAGGCGGTTCATATTCAGTTCACGCCTTAATTAATCGCAATGTATGAGTGGTGATTTCGTCAAGTTTCAAAGAAGGAAGTCACTACATCAAAATCCGACCAAAGTTACTTTTCCGACCACCCGTATGGCTGAGTAATGGTATCTGGTAGAAGGAATATTAGGACAAATAATGATTAATGCCTAGAAAAAGTACTGATAGCGACGTATCAGTAACCTATTTCATAAAAAAATATCCTAGTAGTCAAACAAACTAATTTGCTGAGTTCAGCGTGACAAAAGTAGGAGAATCGTACTTATGTCTGAGTACTGTCAAACTGACAGAACCTTTTTTTACCGTACTTTCTTTATAAAACCTTTTCGAAAATAGTTCAAAGTGAGGTGGTGAATGTTTGCTGACGTAGGTGAAATTCTCGGAGGAAAAGGTGGACTCGACCCGATGGCCAGCACTTCGGGAAGCGGCAGAATTTTGAGGAATCGAACAGTAGCGGGAACCAGCATGCAAGAGAGAGTTACAAACTCGCGACAGGAAAGAAGCCATCGACCACAAACCGAGGAAAATCGAGCACCATCCGCAGGAATGACGACTGTAAACGAGGAGGTCAACTTGGGTCAGGACGAGGACCACACTTTCTTAGGACGTATCGAGCCGAGTCAAAGGAGACCCCGAGAATATGGTATATGGGCTGACTGCATCAAACACTGAAGACAATGAGGAGGCAGTGCTAGCTCTGGAAGACCGCCGACGAGCAAGACGGCACGCTGAACACCAAGACGCTTTGGATCGGGAGGAAGAACGACTTCGACAAATTCAGTTAGGAAAGAGGAATGAGACTCCAGCATCGTCAGTACCCCCACCAATGCCACCACCGGTACCACCACCAGCTGCACCAAGAAACCACCAACATGATCCTTCTAGTCATGAGAGCACGGACCCGACTTTGATGGCGATATTGGCGAACCAGAGGAGGCAGGAAGAATTTATAAGGGAGTTGCAAAGGAGGAATATAGCACTTGAACAAGAGAATTACCGACTTAGAAATCAAGGATCGAGATCGCGAGGATCATCTAGTCGAGGAGCATTAAGCGATCAGACCCGATCAAGATATACCCGCACACCCCCGCGACCCCGAGGACCTGTACCCGATCCTATCAACCCGGGAGCCAGATACGGTCCTCCCGAAGACTCGTCAACCGAAGAAGAAGAATCTGAGCAGAATAGAATATCTGATAATGCAACTAAAGCTAGGCTTAGGCAACTCAAAGAAATGGTTAAGAAGCTAGCAGGAGACGGTGAGGATGATAAATTGGCGGAGGTCATCAACGAAGCCGAAAAGTCCCCCTTCACCCGTGGACTGGAGCAAGCGCAGTTCCCTCCAAAGTGCACTTTACCTACATTTCCATCTCTATTCGACGGCACTGGAGACGTTGTTGAGCACATTAAGATGTATATGATGTCATTATTGCAATGGAAGAATAACGATGTAGTTATGTGCAAGTTCTTCCCGGTAAGCCTAGAAGGTGAAGCTAAGAATTGGTTCTACACTTTGCCCGAAGGATCAATCGGAAATTATGGGACCCTAGTAGAAACTTCTCTTGAAACCTACATGTACAACAGCATTGCTAGGCCAAGAGTAAACAAACTATTCACTTTGGCAAGAAGGTTTAGGGAGCTTCTGAGATCATTGACCGACAGATGGAGAAAACTATGTACCGATATCGGAAAGGTACCTGTAGACCAACAAATATTCGGGTTTAAGAATTCCCTCGGAAAATCAGATCCCATTTGGATAGCTATGTTTACTGAAAAACCACATACACTGAAGGAGATGAGGAAAATGCAAGAACATTACATTGCCTTAGCAGAGATACAAGAGGGAGCACAGGATAGGGGCGTGTAAGAGGCCAGCGCGGTAACAGAAGTAGCTCCTAAGGAAATCTCGAAAGGACCCGAAAAAAGGACAGGACCCCAGCACAAAGGGTCAGGAAAAAGGGAGTGGATCGAAAAGGGAAAGAAACCCCGATATGAGCCAAAGACATATACGCCCCTGAATGCACCATTGGAAGAAATCTTCAAGGAAGTAGAAAAAAAGATGATATCATGTACCCAAAGACCCGAGGAATACAGTTTTACGAGACGAAGAACTATCCCGAGTTCTGCCATTATCACCAGTTCAGAGGACACTCGACTAATGACTGCCGAGAAGTAAAAGATATAGTTCAGCATTTGATTCGGGACGGATATTTGAGGCAGTTTGTCAAGCAGGCGTTACCAACACCCAATGCTCCAGTACATCAAGTCAGGATTGATCGGGGAACCCAATTTTTATGTAATACGATCTCGCATTCCGCGCCACAATGACTAGATTTGGGATCAGGAATTACGTCAAGGATTCACAAGAGAGACCGGTCGGGGAAGAAAATATTTAGTGTTGCCAGGACTTTGCCCATGGAGGTGTGGATGATGCAACCGATCACATTCTCAGCTAAAGATGTCCCGATGAATGGTCAAGCACATGGAGATCCGCTAGTTATCACCTTACTGATAGAAGAGCGGGGCGTAAAGAGGATACTGATTGATAGTGGGGGCTCTGTAGAAGTTCTTTTTTATGACACGTTCAAGAGAATGGAGCTATCCAATGATATCCTAATCCCATCAACCTACAGGATTTATGGTTTTAATGGAACGGTGACTATACCAAAGGGAGAGGTTACGTTAAGAGTCTCGGACGGAGAGGGGTACCTGGATACCCTTACTACTTTTTGTGTAGTAGATGTCGTATCACCATATGAAGCAATCATCGGGAGACCATGGATTGCGGGTATCAAAGGGGTTGCGTCCGCTTACCATCATAGGCTGAGATTTCCTACCTACAGGGGTGTAGTCGAAGTCTTAGGTGATCCACAAGCCGCTAGGAAATGCATCCAGGTGGACATCCAACATAATGAAGATAGGCGAGCAAGATTACGCCGAGAAAAGAACAAGGCCAGAGAAGTCAAAGCCATCCAAGAGTTGGAGAAGCTAATCTCACAGGAAGTTATGTCATAGTGGAAAATTGGCTATCTGAGACATCATGAAACGTCACAAGCTAAATATGACGATGTCACCACATACGAAAAGTGTCTTTGACTAAAGTCAAATTGTCGTTGTGTTAAAAAAATTGTTGACTTCTACAACGACTTAGCTGGTTTACCGCTGACTAAAGTCAAACTATCGTTTCATTAGGACCTTTGTTGACTTATACAACGACAACTCTATAGTATCCTTTCCGTGATAATTTTATGGTTAGGATTTGCTCTTCTTAGTCATGGACGGCTAGAGATGAAACACCTCATATTCACGAATTCACCTTATCTATACCAAGGCAGAGAGAGAAAGCCACCGCTCATTCTCCTCCTCTCACCCTCTTTTCTCTCTCATCTCTCTGCTCTCTTTTCTCTCTTTTTATCTTGCACTCTCTCGGAGTCCCTGATTTGGATTCAATCCTTATCAAACCCACTTCTCCCTTGTAGATCTTCGTTTCAATGTTTGGTCAGTCTTCCATCTCTCATATATAAATCCATTTTGATTTTGGTATTAGTTGTTTTCACTTTTTTTTCTTCATCAGCTGTTTTTCTCTTCTTTTCAATCGCCTGAATTTTAAACAAATCTTGGGTTTTCATTCTCTTCTTCTTCTATCAATTAAAGTTGGGATTTGATTTTCCGATCTGATTTTGTACCATGCTCTGTGTATATTTTCAATTTTCGAAGTTAGGGTACAACCTGTATCAGGAAAACATAGGGTTTGCAATTTTATTTTTCCCTATTTTACGATTTGGTTGACAGGGTTTTAAGTACCATTCGTTTTTTTATTATTGCAATTAGTAGAAATTTCAACATCTTCACTTGCATTTCCTTAAGATCTTCAGCCCAGGTATAACTTATCCCTCACATTTACTTGATTCGATTTGTTGTTAAGGTGTTACTCTTTTGTTGATGAAGTAATTAGAAGTTAGGGTTTCTGCTTAGATAATGGGTATGAAGTAATTGTTAGTTTTTGGTTTGAATGTTTTTTGTTTTATGGGTATTCTAAATGATTCTGATGTTAGATTTGTAATTCTCTTCTGATTTCACTAGCATTGATTGTTATTTGTATTACCTGTACATATATGAATTTTCTGAATCTTTGTTGCTCATATGCACCTTATTTCTATATGGGTATTCTTAAGTATTGGAGAGAATGAGGTGATGATTATGTAATTTCCCTACTGGTATGATTGCCAAAATGACGGCTTAAATATATTAGCCCTATATTATCATTCTCTCCATACTTTCTTTTGCTTTTTTTGTATGTTGTCTTTCATTTGAACAAAATACTTGGTATGTTCTGTTTGTTCTAATTGTTGACTTTCAAAGGCATAACGATATAGTGAACGTAGATTTAGTTCTTGAGTTTCTTTCAAAGTCGCATCTTGCTTCCAAACATGTGGACACTGGTTTTGTGGATTTAGGAATTCTTCTCACCGAGAATACTTGTACTTAGTTTTTATTATGGGACGTTTCCTGCTCGAACTGGCATTTATCTTGAAAATTGCAAGTTCCTATTGTTGAACTTTTATTCATCTTGTTGTGTTTTGCTTGTCTCTCCAGTATGTTTAACTAATACAATACACATTAGCTGGGTTATAGGAACTTGTTTATAGCTTTTCTATTTTTGTTTATTTGTTTTTTATGTAATTGCTGCTTAATCTATCTGACACATTTTTACAGGAGAACCGAAGTGTATCAGGCTCGCAAGAGCACGTAAAATCCCTTGTACCTTGGCTCCCAAAGATTGATAAATCAATTTTATTAGTATAGAAATATAATTCGCTCTCTGTTTGCAGATGTTTATCAAGAAAGTAATTGACCTTCATGAAAACTATGTGACAACCTGCTTTGCTGGCTACACCCTTTTCCACAAGGTCTGTACTGAATAATTTCTTCCTGGTTGATTATTTCTTATCTCATGCTCCTACAATCATATGTCCATTTTGATTTTCAGGCACTCAAAGAGGTATTTGATGTATTTTGGAACAAGGTTAGTGCTGGCAGCTCAAGTGCAGAGCCGTTGTCTAATTTCAGCAATAATATCCTTAAAAAGGGTGGTAGTGAAAAACTGGGTGATGATGTCATTGAGGTTACACTTGACAAGGTACCCTCATTGAGTTATCATTAACTCTTATATATTTTATAGGTTGTAAAAGTACTTGCTTACATTCGCGACAAAGATCTTTTTGCCGAGTTTTCTGTCCTTCGAAGGTTGTTTAAATGTATTATTTAACTTGAGTTGCTTCTTTGTTGTGGCAGGAAAAGGCTTTCTTGTCGTTCTGTTCGGGACGAGCGCTAATGATGATTGTGAAAGGAGTATCTTGTCGACACTGAAGCAGCAATGTGATGTTCAGTTTACCTCAAAAATGGAGGGCATGGTCAGTTATATGTTTCATTTTTTTTGTCAGCTGTTTAATACTAGAAAAATGTTAAGAGAAATGTCTAAATTCTCTTCTCTCATTGCAGGTGCAAACCGTTTGATACTTACCCCAGAACATATGATTTATTGCTGAGGAGGAGCCGCGGGATAGTGAGATTTCATTCTTGGCTAATGGAAATCAATGGAATTATATTGTTATGCGATAGCTGGACTAAGTGACGTCGAAGAGTGCCTGTAACTAGAAGAGTTGTGGATGTTGTAAGATTAAGTGATCAGTAGCATGTCCTTGTTTCTCTAATATCAGAATAGTGAGTTTAAGTGTAACTTTTATCATGTGTGTTTAAGTGTAACTACTATGTACTTCAAGTTTACTTTTATGATGCCTGGTGTCGTTGGTTAACTCACGTTATTTTGACATAGGTGCTCCTGCTGGAACTGGTTTTAGTTATAATTCTGATGATCATGACCTCTTGCATGTGAATTAGCAATAAAGCTTTATGACGGCGGTAAGTTTACTTATTTCTCATATTGTCATTTCTACCTTCCACTATGTGTTGCCTTATATCTAGTAACTGATTCAGTCATCCTTTAACTGTCCAAGGTGGTGCGACAAATGAAGCAAATAAACTTGGCTCGTATGTCAGAGAATGGGATCGAGCTGTGGGTTTGGGTCTAGAAAACGCAGTAGTTTTGGCAGCATACCGTCTAACAACTACGGATGAAACCGCTGACACCTTTGTATGTGCAATGACCGGAGTACCTGTATCAGCAGAGAAAGCAATCCGGGCTTTGACTAAAAAGATTACGGATTTGAAAGAAGAAGGCGCTCCAAGGTTGACAGTGGAAGAGTCGGGTGAATATGTGCCGGAGTTCAGCAAGCAAACCAAAAATGGGGATCTCATAGAAATTCTTTTTGCTGGCAGGGATTGGGATGAAGGTCAGGGAGGTTTTGTTCCTTGTTTATCTTATGCAAACAAAAGAGGGAGCTTTAACCCGGAGAAGAGCATGTGTACTGGATTGGAAGCGATTTATTCGCAAGTCACTGTTGATAATTTATTTAAGAAGCAGATGTCAATAGATGATGCAGAGGATGTCGCCCTAGAAACTATCTATTTTGCATCTTTTTATCAAGAAATAGAAGGACAGGCAGTTGAGGCAGTCGATGAATCTGCACTAGATCGTCAATCCTGCTGTTTCTCAGGTAGAATTTGCAACTCAGAATTTTTTAGAGTATGATGAATCTTTGTTTCATTAAGTGTTTCATTTATTTGGCTTTGTTTTACTCATTTCCTAGTGTAACTTCTCTTGAAGCAGCCGACTGGAGTTGTTGACCTTCAATAGGTTGATCCTAGAAAAGCTTGTGAATATTTCAGTAGCTGCTTCAAAGACCCATCAACTTTTACTGTTGCGATTGTTGGAAGTTTGGATCTTGCTAGTGCACATCCTCTAATTTTACAATACTTGGTAATTTCTATCACTCTCACAAGATGCTTGGCCTTGAAACAGTTTTAACAGATCCATATTGAGTTGGCTGTTTCTTTTCTCTGCAGGGTGGTATACCTAAACCCACTGAACCGGTCTTGCTTTTAAACCAATATGATTATAATAAGAAATAATGATTCCTATATTAATGATTTTTTTTTAATGTTGTGCAGAATAAAGAAGTAACTGAAGCTATTCAGAAAGGTGTTGTTGCCGCCTATGAATTGCTGAAATCAGTCAGCCAGATCTGAATTGTTTTTTTTATATTAAAATAAATTAAATAAACGACGTAACCCAGATGTCGTCTCTAGCGGCATCTAGGAAGCATCGTCGTTCAAAGGCAACCTGAAAGTGTCGTCCAGAAAGAGACACTGAATCTACGTCACTTTCAATGGCAACTACAAAGTGTCTTATTTCTCTCTAATACGACACTTTTAACCCATCTTAAAACGTTTTTTTCCCACTAGTTATATGAAGCAGGCGAAGATAAAATCTTATAGCAATCAAAGGTAGCAACACCGATCGGGGATCCAAAGCCAAACTTCACAGCTCTAGAACCTACTCGGGAGGTCAATCTGGGGACAGAAGAAGAGCCGAAGATAGTAAAGATCGGGTCGTTGTTATTAGAGGAAGAGTCAAGCTGATTGATAACTTTACTTCGAGAGCATATGCACGCATTTGCTTGGAAGATGCACGATATGGACGGTATCGATCCCAAGGTGTGTTGTCACCACCTAAAGATAGACCCGAAGTTTAAACCAGTCCGACAGAAGATGCGCAGGATCGCACCCGAGCTGCAAGCGGCAGTGGAAATGGAACTGAAGAAGTTTCAATCATCTTGAATCATCCGAAAGGCACAATATCCGCTATGGATTTCGAATATGGTGATAGTTCCTAAAAAGAACGGAGGGGTCTGAATCTGTATTGACTTTAGTGATCTGAATAAGGCCTGTCCGAAGGACAGCTTCCCCTCCCCAATATCGATCAACTAGTAGAATCAATAGTGGGACACAAGGTGATATCGTTAATGGATGGATACTCGGGATATAACCAGATCCACTTGGCTCCCGAGGATCAGGAGAACACGTCTTTCTTCACACCCAGAGGACTTTATTGCTACACAAAGATGCCGTTTGGACTAAAGAACGCGGGTGCCACATATCAAAGATTGGTTGAAGACATGTTCGAGGAAAAGATCCACAATACCATTGAGGTGTATGTAGACGATATGTTAGTCAAAAGCAAGGTGGCAGCCAATCACATTGAAGACCTCCGAGACATTTTTCAAACAATGAAGAAGTACAAGATGAGGGTTAACCCATCCAAATGTGCTTTCCGGGTAACCTCAGGCAAGTTTCTGGGATATATAGTCACAGACCAAGGGATTGAAGCAGATCCCGATAAGGTTAGGGCCATCTTGGAAATGCCGTCACCGGTGACAGTCAAAGATGTGCAAAAGTTGAATGGATGCTTGGCAGCTCTAAGAAGTTTTATCGCAAGGTCATCCGAGAAATGCAAGGATTTCTTCGGAACACTGAGAAAGGGAGAAAAATTAAAATGGAGCGAAGAATGCGAGGAGGCATTTAAGAAAATTAAACAACATCTCGCGAGTCTACCCATGTTACAAAGACCCGAGCCCGTAGAAGTGCTTACATTGTATCTTGGAGCTACAGCCTGTGTTATTAGCGCGGTACTGGTCAAGAATGTTGGAGCAGAAGAAAAACCGGTGTACTTCATTAGTAAAACCACACTAGTGGAAAATCAAAAAAATAGTCTGCCAGAAAAGCCTTACAATCATCAAAAACGACTGCAACTGGGAGCCCTAAATCTGTAGTCTTATTTCTCGACTGCTTATAGGAGTCCTTGAATCTTTTCAGAAACGACTTCCTTGATCTGTCTAAAAAAAAATTACTTACGACTGATAGAAACAAATGTTTATATAAAACATATTTTATAACTTTGACTATCTAAAACATATTTTACAACTTTGACTATCTAAAATACTCAAGTTCCTAACTTCAAATGCTAAAATTTATGTTTCTATTACAAGCTTTACTACCAGAGAACATCAACACGAAATTGAAGGCAAGACTTCACCATCGATGCCTTCGTTCACTAAAGACACAGGAGAAGAACAAGACTTCACCATTTATGCCTTCATTCACTAAAGACACAGTCCATCAACGAGAAAGTTTGGCAGGACATCAAAATCATTGTTTGGATAAAGGGCATGAAGCACTTGTGGCAGCAGACAAGCAATCATCTTTTAGGTTGCTGCTGAATTACAGATATTAGTTTGAGCACAACACCTTAATGAAAGAACAAAAGGAAATGAAGAGAAAATAAAGAGCATTACCCATAAAAAGAAAAATCTAATGCTATCAGACAGGGACAACGATTGATGCTTCGAATAGAACACCACATCCCATCAATTCTAGCATCACAATGTCAGGTGCCTCGAATTTAGGGCATATACCGAAGTTAAGAGACCGAATACCAACCTACAATAACAAACAAAAAATTGATCTGTTAGTAGATCCAAAACGCACAATGACAACAGCATAAAGAGATATCAGTTACATAATACACTTTGTTGAAAGAAGACATATGAAGAAAGAAAACTAGGGATGTACTGCTGAATTTTACTGCCGTTAGACTCTGTAAAAAATTTGAAGTCATGTTCAGCAAGTACCAAAAAATCAACCAGCATGTTAAGATCATAATTTATTAGTTCACAAACCTCGCAGTTTTCGAGGGCCAGATGGCCAGTGACTTGAGCACCAGGCAACCACCCTCATCACTAAATACTTCACAAATAAAATTCATCAGAGCTTCGCAACCAGTAAGGCCAACTTCAGGCAAACAATTGCATTTAAACACCAGGATTTCCTTCTTTTGCAGCACTAACTTTTGCACAGCCAGAAAACCACAACTTCTAAGCCCGAATTCGTAAGAGGTGAACATAAGAAATATGGTAGCTTACACCAGACGAACCTGGAGTGCGTTTGATGTAGCATTGATGCAATGATGAGCGGCGCATTTATAAATGGTAATAGATGAAAGCAGAGGTGTTCATAAACTCAAATCAGAAAATCTGTAGGAAAAACATGGATGTTCAGGAAAGGGAACGGAAAAGAACCTCTACACAATGGAGGAAATGGAAGTAAGAATCTTACTTTCGGCAATGCACTAGTCTGATAGTATGCAAGTGAGGTAGGTATAGTGAGACACTGCTGCCAGTTACGACATCCGATAACTCTTTTGAATGTCCACCTATAAGAAGAAGGCTGCTTCACTACTTGATTTGCAAAGGCATTACAGAAATTTAGGAGCAATGGTTAAATTATTAGATGAAAAAACAACAGAACTATGGATCTCAGGGAAGTAACACATCTTCCGTAGAAGTGTTGAAATGCTTACCAGGTTGTAACCCGTTGTTGTAGGTAAAGCTTCCTGAGCGCTGTTGTCAACTAGCTGATCAGATACCTGATGAATTTGTAGTTTCAGTCTCGAAAATGTCAGCTATATAAGATCAAGTACCTGTATACCATTAATCTTCTGATACACATGCTTTTATGCAAAATGATACAAGGACTAGTAAGGATCCATACTATGCTTACACAATGAAGAAATTGGAACATTAATATATATATATATATATATTTACCATGGGAATAAATTTCATCAGTCGTAACAAAATAACTAGTAAATGAGGGCCTATGCGTACGCAACTATCTTAGTAGAAGAAAACATCTTAGTAACTAATATTTTGTATTTCAATTACACTATAAAGAAATACAGATTCTTCGATGAGAAAAATTCAAAGGGAAAGATGCATACAAAGAAATTTAGAACAAAATACTAGATTTTTATAAGGAGTCCTGAACATTGGTCGTTGTTGGCATAAAGTTAAACCTACTCTCTCCGGCACTATAATGTTAATGATGTTCAAATTCGAAATATTTAAAGCGAGAAAGGAAAAAATTAGTGAACAATTACCGGCGATAACTCCCAATAATATAATACCCAGCCAATAATCATTGTCTTTTCGCCATCTTCAGCTCTGCAATAGAGGTACAAAATATAAAATCGTTGTTCAAGAACTCAACCACCCATGATCACATATATGGACAGTACTTGGAATACTAGGATAATCTCAATTCAGAAATCAAAGTAACTACCACCAAGTACTTGAAATTATCAAAATTGTGGAGATTTCTCAACTAACATAGAAAGATCAAGAGATAAGACACTTAGTTACGTTGTAAAAAAAAACCAACAAAACTTAACAAAAAGTTTTATGAAATTACCAGTCCAGGCTAATATTTGTCGGAAGCCCAAAATCTAGGCTCCAGGACATCGCTAGGATTTTCAAAGATTTCAGAGTAAAGGATTTTCATGTCGACCTATGCAAAAGAGAAATGCAATCCCGTTTGATCGACAAATCAATTGCCTCTACTAGCCACTTGTATATCAATTAGTAAGGTTGCATACAGTACTTCACAATGACAGAAGCTATTAGGACTTCACAATGTGTATAGGTATACAAAGTGCATATATAACAAGACACAAATGCATATAGAGTAGCAGATATAAAGAGTTATTCGTATGGTCAGAAAGCTTACAAAGATGGGGATGAAAGCTAAACAGAAATATTATCCCAACCTGAACCTACACATACACGAAAACACAGGTTTTCAGACTCCAGATTGTAGTTCTATTAAGGCTTTCAGTGGCAATTCAACTAACTGTTTTGATCCCCACCTAGCAGGAAGTAATTGTGCAAGCCAATGCCTACAAACAGAGTAAGGACAACAAACACTTATATGTATAATGAATTCCATGAGAGTAACAAGAATTTCATTTTGTTGCAGGGCTTCACAAATAAGTATCAGAACTCAGGGATAAGTATAATGAATTCCATGAGAGTAACAAGAATTTCATTTTGTTGCAGGGTTCACAAATAAGTATCAGAACTCAGGGATAACAAACACTTCAAAGCATTAACCTTACCTGCAAATCCAAATCAAAAGCTGTTAACATATGCACAACCTGTGAAATTCAGATACCGTGAAAAGGCTTCAATGATAAATTGATGCAAGTATACCTAAAGAAAATAAGTCGTGTTGACAAAAAGTTAGTCATTCGGTCATATATAATAGTTCATTAAAATTTGAATACTAGCACAATATACCATCCAACAAAAACTAACCTTTGCAGGAAGTGATTGAATGAAAACATTGATGTCTCCATAATGTTCATCACAAATACAAATATGTTGATCAGATGATACTCTTCATCGCAAGTTGGTAATGCAAATGATTGTTAGTCATAACTGAACTAGGACTACCAATATGTAATTCAAGAGCATTTTAAACTTTGAACAAGTACGTTTGAGATAGTAATTACTAAATCCTACAATATGAACTTATACTGTTGGATTGATATCAGTGAAAACATTATGTCAAACAGAATTTTAAATAACCCGAAAACCAAGTTAAAACATATCCTTTACCAGATTAAAATGTGAAGGAAGAACAAATTACTCCACAGACAATGAAGCTGAGGTCAACTCCCTTGTTAATATATCCATTGTAGTAACCAGCACACCAATCCAAACCCCTGAAAAGTAAACCAAGATTCATCAATTCAGATGAGAAGACAAATCCATTAAAACAAAATCTAATTCGGAAAACACCATCAATTTAAATTAGGAGAAACAAATCTGACCTGCATCTGCTCATCATACAATTTCTTGAGCTCTCCAAAATCAATGAAGTATAAATTACAGTTACAAAGAAAACTTAAACTAGAAAAATTAGGGTTTTGTTTTTGTGTTACTTACCCTGCAATTAGCTATTGGTAGATGTAATACTGAGAATTACCCATAACACAATGAAATCCAACACCAGTTAGGGTTTTCCTTTTGTGTTTTTAATCAATTGACGACCTTGAATAGATCTGGAATTGAAAGATTATTGGGGTTTTGAAATTGGAAAAGTTTGGGTTTTTAGAAAGATGAGAGAACATGATGAGATGAAGTACAAAGTTTATTTAACGATGATGAACATAGTTCAGAAGATGGGGTTTTTCATTTTGAAGGTGAGAAAGAAAGTATTGCAGTTATCTTGTGGTTTTGTGGAGGAATGAAGTAAATGGAGAAAAGGGTCCAATTTCTCTTGTTGATTCTTCTGTTTCACCATTATTACCGAAGAGGGTGTTCAATTTTTAGTTTCGTCGAGGAGATGAAGATGGAGAGGTTGGTGTTTGCCGATTGTAAGAAAAAAAAGAAAAGAGAGTGAGATGAGTTTAGGATAAATGAGAGAGAAGAGATAGAAACGAGGTAGGTTTGTTTCTAGAATGTTTTATAGAAACTAGTCTCTCCAGCAGTCTTACTTTAAGTGGGACCACATAAACAATTTCCTTCGGCAGCCTTATTATAAATCCACGTGGAATTTTTGATATTTCCTAAATTACCCCCTTATATTAAGTCTGCTATGGGAGCTTGATTTGCTTTTGTCATTAAAAAAACTGCTTTTGGAGGCCCAATATATAAAGAAAGCCTAGGGAAGTCTTATTTATAAAAACTAAACGGAATTAAAAAACTCATTTTCCACTAGTGCCATGAGCCCGGCAGAAAAGTATTATACTAAAATCGAACAGCTGATACTTGCATTAGTATTTGCAACACAAAAATTGCGGACGTACTTTCAGACTCACAGGATTAGGGTGCTAACAAAGTCCTCTATCGAGTCAGTGCTCGACAGTGCAGCAAGATCGGGACGAATATCCAAGTGGAGTGCTCAAATTAAGCAGTTCAACGTCTTCTACGAGATGAGAACAGCTGTCACAATACACCATTTTTAGTGATTACCAACGGTGAGGTTCAGTTGCAAAGAGGGGTCGCAACAGTTATACTCTGTTGCGAAAGTCGATGTTGCAATATTTCGCAAGGGCTACGTTGTCGTTGCAAATTTTTGTTCGCAACAGTTTCAAACTGTTGCAACGTCAAAATTTCGTAACTGTGTCTAACAGTTGCGAAATTAGAAGGTCGCAACAGTTTAAAACAGTTGCGAAACTGGAAAGTAGCAACAGCTTTCTGCAGTTGCGAAATTTTTGCAACAACAAAAAAATAGCAGGGTTTGACCAGCCAAAACCAGGTCAAAATTAGAGTTCCCTGTAACAAAATCAGGTTACCCCTGTTAAAATTTGGGTTCCCTGCATTCTGAGAATCAAGCAGGCATATCATTCCATCTCTTTTACTTCAGTAACCATAGTATTACACCCAACGAATTCATACAAAGTGTTGAAAAAAAAATCATATCTTACATATTGAGTTATGAAAAATGAAAATCTTACAAGAGATCTCTTCAATTAGGTATGGTGGTTTGCAATTGGGCATAATCATGCTTCATATCTGTAGTGGTTTGCAGAAAACCTACAATGAGACAAGATAGTAAATGCATCAAACAAAGGCCTTGTAAATAAGACTAGGACTACTCAAATGATTGTTAAGACTGATGTAATCATTAGAAGTTCAACAAACACAAATAGACTTTGTGTAAAAACGCAGACTAACAGGCTCATACATATCGTGCAACGAAGTTGAAAACTACATGAGTACTAAATCTAAATGATTATAAGATGAGTAGTTATAAATGATTATAAGATGAGATTACCTAAGTCTGAAAAATAATAATCGCGAAAAACTTCCTTCACCTACAAACAAACTTAGTCAATCAGGAGTCTGATATTAATCAATGGTGATGGAAAACGGATAGGATGAGAAGAATTCATTTAACTCAAGAAATATTTTTAAATGTAACATGAGTTGCCATAGGTTTATCCTGTTCAACATAAAATAAAAAAATGCTTCACGTCGAGCAGGCCGGGATCGATCTTTGCAGGGGTGAAATTAAAAAAATAAATAAATAAATAAGTCATATTAGTACAAGATATGGTACATTGAGAAAAGCATATTTATGAGTAAAGCATCTACCACAGCAAGTACAACAAAGTAGTTTATGAGCACATGATTTTGGTATTGAGAGGATGGCCATCTTTTACTAAAGCATACCTAGTTTCACTTACACTTGCAAATACTTGATTAAAAAGAGTGTCAAACTTCGCAATAAGTCAGGAAAAACAAATTTAGTTTACACTGTTAAAAGCCATGAAATTACGAGACATAATTGCTTAAAGATGTTAATCAATGTAAGAAGCAAATCTAGATACAGGAAGTTAGAGCAGAAAAATGAAAAGCAACACAGAACTGTTACCAGCAGCTCTTGTGAAGAGAGTCGTCGCCTTTAACTGCGACCACGACTTCATCAGCTCCCACCCGTATGCATCAAAACCTTTTATCAAAAAAGAAAATTATACAACACTCTGTGAAAAGAACAACAACATCAACAAGGTCACCTTCAACATAACAAAGGTAGAAGAGGTTCACCTTTGAATTATATATTGAACCCCACAAGAGCAACATGTTAACATATATAACTGGAAGAAAAAACAAATCACAGGTAGATGGACAATCCAGCTGCAATACCTATTTTTTTCTCTTTCGCCTATGTCTTGAACCTTGCTGTAATTCTGAAGTGGAATCAAGAGAAGCTGGGTGTTCCTGCAGCTGGACAGCCATTTCAAAAACAAGAACAACGGAAAATACATCAAATTCTTAAGAGAATTGAAGCAAAACTTCGAAAAATAAGACTTCTTTTTTATTTTGTCTGATCTTTTGTATTTGATATAATGATGAACAATGAATTGATGTTGAGTATTAACACACCCAAGGACGAAATAGTTCATCTAAGAAATTTAAGTTGAGTAGTAACAGAATGCTTCGTCTAAGAGAATGTACATACCCAGTGACAAAATGGTATCCAGTGATAACCCTAGTTATCTGCACCACCACCACCCCTGCTGCTTCTATGTTAGTGATGAGGTCTGAAATCTAACACAAAGAGCTCATCCTCAAACATAAAGTAGATGTATCACACAAGTAGTCACCAGCAAAATCAAATCGTAATATGAACAAAGAAGGTCAAACAAACTATAACTTAGAATGCATTTCAAAAGACTTCGTTCATGAATCGTGATTATTATTTAACTAATAACATCTGTAAAGAACTTTACAAGTTAATCTGTATAGTTATTGGGGCATCCATTACCAGCAGGGCTGGCATTCCCAGTATTCCTGAACACATTTCATCAAGAAGATTAGTAGACATATAAAACATGTAGATAAAATTTCAAAGAGCAGTAATGTGTACTTGTACATCCCATGACATAGAAAACTCAACTTATATTCGGGGCAATTAAGTAATCTTCATAGTCCCCACGCTGAACTTTCTTACCAACTTGGTTTACTTGTACGTCCATCTCTTCCTTCACAACAAAAACAGTTAATACTTCAGATTGCAACTCAAACAATTAGTATAATGGATAAAAGAATATATACGAACAGTTAAGCAGGCAAAAATCATTAAAAAAAATCCTTACAATCATTCTAAAATCAACACAACTCTAGAACATGAGTTTAAAAGTGAGAAAAGAATCTAATACGAACATGGCCAATAGAATCTGTACTCACCTACGAGTTTTATTAGTGAGAATTACATGCTGACTTCAGCTCTGAACTTAGTCCAAGATCCTACATCACTACACCTGCATTTGCTGAAACATCCAAAACTGTTTCATGTTAGGGGATACCTACCAAGTACCAAACCAAATGCAAAACAAAATAGAAGGTAATCAGACCTTAGATTCACTATGCAAGAAATAGATCGATGCTCACAGGTGATTCTAGCTGCCTAGGGGATACCTCCACACCCTCATCCGGACCTCTCCCAAAGCAGTATGTTTCAAGTACCTTCTCACTATATAGGGCTTCTCCTTGCTAGTCTCTGTTAAGTAATCCACCAGCAGTCCCTTCTCGGCCTCCTCAACCTGGAATCACGAGCATGTGTTAAAGCCACTATTAATAAGGAATTACTAATTAGTGCAGAACCAGTCAAGGAAACAACTTTCCACTCTAAAAGTTTGCCTGCTTCGCAAAAAGAAACAAACATCACATGAAAAGAATCTGTACAGAACTAGTCACTCAAACGGCCGCATACTACCATTGTGTCTCGTAGTAAAAGGACCAACCGATCCTTGTAAAATGGCCATACAGTTCTTTATGCAATTTACTATTCTCCCAAGCCACTTTTTTATTCCTATCAACACCTTAAAATCTCTAAATTTATGAAAAGTCAAACAAGTAAAGTGAGAACAAACCTTAATTAACACACCATCGCTCAAGGGCTTAAGATCTTTTACATCCTCAGTCTCCTTCAATATAAGATGGCTTATTCCATTAAAGTTTACTTCAGTCCCTGCCAACAAATCAGCTTACAATTGTTAATGCCAATTTAAAACCATACATACACAGAAATAAAAAACCCATAAGCTGAGTAAAAAGGTAGCCATAGTCCAATATAACTCCATTCTACAGTTTGACATTCAAACATTCTACTCAACCATCTGTCTCAGCTCAAGCCACCAACTCTCTAACATTAGCTTCTTGTTCTCACTCACTGCATACCAACAACACCAGTTCATGCCATAACCTGCATCTTCTCAGCCATCATACCAACAACTACCCATTTCATATTGCTGCTCAACCTGCACCACCAAAACCAACAACATCAACCCCATTTCCTTCCATCAGCATCAAGCAACACCATAAACAGCTTCATATATCGCCATCATCATCAGATACCACCGATTCCTGCTCATATAACTCCAGATCAACTCCATCATCTTCACATCCCTGTAACCCTAACTGTGAACTCAAAATTGGGTATAACCCAAAGTCTTAAACCAATTAGAACTACCATTCATGCTTCAATCACCTTCAGTGATCTACAAATTCAACACTAGCAAGGTTGTATTCTTCTCTGTTTGCATCAGAACTTTGCCACATAACTCGTACAACCATCCTGCTACCAAATTCATAATCATCAACACAATTCCTCAATTACCTGTTGATTTAACTCAAACCATATCTTCAATTTCTTCTCCTCCATCATCGATGTCATCTTTTCATCTTGATTTCTTGGCATCACAACAAACCCATCTACGATTCCATCACAACATATCCTTCTCATTTCTCTCTTCTTCAAAATAGAACCAGAACAGAACCCTAGTTCTTGGCTTTCAATTTATATCCAAAACCCCATCTGATTCATCCACCTTGCTGCCAATTTCAAACTCGAATTGAACCCAATCTTCCCGACGACGACCATTAGGTTTTGGGTTTGGGGAATCTGCGAACAGAAAGAGATTTCTAGGGCTTCGAAAGAAAAGAGGGAAATGGATTTGGGGTTTATGATGTTGATGATAATGATGGCAGAAAGGGGAATGATAGTGGTGGTAGCAGAAAGGGGAAGTATGAACTTCAATGTTAGGGTTTCATTAGGTTTTCGCAGGGGGAACCAGAAAGAGGAGAATGAGGTAGATAATGAATGAAAGATAAGATAACCGAGTCAGAATCCCGAGTATCTGAATGAGCTGAATAGTGAGTCAGTTTTAAAGTGTAGGCAAACACACTAGTTTTTCGCACACGTACAAGTAGGTTTAGTTGCGAATCGCAACTGAAATGAACAGTTGCGAGTTTCGTCACTGTTGTAAACTGTTGCGAATTATTTGCAACTAAAATTAGCAACTGAAAATTCGTAACAGCTGCTAAGCTGTTGCTAATCTGAGTTGCTAATCCCAGAATTTGGTGTAGTGTCAAAGCACAGGCGATGGCGAATTTCCATGTGGATTTCATCGCGTTAACCTTGGCCTTCCTCATGTTTATGAACTCCTTCACACCCTCTTTGACTTTCTCGACAAGATCGCTCTCATGCCTCCTCTTTTCTTCCTTGAGCTCAGTGGCAGCCTCACTCAACTTAGTGTTCAGGAGAGCCTCATTCTGCTTCAGTTGGACAACTTGATCCTCCAGAGTACGAACCTTCCTTTGCTCAGCTGCACGAAACATAAGAATAACACGATTATCACCCGAGTATATGATAAAGTGAAACAACAAAAAGCATAAAACATGCATAGAGACCTGAGAGAGCGGGTAAAACTAATTTCAGGGTTTCTTCGGAATTAGAAAGATTGATCTCAAGTTCACTCATTTTCAATACCAACTCATTGTATTGTTGTTCATTAAATTCATTGAAGGGGCAATGCTTCTTATGCTCACTCCATGAAGCTTGCTGACGATGATGAGCAGCTTGAAGACCCGATAAATGGAGCTGAGTCCACTCTAAGTCCCGCTAGTATGATCAAACGCACGAACTTTATCCCCTAGTTGCTGGACTGTAACTTCAGCCTCATCTTTCAATCGGGAGAGACGTCGGCGATCGGAGTGAAGGTCCCTATTCTGAAACGAAGCGAATTGCACTGACCCTCTAAATTTTCGGATAGCACCAGTCTATCAGCAGCAACCCTTTGAAGTCCGGATACCTCGGCTCGGAGGTTGTCTATCTCTTCAGCTACATACTCAAACCTCTGATACCGCGATAGCTTGGCTCGAAGCCCTTCGATCTCAGTAGATTAGAGATTTATTTTATCATCCTTGTTAAAAAAATCTGTTGAAGCGTAGCAACATGGCCTTCTTCGGCCTTCAATTTCATGGACAAACGACGATATTCGGAGGCATAGTCATTTTCTAAGCTAGATATTTCGGCTATAAGACAACACTAGACTCAGGATATTGCCACTAAAGCATCAATCAAGGAACGAGAGAACGGGGCAAAGTACCTTTAGCTTCATTCAGCTACCTCTCAATCTCCCGAACACGATCCTGCTCCCCTTGCAGTTGAGTTCTGAGATGCGACATCTCCTTATGCTCTTTATAATGGATCGCCACCTCGAGAAGCCTCTGATTCTCGGCCTAAAAACAAATCGGGTTAAATAACTAATAATGAAGGAATAAAGCAATTATGTGACCAAGACAACGTGACTTACCATAATGTTGAGAGAATCCCTCATGGCAGGACCGTACAGGGGTACGGCCTTTAACATATCCGCGGCGGAAAGAGAGCTGAAGCTAGAGGAAGTAAGGGCTCCTAAAGAGTCACAAGAAGCACCCGAGAATGTGAAGACATAACCACCAACCGTACTCTTGTTAGGGGCATTTATCTCAACATTTTCCAATAGTCCGTCTCCGGGGGGAACAGAAATGTTTTATTCAGGAGGAGAGGTCTCGGGTTTTTTCTGTTCCTCTTCCCCTCCACCCAAACCCCCAGCTTCAGCATCCGACCCGAAGAGCTCATCATTCTCGCTGTCATCATCCGACAAGACCACCGTCAGATTGGTATTAGGAAGAGTAGTCCCCTTACCCGAAGAAGATGTCTTAGAAGGTTGGGGCACAGATGCATTCTTTCCCGCGGCACCTTTACCACCTTTTGCTCCCTTCCCCCCTTTCTCGATTTGATCACCGACAACGGAAGATTAGACGTCAGAGTCCTTCTTCTTGGTCACTTTTTTGAGAAAAAAGCGAGATAATGGAAGCCGGTCCTCAGAATCCTCACCATCTTTCGTGGAAGAACCCTCTACACCATCCTCACCAGTCTTGGACCTATGCAGCATAACATCGTCAGACCCATTAAAGGCAACAAATAGGGGCAAGTACGCGTACTGAGGGAGGAGCAGTTAAATTTGTTACCTTCACTGGCTCTTCCTCAGGCCTGTTGCTAGAGCCCCACTTTCGAATATTCTGAGACTTGGGCTACAAAAAAGTGTTTTTTTTTTAAATAATAAAAAAAAAAAATCCGTTCACCCGATATAAGAGGCCAAAGGAAACCCGAAGCGAGCAGACCATCTAAAGGCAAAGAAATTATACCTGATCGGCATTAACTACCCAAAACTGGTAGGGCTCGGCAGGAAAATTGGGAGTCGGGAACTTGCCATTCAAGATAGGGCCACGAACAACCAAAGGGACTCGATCCCAAACAACATCACTTGTATAGCGAGCATGCTTGTTGGTATTACCACCACCCTCGAGATCCTCATCCAATATCAATTTCTCAAAACCACCAGTTGGAACCTTGTTACGATGAGGACTAGCAGCAAAGCCAGCAAGATCGCCAAGAGAAGCAGTCCCACTTCGATAATTACTCAGGAAACTAGCCGAAGTATACTTACTCGTATGGGAGGAATCAACACTCACCTCTCCCTCGCCTCTCCCATTCAGCCATAAGGCGAAAGGCATTGACATTCCATTGAGCCAAGGCCCGAGGAGGATGGAGTTTAGACAGAACCTCATAAACAAAGGGTCGGCTCGGGTCGTACAGTGGGAGGCGCAACCCGAGTTCGAGCTGACCTTTGGTGATAATTGTCGCTTCGGGAGAATGGGAAAACTCATCAAATTTGTCCTTCTTCAGAGAACCTTTTTGGCCTGATAAAAGCTGAAGATCATAGTCGTGGAGATTGTAATCATCCTTCAATTGGTCAATAAACTGGGATCAGTGAGATTCATGTTGGATCTTTTCTCAACCCTACACGCAAAAATGGAAGAATCATCAGAAAAGATCGAATCAAGGGCGCGATGATCATGAAGGGAAGACTATCAATGAAAAATAATGAATCTACGGGAATACTATCTTCATCAAAAAATACACACCTTTTATCTGTCATGGACGGAGGTGGAGAAGCCATTGATGATGATCACCGAAAAGACAGTGGTGATGATGAAAGCGAAGAAAAACAGAGATGATAGCAGCAGCAAAGCGAAAACAGCGAAGGAACTCAAGAAATGACGAAAAACTGAAAGGATAAAAGAATGGCTAAAGAAAAAACAGTGTTGCAGAGACGGAGTTTCAGAGAATGTTGGCTTCTTGAATGAAGAGAGAAGCATAAACGGAAGAATAAAAAAAACCAAGGGTTTATTAGCTGCTTTTATAACTCAGGCAGTTGCAACCGACAGAGGAGGTAGTGGGTAATAAAAGCGAGATCGTGGGGGACGTGGCAGCAGAAGACAAGGCATGGCAGCGGTTAGGGAAACCGAAGCATCTTTCTTCCCATCGTGTGGAGCACACGAGTGGAAAGGGGCATAAATGTAGTAGCAATTAGTCAACAGATAAAGGTGGCACGATCCTAAGCTACAATGTACCGAGTAAGGAAGTAAGTCGAAGCACAGAATCATCCCCTCGGATCTAACACAGTAAAAGAGAATATCTACTGCATGAGGAGGGGAAGACAACACGTGTAAAGTGAAGGCCGTATTCAACGATCGGGAATGATTCAAGGACAAGGCATTAAATGCACTGACAGAGCACGCGCAAGAACAGTAGGGCCACATCATGATCGACTCGGGTGTATAGGATGGTGAGCTCGGATCGGGCAGAGTGTGAACGTAAGACTAAACAACGTTGGGGCCAATACCACTGGGTGAAGGTCAACTGGAGGCGAGATCGGGATACTTATTCTTCAGTAGATGATAGAGTCGGGAATGAAGTATCGGAAGAAGGCATCGATGATCATCCGACAAGATCCCATCAAAATGGATAGGATGTGACTAACACTGTAATCTCGTTGTATGAACATCTTAGCCTATAAATATAGACCCTTGCAATGAGAGAATGGGCAAGTAATTTGTAAGTGAGTGAGAGGAGAGATTAAGTATTGTTGAGAGATTTCTTCCTTGTATACTTGAGAGAAGTAATAAGATCATCTTTTTACCCTGTGGATGTAGGTAATCATGCCGAACCACGTATATCTTGTATTCTTATGAGTCTTTTACTTGCTTACATTACTATCTTTTATATTGATCGTTGGATGTAGTTGTATGATTTTCTACACCTACATATAGAATCAGAAAATACACAACTGGTGCGTTCACTGTTTCTCATGAAAGAAGTCATTGCAATTATTCTGCTAACCTTAAACAAGTTTAGTCGCTTAAGCCAAATGTACTGGTGAGGTAGATTAATTCAGCGTTTTGACAGTTATCACGAAATTGGTACAAAAAACATGTAAAGCCCGAACTTATTCGCTTCTTAACACAAAAAATGTGAGAAAATGACAAGGGATGGAGAGGGAGCTTGGCGACATAGAGAGAACGAAACCCGCTCTACATTGAACAGGTCCTCAAATCCCATGTGCTCCTTTTGATGAATCTTGGCGATACAGTACCAGTACCACAGGCCTATGCATTAAGATGCAAAATGAATTTTATTGCTTTTACATTCCTCTTTATAAGCTGAAACAAAGAGAAGTGTCATGTGCCTCACCAGAAGATTGCGCGCTCACAAAGACTGTAAATGCTAAAATGAAGATGATGAGAGATATGCGTCCTAAGAAATTATCAACTTTCTTACTAATATGTAGTCCTGCTAAAGCACCAAGAACAGCAATTGCCGTGAAGTACAGAGCAACATTTTTACTACCCAGACTCATATCAAAATCAAGTGAGATTTCATACAGACTATTCACTATTCATACCGGATAGTCTCCGTGCTAATGTTCCAACTGAGAGTACCGAGACAAACCCAGTTTCGAAATGCCTCCCAAATTTATGCAATCCTGTGTTCCTATTTGATTTACACTTGATCCAATCAAAAACATGAATTTTAGCAGTCTTTTACATGAATATACCTTCCGCTGCTGTCAATGCTCCATATATTGTGATCACAATACATAAGTTACCAAAATTACTTTGCATAAACTAAACCAGAGAAATCATAGAAAGCCAAAACAACACCAAACAGAAAAATGTCTACAGCAGTATTTCGGGTCATTCCAGAGAGCCTTTAACGGCGGTAGATGCATTTAATTGCAGTGTAAAACTCTGCCCATTTTTATACATGGCTTAATTCTTAGTTCTTCTCATGAGTTTTGCAAATTCAAACTGAACAGAAGTTGTGTGTTATTTGAATAAAGACAGAATGCTGTGTAGACTAGAACTAAATTTGCTCATCCTTCTAGTATCCCACTACTTAAAATAGGATAGTTCACATAACTTAGCATTGATATAAATATAAGGAGGCTCAAAAACATTATACATGAATTTCAGGGAATCCAAAAAGTACCAAAAGTTTCAAATAATTAGAAGTTATACAAGTTCCAGTAATCTACTGACATCTACTAAGGTTTAAAAAACTTGAATGTGATACCTGAATAAGCCATTGGAAATCCTCTTAGCTTCTTATTAAATCGCCTCATGTGTCTTGTTCTAGTAAGCTCACAATGTCTTCAAAGGTCAAACAAGTGCATCTTCTATGAAGTGGATACTTGAAGAAGCTGTTGGAAGTTTACTAACACTCCTCTTAAATTGCCTTACTTGTCTCCCTCTATGAAGTAAGTCACTGGTAGACCGAAAGAATAGAATCACTTTCTCCAAAACCGTCGACTTCTTCAACAAAAATATCAGAAACTTGAGTTCATTATAAGACCCTTCCACCTCTCTAATCTCGACAGACTTGAGGTGAGAAAACATGCCCGTCGATGAGAATTCCTCTTCCCAATCATCTCCAACATCGGCTAAATTCGACTATATCCAAACAATAACAAGCAAATGGTTGGCAATCTCAAAGTACAGCATTTAACAGCATCACAGTTGTATTAGAACTTGGAAACTTAGATTTGTTAAAAAGACATTTCATCAAACCAAATACGAAAACTTTAATGAATTGTTACCTCCTTTGATATGAGGATAAGATTCATTAGAATAGGAGAGATTTTGAGTAAGTATGCAATTGAACGCACGGAGCCTCTTGTAAACCTCATTTCCAGCTTCAGAGTTTCTAAATTACAAAGCTGAGGAGAATGATGGTTTGATGTGCCAGGAGCTAGTAAGAGAACCTAGAAAAAGAGTATGTAGAAAATTATGTTAAACAAAATTGCAGCAAAACCATAAAATGCCAAGTAGAGTAAATCAAATCATTCAAGGAAAGATAAATACTTGTTTGTATTTTCATATTTGCAACTAGGCAGAAAATAAATTCATGTAAAAAAGGAAGTGCACATACCTCAAGGAACCCAGATGAGAGTGTCAGGTGATGCACATTGTGAACCGCGCCTAGATATCTCATCATACGCTTGGAAAACAGTTCTTTTTCCTCAGCAAGCAGCTCGGAATATGTTTCTGCAGTCTCATCTGCTTCTCTTTTGTCTCTCAATCTCATTTCAAGATGAGCACTGACTAGAGAAGAAAGATTTTCAAAGGAAAAATCTTCTCTTAGGAATCCTGTGCACTTGAAGTACTTCACATATGGAGCAGAAATCTTGGTACTGCAATTCAAACAATTAACTGCCGAACCAAGACGTTTATGATACCTGTCTGTCAGTTCCAAAAATTGAAGGCATTGTGAAACAATATTGATATTCCTTTGTTTATTCATCTTCCTATTTTCGTTCCTTTGTATATCCCAGTCTTGTATGATTACCGTTTCCATAAGTGGACAACTTGAGAAAAGCCTTTGTAACTCTGAATTAGGGATTGAAATTCCTTTAAGCGTCAGTTTTCTGATTTCAGGCAAACTCATCGACTTCGGTAAAATACTGCGCGTATACCAATTATAAGGTATGTCCGCCAACGAGATACTTAAACTCTTCAATGATTTACAATTAAGGAGTTCATGAGGAATCTCATATGGGATCTCATAATATTTTGAGTGACGATAGCCCCTCTCATAATCTGAGTCCCGATAGTATGGAGTATTTAAATCTAGGTGTTGAACATTACGACGTAAGGCTTCAACGATCCATACCATAAGAGTTTCTAAAGAAAGAGCATTCCGCATGAAAAACTCCAGACTAATCTTCTGTATATCAGAGTCATTGCGGAATTCTATTACCCTGTTCATAAAATACGCAAACTTATCGTCTGCCACAGAACTAAACTTAATGGTGTTATCATCTTTTTTCTTAAATGAACTCCATCTTGACGTTATGAAAGGGAGAGACTTCCAAACGAATCTCCATCTTTTTGCCAAAACACAGGTCTGAACAACAAATCTCATATCAATGAAAGAGAGAATGTGATGTATCATTTCATCCGGTAAACTGCTGATTATATCTATTTCTTCTTCCTTAGGATGTTTAGAAGATAGTGAATTTGTTTTTCTTTTCATTGTTATATGAATCAGAATAAGAAACCCTAAGTTTGCTTTCAAAGAATCACTTAAATCCTAATAAACCCCAAAATTCTTATGGTTAAAAACCCTAAGAGTGATTAGAATGAAATACCTGAATTTATTTAATTCTTGAAACCCGTCTATTGCTGGATGAAAAACTTCAGGATGACTCCAATTTTGTTATGTAAACGGAGTGATGAGTGATCTGTGGTGAGAGTGAAGTTGAGGAGATATCGAATAGGAGTATAACCAAAATGAAGATCCTTGACAATATTTTGTTGCCTTTGATAGGGGAGAAAATTAGGAGTCTTCTTATTTTCCGGAATCAAATTTTCACTGGTCAATGAGAACGTGGGAAGAGAGACTAGAAATAATGCTAAATTTACTGATAAGACAGTTGACACCGCAAGACGGAGAAAGTGGATAAAATTTGAATTTTGGAGACGAGTCAAATCGGGATAACTCAGATCATGAAGCACAACTGCTCCAAAGCAAAAAGCTTATGAAGTATCACAGCCATGGTTCTCCGCGTCGGATACGGCGCGATACTGATCAAAACTGACCGATACTGAACATCCCATCAGGGAAAAATTAGTCATTAAGGATAATTTTCCTAGGGCTCAATTTAGCCCGGCAGATGATCCAGAATCACAAAATAGACATTACGGGTGCGCTCATGTTTAAAAAACAAAGAACTGGTACTTTCATGGTGTTGTGCTAACAGTAAACAAGTTAAGCTACTCATAGGCTTATAGCAAATCAACAAGTAAGATAGATTATAAATGCAGTGTTTTGACAGTAATTAATCACAAAATTGGTATACAAAAACATGAAAAGCCCAAACTTATTCGCTTTTTTAGCACAAGATGAGTGACAAAATGAAGGGGAAGGAGAGGGAACTCGGCGACCAAGAGAGAACAAAACCCGTTCTAAGCATCATGCTTTGCATAGGTTCTCAAATCCCATGTATTCCTTTTGATGAAGCTTGACGAAAATGTTTGCAATACCAGTACCACCTGTTCATTAGGATGCAAAGGTGAATTTTATTCATTATTTCTCGCATTAACAGTGAAAAGTAGTCAAAAAAATGATCGAAATAGATATGAAATGGTTCTTACCTAGGAAGATTGCGCTCATGAAGATTGTGAATGCCAAAATGAAGATAATGAGAGATGTGCGTCCTAAGAAATTGATCAACTTTCTTACTACATGTTGTCCTACTAAGGCAGCAAGAATAGCAACTCCCATAAAGTAAAGCGCTGCAAAAGAAAAGTAAAACAAAAAGAAAAAAAATGTTCATGCTAAACAGAAGACATCAAATGTTGAATGGGTATTTAGACCAAATTCATGGATTCACACTCACCGTAAGGGATTGGAAACCGATGTAGAAGGTGATATTCAATAACTGACATGGATGAGGAGAATGTCATGGCAAAGGTGGCTGTGGCACTCGAAACCTGGATTGAATGTTTTCAAGGTAAGCAAATAAACCAATCTTTCTTATTGAGAAAAGTCCAATTTTGATGGTACAATATTTGGTGTTAGCATTCATGGGAGCGTAAAAATTCTAAAAACATAGTTACTGTCTCCAGCAGTGGTCATTTTGTTATAAGAAATCAGGTCCAAGGACAAACATAGAATTCAATCTCAAAAAAATGTTTTTAAGCACTACAGCAATCTGACATTTCATTACCATCAAAATTAGCAGGCATTCAATCATGGAATATCTTCCTAGAGAAACTCATGAGATTCTAGGTACTATGAAACTGAGGCGAGGAACATAAAGAAAGTCAAGTGAACCTGAGCAGGAATGCCAAGCTCTAAGAAGAGTGGACCCAAAATAAAGCCTCCGCCGAGACCTAATAGCCCGCCAACCATTCCAGCCAGTACTCCAAAGAAGCAATATGTAATCAACTGGTGCACTTTTAGGTTCATGCCCTCTGCTCCTTTAGAGGCAATTACCGTCTTTCCCTTGTATAGGCTTACTGCCTCATGCAAAGTCACCCCCACAGATACAGGTATCTGAATACATGAAATAAAAAGAACAATTTTATTTTCTAATGTTTTGAAGATCAGGGTTGAGGAACTGACTTGGTTAAGGGCATAGGAAATATGAGATACCTGCAGCAAGTTCAAAATCCAGTACCAAGTAGAACAAGTTTCTGTATTATTCTGAGCTCAAAAATAATGTAGAGAATTGTTTGTTAGTTAGATCAACGGCTCCCCAGGCTATGTGATTAGCCATTAAATATGAAGCATATTGTGAAAGATCGATAACTCTTAGAGACTAACAAACCTTGACAATTTGCAAAACCAGGAATGCAACCCAGACGAACACCAGAAGGCCAAATTCTCTCCATTGGACATTTTCAAGAATAGGTACCTGGATAGCTTAAAAGGTCAGTTACTTTTCAAGATGCAGTGACATAGAGTATGGAGTATACTGACCTCTTCCTCGTCTTCTCCAGGAGGAACATCCATCATCTTTTGACCAAAAAGGCTAGGACTACTTAGTAATGGCTTCTTAAGTAGCGCTTCTTCACTACCATTCAACTCCAAGCGGGTTGCAGCCTCCTAAAATTAGCAACAAAGATGATTTCGTGACTATAAGGAAATATTTACATCATGAGTTGAATTAGTACAAGGATTACAGACACAGATATACCTTCTTTAATATGGTTTCCTTTTTCCATTTCTCCACACCCTTGAAGAACGCCATGGTTGACGTCGCTGCATGCAGAATCTCCAGAATCAATCAAGATTGGGTTTCGAATTTCAATACAAAGTAAAAAGATACATGTTATCGGATAGAATCTCACCAACGAAAAGAATAATTAGGAGAAGAGTGACCATCCAATCAGCAAAGATCACACTGAAAGCAACTCCAATACTAATACCAAGCATGAGCATTGGCTGGATTAGCAGTGCCAAGTTGTAATCAATAATAGGCATGTCGATCGTTGGATGCCTTCGCTTTAGGTTGTAGTAGACAGTCGAAGCAGCTGCACCCATGATCATACCTGACAAAACAAACAATAACTATGACCATAATTTTTGCAATTAGCCAACACACAACAATTTCGGCAAAGAAACTTGCACTGAAGTTTCCTAACACCCAATAAAGATCGACTCTACTTGTGAATCTTTTGAGACATTTCCCATTCCATTTGAATTTTATCCAACTCTTTTCTTGATTCATTATTTCATTTTCAGACTTTTACGGTTTCTGATTATAAAAATGCAACTATTACTTACATTTAGATATTGGAGCTGCAGATTTTGCATCAAACCCAACAACAAGGGTAAGCATAGGAACAAAGATCCCACCGCCACCAACTCCTCCTACACTTCCAAATGCTGCTCCTAAGAATCCGATAGTCGAACTAACAACAATTCTCCACCCAAATTTCATGTCCTGTCAAACCCGAGTACACAACATCAGTCTAAAAAAAAATTAATTTTTTTTTCTAATATACAAAGTGATGGGATTTGGAGTAACTTACAGGCCAAACATGTTCATAAACCGATCCAACATTTGCATTCCAAAGGAAATTCTTTACACTCGTGAAATAATCCGAAACAATTTGAACCTCCTCCACCTCTTCAATTCTAATCTCATCTTTCAAATCCCTCTCTCCAGTAACAAAAACAAAAAGAAGTAGAAATGCAAACAACCCAACAAATGCATGCAAATATCTTGTTCTGAATTCAGCCATAAGTCTGAAACACCAATGATACACTCAAAAAGGCTGAAACTGCTTGAATTTCTTTTCAATGAAAAGTATGATTTTGAATTTGGAAGGGTTATTGTTTATATCCATAGATTCCATACTGATCTGACTAGTTCTACAACTGGTCTGTCTGTCTATGAATAGGAATAGTTCAAACGTGGAGAAGAGTTTCTTTCCTCCCCCACCAAAATAATTCCACTACTACCTCCAGATCACACTATCGCACACTTTTGTCACAGAACTTTTTTTGAACCCTGAACCAGAAGGTCCAGAACTTTTGCTCCCTTTTCTGTTCTTTTCCCTCCATAACAAATACCTAACTGTTGTTGGAGCTTAGATATTCCCACCCACTATTTTTCATGATCCACCCAAGAACTGGCCACTTACGTATGATATAAATGTTTTCTTTTTTTTTTGACCGGTAAAGAATTTGATGATAGCGAGTTTCGTATGAGATAAATGCTATGGACAATAGAAGTGACCAAGTTATATTTTATTATCACAAATCAGTTTGTGCGGAGTTTTACTTTACGGTCTGCAAAGATGTTTGTTATTGGTATCGTCACCGAATGACTTTACCACAATATACAGTGATGTCTGTTGTTTGTTGGTGAATTGTGATATATCTAAGCAAAATGCACTTTCTAATGACTCTATGACTAAGCATAAGCAATCCACAATTGTAACAGTAACATGGCCGGATAAGATTGGGAACAATGTCTAGTTTGCCGTGGAATATTTAACAAATGGCCGGATAAGGTACTCTATAATTTGCATATAACACATCTGTTGGACACCATTGGCAGACAATATTTGGCTATTCTTATCCATTATAGACATTTTTTTTTATTATCCTGAAACTAGAGAGATCCTAAAAGGAGAAACCTTTTCATCTAGTATGGATTGGATTTTATTTGTAGGGAAATCAAAAGTTAGAATCTTTAAAGCTACCATCATAAACCTGTCTTGAAAGTTGGAATCTAATTGAAGTGGATAGTTTGTCGGATACCATTGTCTTTCCATCCTTTACAAAACAAAATTGAACTGTTGGAAAGAAAATTTTATGGGTTGTGCCAATTTATTAGGAGGGTACCAAAATTCATAAAAGACAAAAAAATTATCTGTTTTATATAGATTTTAGTACCCTCCCAATAATCTGGCACCCTCATTTGACAATGCACCAAACTTGGGACAGTCTTTAGCTGAGTTTCAACTTCCAAGCCAATGCACCAAACTTTTTAAGTACGGCTCGTAGATCTTATAAGTCGTTGATAAGTATCTACACTGTAAACAGTGAAAATAGTAAATCATTAACTTTTTAATACCTTATTAGTGTGCAAAATCGTAAATTGCATTTACTTATTCGCCAAATAACAATACGTACATTTATCAGGAAAAAAAATGGGGTACAATTCGATGACTTTTGGAAGCATGACTTGCATTGAGATCATGGCTATATGTAACTAGAAATCAACACTTCTAGGTTGGCGAATACGGAAGCATTTCAAGTCTCAATACATTCATGTTTTCTTCTAAGTTTCCCCAAATCCATTAACCAAATTATTATTTCTTCAAACGTGTCTTAGTATTAATTAATGCAAATAGAAATCAAACGCAAAAGATCACAAGGAAATAGTCTGTAGTTTTACTTTCAGGTTTCATGTATTTAGACGGTTTTGTGTACATTATACACACCAGTTTTGTGCTTGTTTTTTATATTTGGAAGATAAGTTATTTAATAAACAACACGCGCTAGTGACTGAGTTTATGTTTTGCTTAATAAATCCAGATCTTATTGCCATCAAAATCTAAAAATAAACTTGTGAACTAGGGGGATTTCTTGTTCTATGATTACGAAACATTCCTAAAACTAGAACAACACTGGGGTGTTGATTTTTTTTTGTTGATGGCTCAAATTGTCACTGTAGGGGCATAATTTGATGTCAACTCAGCCTATTTGGGTTGGGTCATTTAAAACAAAGTACACAAAGGACACATACCACTCCAGAAAATAAACAAGCCTTACCGAAAGCGGCACTTTTGTACCGACTGTCAATAGGGTTGTCGTTTGATTTCTCAACCCCTTGGACGTTTTTCACCATTGTTGACAATAAAATTTATGAATGGGATCAACCCAGCGGTGTGTCCAGCCTCTAACAGTTGGGGTGAGCTCTGCCAACCGGTGAATCAACAGGGGGTGAGTTTAGGGAAATGGGTCTCACTCATTGTGAGGAGCGAGACAGACCGCATAATTAAACCCGCAATCAATGTCGATTTTCCGTTTCATTCCTCCTTTATCGGCACATGGAAATGGTTTGTTTGTGTTGAAGAATAACCAAGATAGTATGAAGTGGTTTGTGTATCAACTAGTTTTGTTGACACATTCTTTTGCGTATCAACTGGTACAATTGACACGGTTTGTGTATCAACTTACTTTGTTGATACGCTGTGTCATATTTGGAAGTTGAAGTTAACTTGAGAGATAAGTTCTTCTGGTTTAGAGTTTATTTAGTTTTATGTTTGGTTTCTTTGTTTAGAGTGTTTCTAGAAGAGTTCTGTTTTTAAGTTTGAGTATTATTAGGAAACTGGCTTTGCTTCGCCACCAAGTTTGTTTAGCTATAAATGGCTGTTGAGCCATGAGTTTTGATATACTATTTGAGAAGTTGTTTACACAATCTTTTTTCTAATCTTTCTTAAGTCTTTGTTATCAGATTTTCTACATCTAATATCAGAGAAGAAGATCAGAGGCTTGTGGAGTAAGCAATTAAGCGAGTCAAGTGTGAAGCTTGAGCATTAAGGCGTTTCAGGTGTGAAGCATGAATAATATAGCAATAAGGTGATTCAGGTGTGAATCTTGAATAATATAAGAAGATGTCAACATCTCCCACCCCTTTAATGAGCGTAAGAGAATCGAAAAGTCAACAACTTAACTGACATCTCCCCTTGGATCTCCAATCATTAAAACTGGACTGTTGGATAACAACAACAAAATTCCGTATGACTTTTCTTCATTACTTCCCGAAAATGCCCTCCATCTATTATTCTACAACGCAACTTTTCTCTTCACTATTCCTATTCATCGTTACCATCGCCACCAGCAAATATCACCCCCATCACTGTCATCATCACCAGCAACACCATCATCCCCGCCACTACCAGCAACACCAACATCTACCACCGCTTTCTCATTTGACCTGTTCCTCAATTTCAATTTCTCAAAAATTTTAATTACTTTCTGTCACCCCCAACATCCTCCTCCGCCTCCACCACAACTACCATCACTACCAGCAACGCCAATTTACTTCAGGTACGATAGTTACATCTTTCCCAATTTCAACTATAGATTTCAATTTCACCAGTTTTGCATTTCAATTCATACAATTCAATTTCAATTGAAACATGTACGAAACAATTTCATGAACAAAAAAAAAATCAATTGATATCTCCCCCTCTTGAAACAGGTACATTCTTTTTTCCCAAGCTCGATTTCAGTTAAAACCTAGAGACTCCTCTGATTTTTAGTTCTGGATGTGAGGTGAATCACATTGTATTAAAAGAAAAAAAGATTACGTTTTGAACATACATGTTTGTGTAAATGCCTAAGAGAGAATCATTGTTCTATACTGTATACAGGTTATTATTTCATCCCCTTATCAATTCAAATGTTAGGTTTAGCAGTACATTAATTTTGCACGCAGCTGCAGGCTGTATCATTACAGCTATGGTGTAGTAAATTGTAAATTAGGGACATATCTTGTTTACTAATGACGTATCAGGTACTTAGTAGTGTTTACGTAGATACATTGAGTTGGTAACTTAATGTAAAGGGGAGATATATAATTCTTCAGTGTTGCTAGATAGAAGGGCATAATTCTCCCAAAGGTTGTTATGTAGATGTGTACGACGACATGCTTGGGTATTCATCCCTGATGTACTAAGCGATTCCTTCTTGCTTGGAAATTTTTAGCATATATATAAGCATTTGTTTAGTAATCTCTTAGTCCCGTCTTCATGTTGTGGACAATATTGCCTCACACAGTTGGTAATTCTTACTGCGTGATTTTATAACTATAATAGGTCAATTGGAGAATCCTCAATCTACTTATGGAAGCAATAATAGAAGGAGAGCATTATTGCAGGGATGTAACATTTGTTAACAAATCTTAACAATTCTATTCTTATAAAGAATGGCATAGTGTAACAATGTCGACGATCATAAGCTGCGTGCTCCTCTGTTTTGGAATGTTTCTATCTTCAGAAGGTGAGCCTTTCAAAGCTTGCCAACTGCATTGTCTTTCCGTTGTAAAATGTGTCATAACTTATCGAGTAGAATCTGTTTAACAGAAAAATAGATACACTACGCCGGTTATGCTCATGGTGGAAGTTAACTTCACTAAATGTTTTGGTGTTTGTTGTTCTTTAGGTTTACTTTCGAATATTGTACAATACTGTGAGGAAATATCATATTGGTATCATTTTCGGCCTTCATTGATTTGATAAGAATTTGGTGTACTTTAGACTTTAATAAGTAGATAGTGCCAAGGTTTCTGTGCTGAACTTTAACGTTTTGTATGATATTTATTTTGTTTAGATCTGTAATACTGTCCAACTCAAAGTAGCTATGAGTCAGTGGAGAACATACTTAAGGTTTATATCTACTCAGATGGAAAAAACGCCATCTTTCATGAACCACACCCACAAGCAATTTATGCTTCAGAAGGATGGTTTATGAGACAATTGAAGATTAATTCGTTTTATCTTTGATATATAGTTGTGCACGACAACTAGAGCTCCAGACTCAAATTAAATTAGATTAACTTCAAATATAATTATTTAAAATTTTATTAATTTTACTGTTGTTTCATAATAAATTTGGGTGCAGCGTGTCATATATTTGGGACCATGGAAAATGCATATGAAAATAAAGATTTTTTGATGACGTGCAACGCACGTGCACTCTACTTGTCTAACTTAAGTTCAATTAAGGTACCAGTATTTGAAGGCAAGAATTTTGAGCATTGGAAAATTCAGATGGAGAATATCTTCACATATCAAGAAGTGTGGGATGTTGTAAACACAGGTTATGTAGAACCTGCAGCAGGAGCAGCACAAACAGAAGCTGAGACAAGGACTTTAGAAGAGAATATGAATAAAAATTCAAAAGCAACATACATACTGCATCAAGGTGTACATGAATCTCTCTTGGATAAAATTGTATATATTAAAGAAGCCAAAAAATCTTGGGATAGCTTGACAACCTATTATAGAGGAACTGATAAGGTCAAGAAGGTTAGGTTGCAGATGTTAAAAAGACAATATGAACTTTTACAGATGGAGACAACAGAAACTATTTCAAAAGTGCTGAGTATAATTAATGAGATGAAATCTAATGGATATACAATAGAAGATACTTCAATTGTAGAAAAAAACTTACGAAGTCTACCTGAAAACTTTGAATCAAAAGTTACTGCAATTGAAGAATGCAACACAACAGCAACAATGACTCTAAATGAAGTATTGGGTTCACTGCAAGCATATGAACAACGGATACATGAAAAGACATGAACGAAGCCTGTAGAAGAAGCACTTCAAATTCAAACAAACTGGGTTAAAAATCAACAATTCAATTCTAACAGAAGACAAAGAAATCAAGGAAGAAAGCATGTTGATAAAACCATACTTCAGTGTTATAATTATGGTATTCTTGGTCACTTTGCATATGAGTGTCCTAAAAATAAGAATAAAGATTCTTACAACAAGGCAAATTTAGTAGAGAGTCAACAATATGAGACTGAAAATTTATCGTTAGCTTGTCATCCACCTGAAGAACAAACTATAAATAAGTGGTACTTAGATATTGGTTGTAGTAATCACATGTGTGGCAGAAAGGAATTATTTACTGATCTAAATGAATCTACAGGATCAACGGTCAAATTTGGAAGCAATATTACTATTACAGTCATGGGAAAAGGAAGAATTGGTATTATGCTTAAAGATGATACAAAATCTTAAATAATGAATGTATTTTACGTACATGGTCTTCACCAATATTTGTTAAGCATGGGACAACTTTCAGAAAGAGGTTATTCCATGAATATTTTTAATGGGATGTGCACAATTCGTGATCAAATAAGAAGCCTAATTGCTAAAGTAAGTATGACTAAGAACATACTATTTCCTTTGAATATTCAATATCAAAAGAAGAATTTTTATAGTCCTTCTATCAGTGAAGAAGATTCTTGGTTATGGCATAAAATAATAGCTCATGTGAACTTTAATAGTCTACAAACTTTGGCAAAGAAAGAGATGGTGTCAGGTTTACCTCCTATTGAGTCAGTTGAAGCAATATGTGAAGATTGCATATTTGGAAAACAACACTGAAAACGTGGGGGTACCAAAATACATCACCAACTTTTTCTTAGGCAATCTGTATGGACAAACTTAATACAATTCTGAGAGTTCAACTTAATGAATCTCAATCAAGGAATAGTATCTAGAGTTATATCTCTATCTCTCACAATCAGAAAGTTTACAGAGAGTAGTCCGTGAACCTAATTTATGTGTGAGAGTACTTCGGTGATTCCAAGGATCAATTTCCCAAGTAATCAATCAAGTCGTATCCAACAAACAAGGTCGGACGTATCTAATATGATTGATTTACGTACAACATGTGATATTTCAATTATAAAGATAAACAATATAATGCGGAAAACAAATAACACAGACATCAGAAATTTTGTTTACGAGGAAACCACAAATGCTGAAAAACCTCGGGACCTAGTCCAGATTGAACACCAAACTGTATTAAGTCGCTACAGACACTAGCCTACTACCAATTAACTTCGGACTGGAATGTAGTTGAGACCGAATTAAACCTCACAGCAATTCAGTTACAGTCGCGTTCTTTACGCCTCTTGAATCCCAGCAGGACTTCGCGCAATTGATTCCTTTAGCTTACGTCACACCAACTAAGAGTTTCTTCAACTCAATTGATGACTTTAAACCAATCTTCCTCCCACAGATAAGCATATATATGTGATCTTATTTTTGATCAAAGATCAAGGTAATGGAAATCTATAGCAATAGACAAAGTCTAGCTAACCTTAAAATCCGGACTTATGCAACCCGAAGTGCATCCTAGATTATTATTCACCTCATAAGTATAAAACATGTGGAATCAACAAAGTTTGAGACGATGAGAACTTTGATGATTACTATCTATCTTGATCAAGTGAGGAGATCAACAATCGATAAAGATCAGAATACTCGAGCTATCAGATAAACAATAGCTGGACATGGCTTCACAAATCCCTATGAAGTCATTGTAGTCGCTAAACCCTAAAAGAGTTTTTGGACATGACGACTTTAGTAACAACTAGGACACACCAAAAAATAGTGTCGGGATTCAAAGATCCCAGTTGTTTGAGGTTCCCCTTATATAGACATTCAAAGCATAAGTTGCTTTAGGTTTAAGCTAAGATAGATTTGGAACTAAGCAAACAATATCCACCGTTAGATGAACCTGATTTATATAATCAAGATATACACTCTGGTTAGGATGAACCGTACATAACTGAACAGTGTATAAGACCACGCTCAGGAAAAATATACATCTACAACTGGAGTTTTACAACTCTTTGCTAAACATCGTAGAAAGTCCTATGTTTTACAACTGGTTTCAAAGGAAGAGTTGTCGTATATCATCACTACCAACCCTTAGGAACAAGGGGTTGCGCTAAGAAAAAAAACGACAACACCTTAAGCAAAAGAGTTGTGACGACATTTATCTATAACAACTTTGTTCCATAAAGGTAGTGACTTAGCCTATTACAATTCTCACAAGAGTTGTTGAAGAACACCAAAATATGATAATGACAAATAGTGTTAGAGGGGAGATTCGAACATGAACCTACTGCATGGAAGTGTAGCTCATCAACCATCCTTACAGTTCACAAGTTTTGGTTTTTTGTGTTTTTTTTTAATAAAAAGGTATAACAACACTTATAAGAGTTGTTGAAGTAAAAATATATAATGTTGGAAAATGAGGTTGGGGGTATTTGATACTCAGCCTTTTGCATGGAAGTCCACACCACTAACCATACCTACACTATCACAAGTTCTGTCAAGTTTGTGGTTCTTTAATATACTAACTTTATGACAACCCTTTATAAGAGTTGTAAAACAAAATATAATGTTCAAAAATAATGCTCAGGTGACTAAGCCGCAAACAGCGCGAAGCCTTCTCTGCAAACAATCACATACTTTCTATAATGACAATGCACTTTTGTAAAAAAATTGTAATGGATGGTTAAATTTTATTCACTCCTGCTAAAAAAAAATTCACTTCTGCAAATTTTTATTCACTTCTACAAAAAATTTATTCATTTCTACTATAATTTTCTCTGTTTTGCTAAAAACTAGTTTGGTATGCACTTCTGCTAATTTTTTTCTGTATTCTGATAAAAACTATTTTCTACAACCCCCTTTCGCAACACTTAATAAAGGTCGTCGTAGGGTTACGACAAATAAATTTGAGCCAGGTTCAGTATCAAAGTTGGCGAAAAGGGTGTGTTTAAGGTTTCGTGGAATATTTTGATGGGATCTTAGCTGTAGATGGGTTCATCATTTGTACGAAGTTTTCGACTTATAGTAGTCTACTCTCGGCTAGGTTTCGAGCTCGGAGCCAGGTTCAGTATCGAAGTTGACGAAAATGGGTGTGTTTAAAGTTTCGGGGAATATTCCGATGGATTCTTACCTGTAGATGGGTGGATTCATCGTTCTTACGAAGTTTCCAACTAATAAAAGTCCACTCGCGACCAGGTTTCGAGCTCGAAGCCAGGTTCAGTATCGAAGTTGACGAAAAGGGGTGTGTTTAAGGTTTCAGAGAATATTCCGATGGAATCTTACCGGTAGATGGGTGGATTCATCGTTCGTACGAAGTTTTCGACTTATAGTAGTCTACTCTCGGCTAGGTTTCGAGCTCGGAGCCAGGTTCAGTATCGAAGTTGACGAAAAAAGTTGTGTTTAATTAGGGTTTAGGGGAATATTCCTATGGAATCTTACCTGTAAATGGATGGATTCATCATTCTTACCAAGTTTCCGGCTTATAGTGGTCCACTCACGGCCAGGTTTTGATCTCAGAGCCAGATTATGACTCGAAGTTGCCAGAAAAAGGTTTATTTAAGGTTTCGGAGAATATTCTGATGGAATCTTACCTGTAAATGGATAGATTCATCGTTCTTACCAAGTTTCCGGCTTATAGTGGTCCACTCACGACCAGGTTTCGATATCGGAACCAAGTTATGCCTCGAAGTTGTCAGAAGAGGGTTTGTTTAAGGTTTCGGAGAATATTCCGACGGAATCTTACCTGTAAATGGATGGATTCATCGTTTTTACCAAGTTTCCGGCTTATAGTAGTTCACTTACGGCCAGGTTTCGATCTTGGAACCAGGTTATGCCTCGAAGTTGCCAGAATAGGGTTTGTTTAAGGTTTCGGAGAATATTCCGATGGAATCTTACCTATAAATGGATGGATTCATCGTTCTTACCAAGTTTTGGGCTTATAGTGGTCCATTCACGGCCAGGTTTCGATATCGGAGCTAGGTTATGCCTCGAAGTTGCCAGAAAAGGGTTTGTATAAGGTTTCGGAGAATATTCTGACAGAATCTTACATGTAAATGGATTGATTCATTGTTGAAGTCAGAACCCTCCCGGAACTTCGTGGTACATAGATTATATGCCGTTATACCACATTTGAAGTTCGAATCGACACTAAGCTTCATATTTATCGATTTCGATGGTGCATCCTGCTAAGTTTGAAATCATAACCCACCCGGATCTTCTTGGTTTATAGTTTGTATGCCGTTATACCACATTCGAAATTCGAACCGACTCTGAGCTTCATATTTATCGATTTCGATGATGTATCATGCTAAGTTTGAAGTAAGAACCCACCCAAAGCTTCTTGGTTCATAGTTTGTATGCCGTTATACCTCATTTGAAGTTCGAACCGACACTAAGCTTCATATTTATCGATTTCGATGATGTATCATGCTAAGTTTTAAGTCATAACCCACTCGGAGCTTCTTGGTTCATAGTTTGTATGTAGTTATACCACATTTGAAGTTAGAACCGACACTGACCTTCATATTTATCGATTTCGATGATGTATAATGCTAAGTTTGAAGTCAAAA
>JAJJMB010012336.1:176604-276346 GCA_023531105.1 Papaver atlanticum
ATATTTATCGATTTCGATGATGTATAATGCTAAGTTTGAAGTCAAAACCCACCCGGAGGTTCTTGGTTCTTGTAACCTGAGTTTACCAGTGTGAGATAAAGATACTTCATGACCTCTATGACTAGTCAAAATTACTTCATGACCTATGTGACTAGTCGAAATTCAAACCGGAAGCACAAAGAGAAAGCACAAAAGCACAAAGAGAAAGCACAAAGAAAGCACAAAAGAAAACACATATTCCTCTCGATCCGTATGAGGCTCCTAAATTAAACATACGCCGTCCAAATTTTTTCTCAATCTGTATGACCTGCTTTACCTTCTTTATCCACCGTCCAAAAATTTATACAAAACCTAAAGATTTTTTCCCCCTCACTTTCACTTTCCGTTTCTCTTTTTTCTTTAGCTGCGGCTATCTTCTTCCCTCATCCTCATTCATCCTCCTTCATTCACCAGATTCATTCACCAGATCTACTGGATGACTTTCAGTTTACTCCCAACAACTGCGGCTACAACTTCCAATTAATATTAAAAAATCATATCTAGTAGATGCATCCCGATTCGAGTAGGATGATAGATCTGATTATTGGTTTTGTTAACAGAGAATAAAGATGAAGAAGAGTTGATGGGGTTCATGTGATGAAATTGAATTGAGTTGCAGCCATGGATGATTGAGAACGAATTGATAATGGGTTTGATTTTTATGGTGATGGAAGATGATTGGTGCTGCAAATTACAAATCGAGAGAGAGTTAGGGTTTGAAGCCAAGAATCAGTTTGTAGAAGTAATCGGTGGTTGATGTTGGCAATGACGAAGATGGTGGTGGTCGTTCATGGCAGAAATTGAATTAGGGTTTGCTGTGAATCTCAGAGGAGGATTTGAAATCGAAGAGGAGGAAGAGGAAGATATGGAGAAGAATGGGAGAGGATGCTAGAATTTGTATTCGTTATTGAAATTCTCTGATTCTTGTTGGTCCTGTGATTGTTAGATTCGAGATGGGTTTTGGTGATTGATTTCAGTTGTGGTAGAATATGGTTGTTTTGATAGTTCTGGAAGCTGTAGAAGAGAGGAAGAAATGGGTTTCTGCAGGGTTTATTGGTGTGGCTGTGTGCAGAAGATACAGAAATGGAGTTGGTGGCTCTGGTGGTGCAGTGGAAGAGCTGGTGTTGCCGGTGGATGTCTGTGATTATGATGGCAGAGGGTTTAAACTGCAGGTTATGGAGATGGTCAAGTCAGTTGACAGTTTGGTGTTGTGGCTGGATGAATGGTGCTGCAAGTGCAGCTATTGTAGAAGCTACAGAAAGTGCTGATGGATATTGCAGATGAGTAAATGGATAAAGTTGTATAGTGATGGCAGTGATCAATGGAGTTGGTTGTCAGTGCTTTGATATGGCCTGAGTTCTATAGATGAATTTTAGGTTCCAGGTACAAGTTGCAGGTCTAAATGCAACTGCAGTTGGAGTTATTTGGTTTGTGGTGTTCAAGTGTTGTGCCATAGGACTTAATTGGTGGCTTAAGTGTTATGAGATGATGAATGGATGGCTGAAACTGAGTCTTGAGATAAGAATGGGATTGTAGTTGGTGATGGAGATGCCACAATACAATGAATGGCCTGTGAACCTAGTTGTCTGTTAGGACATTTGGGAAGCAAGATGAATGGAGTGATGTGAAATGGAAATTGTGCGCAGCTTGATATTACAGAGCCGATTTCATTGGCCGGGCCATCTGAAATCGATATCACCAAGACTCAAGAACTTGAGAAGGTTTGTTTGCTGACTAGTGCTTTCTTTTTCTTCCATTGAGTTGAGTTGATTAGGTTTGTTTGCATATCAACTCTTAAACTTACTCAACTTGTGCTTGTTGGATAAATTCAGTTTCTGTTAGGTGTTGGACTGTATGAATATCTTGCAGAGGCTGTATCCAGGCTGTCATCCAATTATTATTAGCTTAGACTCTCTTTAACCTCACTGGAATTGTTCCTAATCAAATGGGTAATCATAGAAATCCTGGATTGAATGACTTGATTTGAAACTTGGGTGTTAAATAGATGAGACTACAATAAAATATTATTTATTGTGTTCTGACCTTTTCTAAATGGAATTAAGTCTTAGTATCTATAGATGTATATTGTTTGATTTCTTAGCAATTATTAATATTAATAGAAATTTACACGTCAGGTTAAATCTGACTCAAGCCACGCAAAATGGACAAAGGAAAACGTAGGGTATTACAACACCTATTGCATTGGTCTAATAACTTTAATTATTTGGGGAAACCTGCAGTTATCAAAGGTGGCGCAGGAAGTCACCTCAAGAGGAGAGGGTGCAGAGAGCTGGGCTTGCAAGGATGCAGTAGAATGAGCTAAGCAGAATAATATTCAGGAAGTCTTGTTGCTAGATATAATTGAAACGTGGTTTATGCAGTGCAGGGTATGCTGATTCATTTGTGGCCTACTTTGATTTCTTGTTATTATCCTGCATTCTTCAGCATTACTTAAACCTGTTTTTTTTTTTGTACTATTGACATTTTAGGGTTCAACTAAGATAGTTTTAATCCGTCAATATGAAATAACAAGCCTAATCAAAGTTGCATAGAGAGAACAGGCTTTTTGTAGATTAATATCTGACTTAGAGCTAGAGTACCATAGAAAGAACAGAGCTAGAGTGAACAAGTGTCATTTAGTTTTGATTTTGGTTTGACTTCCTTTATGTAGCTTTGGGTGGTTATGTTGTTTTTCACTATCTTGTTTATTTTGTTTGCCTAACAGATTGTGAAGACGTGGGTGAAAAAGGTGACTAGAATCAGGGGTTACAATGATCAATTGGTCCAAGAAGCTAATGCCAAGATTTATACATTTGGTTCTTATCGTCTTTGGGGTATGGGAACTTTTTTATTTTGTTTTCAAATAAAGGTGTTTGCAACTTATACTCCTGATATAAATACAATAGAAGAAGGCACTGTATGCATTAAGTTGTTAATACTTAAATCATATTTAGAGAAGAACTGATGAAGATCCTATATGAGATTAAGTAAGATAGTTGTTTATGGACTTCAAGAAAATGATGATTACAATAGGAGGATCTGCTTCTGGATGATTCAGTGATGGCTGTCATTGCAGCTGGTGTTCTATCCACTATAGCTTGTGGTTTGGATCCCTGTTAAACAATTTAAAGTGTTAAGAAAGTAAAGTGTCTTCTTAGCTTCATTTGTCTGGTAGTTCAGAATCAAATTACTATGGAATTACCGTGTAATCAATCATCTTGTAGTGACATGTTGCAGGTCATCTTGATAACTGATTTTTTGTCTAGTTATGAACACGTAAATAAGTACAATGTGGTACGAATGATAATATTGAAAAGAGAATTATGAGCATTCTTTGTTGCATTCAATTGCTTGTAAACAAGTTGATCTCTTATCATGCTTTCCTTTTGTATAATGGAGGGCAGTTAAATTCGTCGAAAATTTGTCAGGAAGTAGCCGGTCGTCTTGTGCTGATGCATAGCTCGGGGTCTCTAGAATGATTAGGGAAAGACCAGGGAAAATTAAAAAAAAATATCTTTGGTATGTGTTCTGTTGTTCCTTGCTGTTTTGGTTATGCCAGAATTTTTGAACAGCTGAATTATTAAAGTATGTATGGCTATGTGTTTATTGGTTAGTAAATTAGTCTCTTTCCTAGCAATACAACCTTGCAAAGAAATCCAATTTATAGTCATTGGGTCAAAATATACAAAGAAATCCGATTTATAGTCATCAATATCCTTATCAATTATATCTGTACTAATTTTGGAACGCCTTAACATTCTGGTCATGGTAGGGTGCTCAACATTTTGGAACGTGTTAATATTTTATAACGCGTTAGTTTGTGAGTACCTGCCTTAATTTTGCAAGTTTGAATTCTACTGAATGCTAGCTAGATTTATTTATATTGGGATTCTTTTAAATCGTTCACCAACATATGCGATGAGTGTGCATGTGTATAATTTGTTGCTGTTCTATAAGATCATTACCTAATTAAAACATGTTTGTACGATACGCATCTTTTTTTGTCCAAGATAGTCCTACAACTTCAACAAGAATTGCGTTAGGCTTTCAAAGTAATTTGGAAAGATATTCACAACCTAGGCAAAATATTGTCGAAACAGGAATCACATCACCCTCTACAACTCTTAGTCAAACATTGTAGAAAAGTTTGGACTTTCTACAACCCCCTCCCCCCCCACCACACACACACAATGTATGAAATGGAGTCTTCGTAGGGGAGTTGCTAGCCAACTGAACTATAAGCTTGAGCATTTACATAAACACTTAAGACTTAACTCGAAACACAATTAAGTGATCAAAAATGTCTATGGTGATTAAGTGATCAAAAATGTCTATGGTGTTTTATAAAATGAATAGAGATTATTCAAATGCTAATTATCTCGGATAAATAATTTTATGTGCATAAGAATTTAATCGACATGTTAAGTAGGCGTACAAAGTACAAGTACTTAACCTGTTCGTGAACAGTTACATCATGGTACGTGTACTTTATAACATAACCGAGTTCCAGAGTTCACAGAACTTTTTCAGTACGTTTACCGGTATGTAAACCATTTAAACAAAACCAAGTTCCGGAGTTACCACAGAACTATTTTGGTATGCATACTGGTATGGATACCATTTAAACATAACAAAGTTCCGGAGTCCACATAAGTTTTCTGGTACGTGTACCGGTATCGATACCAAACCGGTTCCGTAACCAACAGTTCCTTTCTAGTACGCGCACAGGTTTGCGTACCGATCCGGATTCACGAGTTCACAAACTTTTAAAGGTGTGCATACTAATATGCGTACCAAACATCTGGTTTTCGACATATAGCTACTCCGTTTCATATACTGAGTACATGCGTTACGGCTTCAGACTTATACCAATTTTCCCAATTTGTAACACTGACATGTACACTGTCTTATACCTGAATTTATAGTAGTTCTATATTTCTCTAAATTGAAATTCATCATGTATGAAATGCTTAAGCTTGGTCATATTTCGAAGATTAATTACAAGAAGAATCTTGACTCGAAATTCTTGATATGCTTACGATAGTCTAATTAGTTATGCGACGACGTCTCAAAGATAAAAAAGTAAATATAACTTGAGAAATAGGTGGTTCACTCTTCACTTACCTTTTGTTGATGAAGTTCTCCAAAAGCTTCGGTTGATCTTCGCCTTCAAACAGTAGAACGCAATGATGACTGTCGTGATGTCTGTTTCCCAACTACATCTTATATCCTAATCCGAGACTTAACTAATTGTAGATTAGAAATCAAGATATAGTTTTGACAACTAAATTTGACAACAAGCTTGAGATAGCAACACTTGTGAGTTCGACCGAGCAATTCTCTAACAAACACAGAGATCCTTTTCCTATAAGCAAAGCAACTAGAGCAGAAAAGTAACTAGAAATGGTTCATAGTGATTTATGTGGACCTATTGAAACTTCACGTGCAGGTAATAGGTATTCCGTTACTTTCATAGATGATTTTAACAGAAAGGGATGGGTATATTTGCTAAAACAAAATAGTTATGCATTCAATGCTTTCAAATTATTTAAAGCATATGTTGAAAATCAGAAGGGTGAAAGAATTAATATACTACGAACTGATAGATGAACAAAATACACTGTGGTGGATAGCTATATGCATGAATGTGGTATTCAACATCAGTTAACTGCAAGATGCACACCACAACAAAATGGTGTGGCGGAAAGAAAGAATAGAACCATAGTGAAGATGGTTCGTACAATGAGAAAAGCAAAGGATTTGCCTAGAAATTTTTAGGGAGAAGCAGCGGATTATGCTGTTTATTTGTTAAACATATGTCTAACAAGAAGCTTGTGTGATATGACCCCTGAAGAATCTTAGAGTGGTAGAAAACCAAGTGTAAGACATCTTAAAGTGTTTGGATGTATAACATATGCTCATATACTTAATCCACTTCATACAAAACTTGATGACAAAAGTGAAAAATGTATCTTTATTGGGTACAATTCTGCAACAAAAGGATATAAACTATTCAATCCTGAGATAGGAAAATTAATTATCAACAGAGATGTAATATTTGATGATGAAACACAGTGGGATTGAGATACTAAACTAACAAAGAAGACTGTTAGTACTGAAGTTATAATAGCTGATGAAATACAACAAGAAGATGATGTTGAAGACAATCAGCCAACAAAAACTGAAGCAGATGCAGTAATACAAGAAGAAACATCATCTAGACCTGTTCGAAATAGATCTTTGCCAACTCGTTTGAATGATTATGTTATAAGTAATGATGCAGACAATAATGATGACGTAGTAAATTTTGCATTGTTTGGAGATTGTGATCCAGTGAGCTTTAAAGAAGCAGTTAAAGAACAAGGGTGGATAAAATCTATGAATGAAAAAATTGGTGTGCTTATTACAGTACTTCCACGAGGAAAAAAAGCAATTAATGTGAAATGGGTCTACAAAAAAAAGTACAGACCAAATGGTGAAGTTGAGCTACTTAAAGCAAGACTTGTAGTTAAGGGATACAAGAAAAAACCAAGTATTGATTACTTTGAAGTCTTTGCACCTGTAGCTAGACTTGACACTGTTCGCTTGATAATAGCTTTAGCTGCACAAAATAGTCGGAGAATTTTTCAAATGGATGTGAAATCTGCATTCTTAAATGGTATACTTGAGGAAGAAGTATATGTTGAACAACCACTTGGTTATATTATGGATGGGAAAGAAAAACATGTATTAATATTGAACACAGCCCAGTATGGCTTGAAGCAAGCACATTGTGCATGGTATACACGAATTGAAACCTTTTTTCTAGAGAAAGGTTTCAATAAGTGTCCATATCAAAATACTCTATATATGAAAGCTGACTCTTTTGGCAATCATATTATAGTTTGTTTGTATGTTGATGATCTCATTTTTACTGGAAGCAGTTCAGAGATGATTAATGAATTCAGAAAGGATATGATTTAAGAATTTGAGATGACTGACTTAGGATTGATGTCATATTTTCTTGGAATAGAAGTGTTACAAACAAAGAGAGAAATATTTATATCTCAACAAAGGTATGCAAAAGGAATACTAGAGCGTTTCAAGATGGATAGTTGTAAACCAATTCTGACATCAGTAGAAGAAAGATTGAAGTTCGCAAAAGAAGGAACAAGAGAGCTAGTGGATTCAACAAACTTGAATTGTCTTGTTGGAAGTCTGAGATACCTAACTGCTACAAGACCTGATATTATGTATACAATTGGGTTGGTTAGTCGATTTATGGAAACACCGCGACAATCACACTTGCAAGATGCAAAAAGTTTCCTAAGATATGTTAAAGGGACAATCAGTTTAGGAATACTCTATACATCTTCAAAAGAAACCAGAACTAGTTGGTTATACTGATAGTGATTGGGCAGGAGATACAGAAGGAAGAAAGAATACTTCGGTTATGCATTTTTTATGGGAATTGGTTTCTTTTGTTGGTCATCTAAGAAGCAACAAGTAGTTTCTTTGTCCACAACAGAAGTAGAATATATAGCTGTAAGTAATTGTGCTACACAAGTTGTATGGTTGAGGATGATGTTAAAATCACTCTTCCATGAACAAGAAACATCTACAACAATAGTGTGTGATAATAAGTCTACAATTTCACTGACAAAGAATCATGTACTTTATGGAAGAAGTAAGCACATATATATCAAGTATCATTATATTCAAGAGCTTGTCAGCAACAAAGAGATAGTTGTGGAATTTTGTGAGAGTGAAGAACAAGTAGATGACATTTTTACCAAGCCTTTGAAGACTAATATTTTCATCTACTTGCGAGGAAAACTGGGAATGATTAACAAAGACAATCTTGGTTTAAGGGATGATGTTGAAGAATAAACCAAGATAGTATGAAGTGGTTTGTGTATCAACTAGTTTTGTTGACACAGTCTTCTGCATATCAACTGGTACAGTTGACACGGTTTGTGTATTAACTTACTTTGTTGACACGCTGTGTCATATTTAGAAGTTGAGGTTAACTTGAGAGACAAGTTCTTCTGGGTTTAGAGTTTATTTAGTTTTATGTTTGGTTTGTTTGTTTTAGAGTGTTTTTAGAAGAGTTATGTTTTTAAGTTTGAGAGTTATTAGGAAACTGGCTTTACTTAGCCACCAAGTTTGTTTAGATATAAATAGGTTGTTGAACTATGAGTTTTAATATACTATTCGAGAAGTTGTTTACACAATCTTTCTTCTAATCTTTCTTAAGTCTTATTATCAGATTTTCTACAATTTGGAATATATTGTCACTGAATAAGTGGTCATGGCTTATTTTTGCCATTTGCTTATCCATATGGGGTGAGTGTTACAGATAGGTAATGGGCCAATAACAAAAAAAATGTTCAGAGAAAACTGATGTAATGTGATAGATGAGGTGTCAAAACACACAAGTTTCCTTTAGGTATCAAGCATTAAACTCTTTGATACACATCTATTTTCGCCGGCTTATTACTCCCTGAAAACTATTGTATGTCGTATTTTATGTTGATCAACCGAATGTATTAACGACAATAACAATCAAGCATTTATAGGTACTGACGTTGAGGTAAATATTGTAAACGGTGAAACATAAGACTATACAATAGAACTTCGATAAATTAATCCTCGATAAATTAATTACTTCGCTAAAATAATAAAATTTTCTGGTCCCAACTAGGCTTGTATAAGCTAAATTTTAACTCAATGAATTAATAACTTCGCTAAATTAATAATTTTCTTTGGTCCCAAGGCTATTAATTTATCGAAGTTTTACTGTAGAAGAAATGAAGAGTGAAAAGAGAAGATTTTTTTATTACTTTGTATTTCATTTCTTACATGTACAAGGAGCACCAAACGATAGTGCTATTTATAGCTTAAATCCAATCATGTAGCAGATGGAAGCCAAACAGGAAATTCATCAACCAAAATATGGGACCAGGCAATCCCACCTTTTATTGGTCACATTTTATTTCAGAACTCCGTGGATAGATACCACATACCCATGAAAAATTGTAAATTTTTTTTTTTTAAATAATATCCATGCTTCGGAAAAAAAAGTTTAAATCCCAGCATAGTGTGTCTAACAAACGATAACACGTAGGGTGATGATGTGTGTCGATATAGGATTAAAGTTATCCTTAATGGTTAAGGTTAATCTAGTTATCCTTATCTCATATGTGGGATATATTCGGTAATTCTTATACTCGTGACCAAGTCTGTGGATCAGCCACTTTTCACATAGCACTCCCCCTTGAATGATCCGATAACCTTATCGATAACCGAAGCCCTTTAGTCCCGAGCAAGTCAGGCAGGGGCGGAGTCAAGGGATGACTAATCCTGGCTCTAGCCCCCCTAAAATCACCAGAACCATAAAAAAAAAACCTTAAATTTATAGCAGATTTTGCATTTAGTCCACTTAGTTTTAAAATTCTAGCCCACCTAGTGCACACATTTTATAAATTTTTTATAGTCCCCCTCATTCACAAAGTCTGGTTCCGCCACTGAAGTCAGGGTAGGACTAGAGATATTATCTCATGAAGATTTTATCTCATAAAAATATGGAAAAATTTCTACGCCGGCTCGCCTGCCTGAGCAACCTGTACAGAGACAGTAGTACATCCTTAGCACATTCCGTGCCGCATTCATTTTTGGTACAGAGGATAGAGTGTCACCACATCAATGGGATTACGCAATCGCGACCATTGAGGTAGGTATACCCACATCCCTGCCCGGACTGCAGGGATACAGGGATGGGGGGAGTCCCCCCTTTCACGATCCTGCTGCCTGCATAGCTACGGGGAGGAGTCCCCCCTTCACAATATGCCAGGATGGTTTCACATGTTCACAATTTCGAGGGACAATAATCAATACCTTCTCGATAGATAGGCACAGGAACCATACGGGTAGATGAACATGGGACGATGCTGAAGAGGTAATCGGGCTTGCCGTTCACTACTAGGAGCGGGGAGCCAACATGCACACGGGGCCAACACCCATCGTTCCAAAATGTTGCCTCGTTAACCGTGCTAGTAAAAGTCGATGGGACAAAATCCAATCAAAAGAAGAATAGTATAGTAAAACTCGTTGCCTCGTCAAAACATTGCCAGAAAAACCCAGTAGGGCAAAAACTGGTCGAAGGAAAAAAGGTACAAATCTCTCTTAGAGCTTTAATGGATGATTCACCCCTAAGCTAACTACTGGAGACGTACTACTACGTGTTGAGCTTTTATTTGGGTGATTTTACACATATGGTAAATATATAGGACTCCTAGTTAAAAAAATATCTCCAATAGTAAAGTATTTAATCCTTAGAATATTTTATATGATAAAATCTTAACAGTTTGTTTTTACTTTACTTAAAAAAATAAAAAATGACGTGGAAGTGTAACCTATGCAGTCGATTGATTCAAACAGAAAAAAGATGAAAACAAAACAACAGCATTGTTTATGTACGTATATCTTGGGTTCATAATCTGTTGGAACGCATTGAGGAGTTGAGCAAAAGAGATATTTCACCGATGGTAGAGGTCTGCGAGAAGTCCAGTTTAATCTTCATAGAAGCACACTTACCTTTTTTTGTTCTGCTATATATGTTAAGCGGAAATGATAAAGGTACCGAGGGATTATCTCAAATTTTATCCCGACTGAAACACAAAAGGATGGGGCTCCACTCTTTAACAACCCTCTCTTTTCTCCTGGTTGGGCCCACCAGAAATCTGTTTCTCGCAGGATTATTCTCAGGATAAACCCGTCGGTGTATCACTTCCCTATGTTAAGGGCACACCTCGCGTGATGTTGTTATCCTGTTCGCTTAACCAATAGCAACAGTAACCGTTCTTTCACACCTTTGAGAAACGGTGGCTCTAAAATTTTCCTCGCAGTCCCATAATCCATTACCTTATACCGTTTCCCATCTTTTGTTTAACTCGCAAAGATTTCAACTTTTTATTGTTAAAACTGCATTTACCAAAACTCAATTTCATTGATGACATTAGGTGTATCTCTAGAATCACAAAGTACACACAACTGATGCCCTCATTCATGTGTCGTGCCATTGTCATTACCATTATTCCGCACCATAAAAAAGTTTAGTAACTTGAGAAAAATGAACAAGATAGATTGGAAAATCAGTGCTCGACATTAATCACAAAATTGGATGCTTCAAAACACACACACACACACATACACCTATGTTGTGTGAGGCGCGAGGCGAGGTAGTTGCTCACGCCTTTGAGCGGTTTATTGGCGAGGCGCCCTCTGGTCGACTCGAGTGCCTTGTGTGTCTAGGTGAGCGCCTTGCTCACCTTTCACAACATAGACACAAACACAAAATTGGTACAAAAACATGAAAAGCCCAGATTTATTTTCTTTTTAGCACAAAATGAGTGAGAAAAGGGAGATGGAGCTTGGTGACAGAGAGAAAGAAACCCTAAAATCATCATGCTTTGCACAGGTTCTCAAATCCCATGTACTCCTCCTGATGGATCTTGACGACAATGTTTGCAATACCTGTACCACCTGTTCAGTAAGATGCAAAATGAATTTTATTTCTTTTACCTCAATTATTGTAGGCTGAAACAAAGGGATATTTTTGAGTATCGATACATTACCAGTGAATATAAGTAAAAAGAAAGATCGAAAGTTATATATAAATGAATCTTACCTAGGAAGATTGCACTCATAAAGATTGTGAATGCCAAAATGAAGATAATGAGAGATGTGCGTCCTAAGAAATTGATCAACTTTCTTACGGCATGTTGCCCTACCAAGGCAGCAAGAATAGCAACTACCATGAAGTAAAGAGCTGAAAAAAAAACAAGGTTCATTCTAAACAGAAAAGATTTACTATTTGGAAGTGTATATTGACCAATTCATGGATTCATGCTCACCAAAAGGGACTGGAAAACGATGTAGAAGGTGATATTCAACAACAGACATCGAAGAGGAGAATGTCATGGCAAAGGTGGCTGTAGCACTGGAAACCTGCATGGAGTGTTTTCAAGGTCAACATATAGAACAATTTTGATGTTAAGAGTACTTGGATTCCTCCGAGATAGACTGATCAAACATGGTGATTGGACAGTTCATTTCGAAATAAGCAAGATATGGTGTCAGCATTCCTCAAAACTGTAATATGCTAACAAACAGTATCCATCTCCAGCATTCGTCATTTTATTATAAGAAAAGACAAATTAAGGTTTGTAAACACTGCGGCAACATTTGAGACTTAAGATTAAGTTGTATTCAAGCTCAGATTGAAAAAAGAGAAGTCCGGGTATATGGTAGGAACACGCTGAATGAAGTCATTTGCGATCCCATAAATATGAGGAAAAGAAAGCATGGAACCTGAGGAGGGATGCCAAGCTCCAAGAAGAGTGGCCCCAAAATAAAGCCTCCGCCTAAACCCAAGATCCCGCCAACTGTTCCAGCCAGTACTCCGAAGAAGCAATAGGTAATCAATTGGTGGACTTTTAAATCCATGCCCTCTGCTCCTTTAGAGGATATTACCGCTGTCCCCTTGTATAAGCTAACTGCCTCGTACAAAGTCACCCCCACAGAAACAGGTATCTGAAAAACACAAGAAGGAACATTTTTGTTTGAAATGCTTTAAAACCATGGTTAAGGAACTGTTGGTAAGGCCATATAAGAAGTATGAGATACCTGCATTAAGTTCAAAATCCAGTACCATACAGAACAGGTTACTGTGTTATTCTGTGTCCAAAAATATGAAGATTATAAATACTTGATTAGTTACAGCAACAGCACCACAGATTATGTAAACAGCCCTGGGAAATCAAGCATAATAAGAAAGACCGAGCACTAAAGTCTAAAGATGAACAAACCTTTGCAATTTGCAAAACAAGGAAAGCAACCCAGACGAAGACAAGAAGACCAAGCTCTCTCCATTGGACATTCTCAAGAACAGTAACCTGGGTGGTTTAAAAAGTCAGTTACTTTTTGAAATGTAGAAACTTCAATTTGGAGTATACTAACCTCTTCCACTTCTTCTCCAGGAACATCCAACATCTTTTGACCAAAAAGGCTTGGGCTACTTAATAGTGGCTTATTAAGCAGCACTTCTTGACTGCCATTCAACTCCAAGAGGTTCGCAGTCTCCTAGATTAGCAAAGAAGATAATAAGAATGATTGCAACTGAAGTGAGAGAAAGCAGGGACACAGATACCTTCTTTAATATGGTTTCCTTTTTCCAGTTCTCCACACCCTTGAACAATGCCATGGTTGATGTGCCTGCACGCAGAACCTCCAGTGTCAATCAAGATTGGGTTTCAAACATTAATAAAAAGAAAAAAGATATTTAGATGTTATTCAAGTAGCTAATTACCTACGAAAATAGATATCAAGAGAAGAGTGACCATCCAATCAGCAAAAATCACACTAAAAGCAACTCCGATACTAATACCAAGCATGAGCATTGGCTGGATTAGCAGCGCCAAGTTGTAATCAATAATAGGCATATCGGAAGTTGGATGCCTTCGCTTAAGGTTGAAGTAAACAGTTGAAACAGATGCACCCATGATCATACCTGCCCAAACAAACAATAGTTTTGAGTCTATGACAATAATTTTTTGCAACAGTTTATTTCTTTTTCGAGACTTTCCCCATTTAAATTGTTCGACTTTCCTAATTTATTATTCCATAACATTAAAAGTTTGGGGATCATATAAAAATGAGGGTGTGTCCAATGACATTTTAGCGCGATTTTCATTTAGCGTGTATAAAAATCGCGCTAAAATGTCATGATTATGTCATTCTAACCATGTCATATCCTTCTCCTTTAGGTTCTACGAAAACTTACGTACTTTACTGAAATGTGAAATTAGAAATTAAACTAGTACATTTTGGACGCGTGGAAATGTCAACTCATCTTCCTAATTCGTAGGTTACTTAATATAATGTTGCATATAAACCCAAAACTGATCCCTCAAACTTAAATTATACTAAGGATCTTGAAAATAAGAAGTACTTACTTAATTTCCTACGTATAGAAAATAATCGTAATACTAGCAACTGTCACTTACATTTAGATATTGGAGCTGCAGATTTTGCATCAAACCCAACAATAAGTGTAAGCATAGGAACAAAAATCCCACCGCCACCGACTCCTCCAACACTTCCAAGTGCTGCTCCTAAGAATCCGATAGTCGAACCAACAACTATTCTCCACCCAAATTCCATGTCCTGTCAAATCCAAATACAACATCAGTCTACAACCAAATATATCAAATTTCTATAATACAAAGTGATGGGATTTGGACTGAACTTACAGGCCAAACATGCTCATAAACTGACCCAGCATTTTCATTCCATAAGAAATTTCTTAAACTAGTAAAATAATTGGATCCAATTCGAATCTCCTCCACTTCGTCTTTCAAATTCATCTCTCCAGTAACAAAAACAAAAAGAAGTACAAATGCAAGAACCTGTATAAACAAACCAACAAATCCATGCGAAAATCTTGTTCTGAATTCAGCCATATGTTTGAAACACTAACAATACACTGGAAAGGCTGAAATTGCTTCAATATCTTTACTTCAAAACTCCATACATTTGTACTGAAATTTAGAGTGTTTGGTAGTTTAATAAAGAGCTTGAATTTGTTTTTATCCATACTGATCTGAATAGTTCGACAACTTAATTCTGCCATTGGTCTGATAAGAATAATTTAGACGAGGAGAACAGTTTCTTCCTCCCCCACCAATTTACCTAATGCAGATGGATATCCAAGGCAACATATATAAAATCAGTAGGAAGCCACTTGCAATAGGCAGTTGATTTACTTCGAGGCTTATGTATTTAGACGGTTTTAAGCACACAATACATTCCAGTTTGGGAATTATTTTAATCTTAAAGATAACTTATCTACTAAAAAACACGCACACCGAGTCACTCACTAAGTTCTCAGAAAAAAAATAATCACTCACTAAGTTTATGCTTCAAACATTTTTTTTTGGATCAACTCTCATAGGCTCCTGTACTTGGAGAAGAATCTCCTCCGAGAAAGTTGATATCCAAACACTACTTAAAATAGGAAACTCTAGCTAACTTAGCTAATATATGTGCAATTTTATTCTTTTTTTTGTGCACATAAGAACAATGCCAAGAAGTTTTAATTCTAAAGATACTTTTAATGTCAAGTATCATATTATGAATTCTCCAATCTGTTGTGAAATCTTCTTTGTTCACTGCGCCAGCAACTAGTTGTGAGTCCAGTTCAAATTCAACTTTTTCCATCTCCATGCCATCTGCCCATTGAATTGCTTCCCATAATCCTCTACGTTCCACCTATTCTGGACTCAGTGCCGTCTCTAAGAAGATACATTTTGATCCCTTGTGAGTACCTGCAAAATCACGCAGTATTAGTCCAATGCCTCCTGTTTTGATAGAATAATTAAAAGACCCATCAACATTTATTTTATAGGAGGAGCAATCCAATGGAGATTTGTTCTTCTCTGTCTAGGAACTGTAGAGATAGCATCCCCTGGATTAAATCTAAGTAATTTTATTTCCTTCTTGCTTTTATGGATGATGGCGTCTGGAGAAATTTTCCAACCCTTAAAAGCACTGTCACATCTTGCAGACCAAATACACCAAGCTACAATAGCTATTTTACATAGCTGTTCTTCTTGAATCTGATGAGATAGAAGCATGTCAAACCAGTTGAAGAACCAATCCACTATGTTTGCATCTGTTTGTATATGAATGCCAAGAACAGCAAACCAGACTTCCTTTGAGAGATTGCAGTTTAAGATGCAGTGAGAAGAAGTCTCTAGAGTTTGAGCACATAGAGGACAACCATAATTTCCATCTTGAATGACATACATCATCTTGTCTCTTGTTTGAAGAATGACTTTGAGACATTTCCAGATAAACTAAGAAATTCTTGGTAAAAGAGGGAGCTTCCACAGCTTCTTAAAGATAGATTGCATCCTTTGGCCAACTAAGAGATTCACATTTTGTTCTTCAAACATTTTTTTATAAGATGATTTAACAGAGAAGATACAATTTCTCTCAAGAGTCCAGAGCATTATGTCTTCATGCTGAGGATAAATAGATATATTAAGGATTAGCCTAGCAACTGAAGCTTCAAAAAGAGAAAAAAAAAATGATAGAATGATTCCATCCTCATGAGTTTAAGAAGAGTTGGTAGACATGAGTATAGTCTTGATAACTAAGAGCACTATTTTTTGGGGTAGGAGGAGTATCTAAGTCTGGTATCCATTTATAACTCCATATCAGAACTGTTTGTCCATTACCAATGCTCCAGCAACTGTATTTTTTAATGAAAAGAAGCTCAGAACTAATGCTTCTCCAAGACCAAGTTGCATTAGGATTGTCTTTAATGTTAAATACCTTGCCATCTGGGAAGTATTTAACCTTAAGGGATAAAGCACACACTGAAGATTTATATGTACATATTCTCCAAGAAGATTTTGCAAGCAATGCTCTATTGAACAATTTGAGATCTCTGAAACCAAGACCTCCTTCTTCCTTTGGTTTACTGACATTTTTCCAAGAGATTGGTGGTTTAACTTTATTATTTTTCTTTTTCCTACAAAACTTCTGCAGAGTTGAGTTCATCTTATTGATGGTGACATCTGGGAGCTTAAAACTAATCATGTGGTGAATTGGGATGGCATTTGTAACATTATTCAGCATAACAGACCTGCCAGCTTCAGATATGTTGATAGAACACCATCTTGATAATCTGGTTTCCATCTTCTCTATAAAATTAGAAAAGGGAATCCTTTTATTTCTTCCTACAAAGAATGGTAATCCCAGATATTTTTATTCACTAATGCTAAGTTGCCTTACTTGAAGAGTACCACTAATGATCTGAGCACAATCTGGACTTGTATTTTTGCTGAAGTAAACAACAGATTTATGAAAGTTTTTGAGTTGACAAGAACACGCACTAAAATCTTCTATAACTCGTAACAATTTATTAGTTTGAGATTGATTTTCTTTGCAGAATAATAGGCAATCATCTGCAAACAATAAATGATTTATTTTAGGTTTTTATCTAGATACTTTTCATATCTGTAAGAAGATTTTTGTTTTCATTATAATTTAGCTGTCTTGAGAAAGCCTCAATTGCAAGGATGAATAAGTATGGAGATTGAGGGTCTTTCTGTCTGATTCCTCTCGATGGAGAAAAAGGAGCAGAAGGAGAGCCATTGATCATAATTTCAACAGAAGTAGTGCTTATGCATTGTAGGACAAGATGACAAAACTTCTCACAAAAACCAAATTCCTTAGAACTTCAATTAAAAAGACCCATTCCATTCTATCAAAAGCCTTGGACATATCCATTTTGAGAGCTAGATGACCATTCCTTCCCTTTTTCTTCATGCCTTCGACTAATTCTTGTACTAAACATATATTTTTAGAAATCAACCTCCCAGGGACATATGCTGACTGCATATGAGAGATGATGTTGCTCATATGTTTTTTGAGTCTGAGAGCTATGATTTTATAGATCAATTTGTATGTAGTATTGCATAAAGCTATTGGTCTAAAATATTCTGGTTTATGAGCTCCACTGACTTTAGGAATAAGAGTAATTCTTGTATTATTTATCTTCTTGAGCAAATAACCTGAATTGAAAAAAGCTTTTACCATTTTACAAACATCAGTACCTATAATCTGCCATTGAGATTGATAAAAACCTGGTGGAAAACCATCAGGTCCTTGTGATGTCCAAGGCTGCATTGACATAAGAGCTTTATGAATTTCCTCATCATCTGGAGTTCTTATAAGGTCTTCATTATCTTGTTCATAAACACATGAAGGAATATGTTGGAGAAAGTGAGTTAAATCAGCTGGCTGAGAAGTAGAACTAATACTTTTGAAGTGAGAAATCAGGAGATTTTCATTATACCTTCTATCTTGACACCATGATCCATCTGGAGTTTGAAGTGAGTCTATCATATTCCTGACTCTTCTGTAGTTAGCCCTTATGTGAAAATATTTTGAAGTCATGTCCATATCATTATAAAAATGATCTCTTGACTTTTGCATATTAGAGCTAGCTTGAATATTATTAAGAGTAACAACCTCTTTCTCTAATTCCATTACTGCATTTGTATTATTACCCTGAATATCTTGAGCTCGCAATCTAGATAATTCTTCTTGCAGATGAGTGATTTTAGATTGGATATGACCAAAAGTAGATTTACTCCATTTAGAATGAAAATATCTTGTATTAGAAAGCATGTCAGATAAAAGATAAGCTGCAGAACCTGAAAGATTAGTTTTCCAAGAATTCAAGATTTCATTCTTAAAATCATCATTTTGTAACCAATGTTCAAAGAATTTCCAACATTTACATGTATTACTAGATTTATTGTACATGGTCAAGAGGATAGGGGCATGATCTGACTCTTTTTGAGGAAGATGAGTGAGTTTAGCAGGGTAATTTAGAATCCAATCACTGTTAGCTAAAGCCCTATCAATCCTAGATTTAGTTTTACCAGTACGATGACTATTGCTTGTCCAGGTAAAAGGGTTGCCACAATAACCCATATCATATAAGTCTGAGTCACTGATATACTTTAAAACTTCAGAAGCAGTGGGTTCTGTATTAGTATTCCTTTTAGAAGCAATCATAGTGATATTCAAATCTCCTATAAGGACCCAAGGAATATGAACCGAGGTACTTAAATCATGAATATATTCCCATTGACTAGGTTGATCATTTTTGTAAGAAGTTCCATAAACACAGGAAAGAAACCATTCCCCCTTACTTGGATCATTTTTAACTAAAGCATGAAACATGCTACTAGAGGAGTTTAAAACTTCTAAAGAAAAACCATCTTTCCAAAGAAGTATGATACCTCCAGCCTAACCAACAAATGGGACATAGCATTAATACCAAAACATCGTGTGTCAAGAAGAATATCATCTTTTACTGTATTGTGCATCCTCCTTCTCATGAAACAGGAAGAGTCGCGATTTACTATAATCAAATTATGTTATGGTAGGCATCCGTAAAATGCCTATTATGAAAACATGATTCTTTGGTAAACATCCATGATTTGTACCTGTTTTAGTAAATAAACAATTTTCATCTTTAATGGATGAGGATGTAGAGTTCTTACCTGTATTCGTCCTTCTCCTAGCCTTCTTGAAATACTTGAATTCGCTAATCTATTTTCTGAGCTCAGAAATCGTATGTTCAACCTTAGTGCAATGGTTCAAAACAATATTATTATGAGTTTCTGAGACAGATTCTTTCAGTGTCCTTTTCTTCCCGTTAACTATGTCATAAATACTCGGAGAAGTATTTGGATGACAATTCAAGTTAGACTTTATCCAACTGGGAACATCGGACCTTGTCTTTGTCTCTACAAGATTATCCTTTTGAAAATCATTACAATTATGAAAAAGCTTTGTAGAACATTTATAGGCAAAACTCGGTTTATCACAACACTGATTCCCTTGCCTGAAGGTTGGATGTTGACAACCTGGAATGTTAAGAGTATCAGTCTTAACATATGACTTTGGTTTGATCACTTCTTGTGATGCCTAAATTAGTACATCATGAAGTTTTTCATCCCTCATGCGAAAATGACATTCCTTTTACAAGTGACCGTTTTTACCACAATAATAACACTTATGAAAAATGTTATTATCTGGATCCTCGTGTGCTGTTTTTGGAGGTTGATATTTGCCTTATGAACTTCAACTGCTGACTTAGGTATTTAACATTTAGTGGAAACCTCTAGTTGAAAGGATGTACTAGTTTTGACAAATTTTACCTTTTTGCTAATACTTGGAGCATTTATTCCCTTATAGCCCAATCCTCGTGTATTACAAAGAATTTTTCTTGCTCCTAGCATACTGGATGATTTGTTTGAACTAACATTGAACCTTTTCAAGTTTTCTTCCAACAACTTGATATTATCATTAGCAGCAGTTAAATCAGCCTCAAGTTGTATTTCTCGAGTGAGAAAGACATTCTCTCTGTCTTTATAAAAGATCTGTTGAGAGTTAAACATTGCTTCATTCCTTGAACGTGCTTCTTCTTCGCGATATTTAAGAATGGATTATAGTAAATGATAATTACAATCACAACCTTTAAAGATCTTTCCCAGTTTCCTGTTTTCTTGACTGAGAGGAGATAAAAACAGAATCAGACACGATTTTTATCTTTTTCCTTTCAAGAGATGGTCAAATAACTTAATATATTGTGAGACTTATTCATCAAAATCTTCATCAACCTGAGAATCACTTTCGTTAGAAATTTCATTCAACTATTCTTCTAGGCGTGTTTCCCAGTTATCCACAGTTTTAGATGATGTAATAGATGTGACAGTTGTTTCATGCGAGCCAAACTCTTGAATCATGTCTGAATGATTCTGAACTGGTGATACGATTTTCGAGATTGCACTTCTGTCCATATAGTCAGACTGCTTCAAACACAGTCTTATTAGGTCTTAACGTGTTTGCCTGCTCTGATACTAATTGAAAACGCTGGGGGTACCAAAATACGCCACCAACTTTTTCGTAGGCAATCTGTATGGACAAACTCAACACAACTCCAAGAGTTAAAACTCAATCAAGGAAAGTGTCTAGAGTTATATCTCAATCTCTCTTATGATTAGAATGTTTACAGAATTGAATCCGTGAACCTAATCCCAAAGAGAGTTCTTGGACGGTACCAAAGACCAATATCCAAGGATCAATCAAGTCTTATCCAACAAACAAGGTCAGACCTATCTACTGTGATTGATCAACGCACAACATGTGATATTTCAATTATAAAGATAAACAATATAATGAGGAAAAAGAAATAACACAGACACCATAAATTTTGTTAACGAGGAAACCGCAAATGCATAAAAACCCCAGGACCTTGTCTAGATTGAACACCAAACTGTATTAAGCCGCTACAGACCCTAGCCTACTACCAATTAACTTCGGTCTGGAATGTAGTTGAGCCCGAACTCAGTCTCTCACTGATTCAGGTACAGTCGCGTTCCTTACGCATCTTCAATCCCAGCAGGACTCCACGCAATTGATTCCCTTAGATGATTTCACACCAACTAAGAGTTGCTTCAACTCAATTGAAGACTTTAAACCAAATCTGCCTCCCACAGATTAAGCTTATATAATTGATTTCCTGATTTATGATCGAAACAAATGATCAGATCAAACGTAATATCCAAGTGATTGAAATCGATAGCAACTTGACAAAAGTCTGGCTATCCTCAACATCCGGACTTATGCAACCCGAAGTGCAGCCTAGATTATTATTCATCTCACAAGTATAAAACTTGTGAAATCACAAAGTTTGAGACGAAGAGAACTTTGTGATTTCTATCTATCTTGTTCAAGTGATAAATCAACAATCGAACAAGATCAGGATACTCAAGTTATCAAGATAAAAGATAACTGGACCTGACTTCACGAATCCCAATGAAGTATTTGATGGTTGCTAAACCCTAAAAGGGTTTTTAGAGAGGAAGACTCTAGATACAACTAGGACACACCAAAAAGTAGTTTCAGGATTCAAAGATCCCAGTTGCCAAGAGTTCTCCTTATATAGACTTCAAAGCCTAGGTTGCTTTAGGTTTAAGATAAGGTAGCTTTGGAACCCAGCAAACAATATTCACCATTAGATGAAAGCGCGTTTTGAATCTTATTCACACAAACAAGATATACACTCTGGTTAAGTAAACCGTAACCTAACCGTGTACAAAGACTATGTCCAACATGGTTAGCCGAAACTAGCTGGTTTGGACTTAAAAGCTTCATTTCCATGAACACAAAGATATTAATCTTGAGTCATAATCATGTGAAAAATAAGTCTAGTGTTAATCATAGAATTGATCAAATGCAAATTATCTCAGAGAAATAATTTAATCGCAATTGAATCACAATCGATATAGTTGGTAAATACACAAAGAACAATTACTTGAGTAGTTCGTGAATCAGCTGAGTCAAGGTACGCGGACCGGTTTTCGACCTTACATGGAAAACCGATTTCCGGAGTTGACAAAACTTTTTCAGCCGACGTACCGGTTGAAAACTTTGGTGCAACACTAAGTTCCGGAGTTGACAAAACTTTTTCAGTTCACGTACCGGTTTGCAAACTTAAGACCTTTACCGGTTCCGGAGTTCACAGAATCTTTTCAGTTTGCATACCGGTTTGGGTACTAAACTGGTTATATAACATATAACTATTTGGTTCGCATACCGGTTTGAATACTTTAATCCGGTTCCTTTACCACAGTTCCAAAATGGTTTGTATACGAAAAATACGAACATATCCGGATCACGAAACAAACAGATTTTCCCATGATGTGCATACGAATATGCATATCACACAAATCTTAAAGTCTATATATAGCTACTCCGCTACGTGTACGAGTACATGTAATACGGCTTCAGACATATAACAGTTTTTCCAGTTTGTAAGACTGATAACACTGTCTTGTATTCCGAATATAGTAGTTCTATATTTTTCTAATCAATTCGAAATATTCCTGAACAACATCAATGACCCATGTCACTGTTCCATGCTTTTTTCGAATGATAAACTTGAATCAAGAATTGGTTCCGAACAATAAATTGTTTTCCACCGAATTTAATCAAGTATGACCAAATGTTCATTAAGTTTAATCATTAAATTCCGAGAAATTTGTAAACTAAATAATTAGTTCTCGACTCAAAATTCTTGTCAATGCAAGCTAGTCTAATTAGTTATGCGACAATCGTCTCAAGGATAGAGCGGTGAATATAACTTGAGAAATTGGTGGTTCAGTATTCACTTACCTTTTGTTGATGAAGTTCTCCAAAAGCTTAGGTTGATCTTCGGTGATGACTGGTTCGTTTCTCAACTACCTCTATCCTAGACCGAGATTTAACTAATTGTAGACTAGAAATCAAGATATAGTTTTGACAACTAAATTTGACAACAAGCTTGATATAGCAACACTTGTGAGTTGGACCGAGCAATGCTCTAAAAATTCCTACATAAAAATTGGAAAGTCTCGACTCAAAGATTTGAAAGCCAAGATTAGACTGAAGTATTTATCAGGGAAGCGCTATCATCAAAGGTGCATTTACTGAACTTACTGCGTTTTACTCTTTTTCCTTCTTCAAGGTTTTGTCCCACTGGGTTTTCTTTGACAAGGTTTTAGCGAGGCAATATTTACGTGTCCAACATTGTTTTAAGTCTTTACATGCTTATATAATTTCAGGTTTTTCTGTTTTAAGTTTTCCTGGTATCTTTGTATTGACTTGGCCACAATGGACATCAGGGGGAGTGTTATAAACCATTGTTTATTTACTAAGATGCCCCCGTTCTAAGATTAGGGGTTTATTCTATCTATATATATGGAGGCCTAGTCTCTTGTACTTTACACACATGAATGTAATTCTTACTTCTCTTTTCCCCTCTATTTTTTTGTCTCTTTTCTACATCATAATAGAAAGGACACTTTTTCCATTAAACAAAACACGTAGATAAGGGGTGTTGCAAATTACTTCAGAATGACCTAGTAAAATAGGGAGAATGGTCACCCTGTAGGGGCGAAATATCGCACAAGGAAAAACATACAACCTCTCACTAGACGAAACAATCTCAAGCACGAAGATACAATAATCATTAAAGAAGAAGGCGAAGAACAGTTACGTAATGAAGATAATGTGAAGACCAACTTCATCAGGGAAGCGCGAAGCACCAAGTGACAGTGCGACAGATATGGACAGCTTCCAAAAGCCTGGCGAATAAGAGGAATCAGTCAACTATGATCAAGCATGTAAGTCTTGGTTGTCTTTTACTGTGAAAACCATCTATATAAGGAGCTAGAAGACATTCTAATAGAGGGAGAGATATAGAGAGATCAATTTTAGGAAGGCAAAGAGAGAAATCAGTGGAGAGAGAGAGAACACACAAATATCTTTTACTTCTTCTCTTTCATCCATCACCACCATCACCCAAATCTATAGCTCTACCAAAAACCCATTAATGGAGATTCTAAATGTAATACTCATATAATTTCAACACTCATAGTGAAGAACCATGGATGTAGATCACATTGATCGAACCATGTACAAAATCCTTATTTCTATTTACATTTTTAGCACTTTTATCATCATTTTCATGATTCAATAAGTTTAGATTTACATAATATCATAAGGGGTGTAGTTGTGGGATTTTCCGCAACTACACACCCGTAAAAATTGAGTGGTTCCCATAAAATCATTCTTTTCTTACTGCCTACAGTATTTTAAGTTTTCGCGTTTTGGGACCATAAGCATGTCTAAAACTTGAATGGTGTTTTGGGGACTACTCAAAAAAGGTGGGGGACTACTCTTCTATTTTGGGGTGGATATTTGAAGTAAATTTGAGCCACCCCTTAATTTAGTTTTTTTCTAATACCAAACTTGCCCTTGGTGATTAAATTAGTTAGTGTAATGATTAATTAGTGTTAGTGTAATGATTGATTAGTGAGGTTAGATTAATTAGCTGAGTGTTTTTACAAGAATAATTTTTGAGAAGAATGGGTTTTTTTTTTTTTTTTAAAGATGGTTGATTTCGAAATGAGGGTTTTGGGTACTTAGGTATACTTCAAATTTAGTTAATGTTGCTTGAATTGACAAAAACTTTCGAAAAAATGAGAAATTTATAAACTGATTTCGACCATGGAAATGAAGTTCGGCTACGACATCTGAAGAACAGGTAGCCGAACTCATCTGCAAGTGTAGTTCGGCTAATGGTTCTGAAGACACAGGTAGCCGAACTCAGCTTTAATGGAGTTTTTTCTTTCAGAGAAAAGTTCGGTTAGGAAAAAGAAAGTTGCGACGTAACCTAACTAAAAGTTCGGCTGGGAATTTTTTTCTCGAAGTAACCGAACTCAATATATAGGTTTTCAGAAAAAAGTTCGGTTAGTAGAAAAAAATTACGACAAAACCAAACTAAAAATTCGGCTAGGAAAAAAACGAAAAAAAGTTGCGAAGTAACCGAACTAAAAGTTCGACTGGGAATTTTTTTTTGCGAGGTAACCGAACTTTTTTATGAAAGAAAAAACTCCATTAAAGCTGAGTTCGGCTAGTTCGACAAACTGTTTCACATAATTCCTAACCGAATTTCTCTTTGCAACTTTCATTTTCAACTCATTTTGATGATTACTTCTCATTTCTTCAACCAAAAACGAATGACAAGTAATGGGTTTGTGAGAATATCTTCGTTAATGATTTAAATTAAGCTATATACATGGAGGTGGTGGTGGTAGTTGGAGGTGGTAGGTGATGGGCGGTGGTGGTCGGCGGCGGTGGTGGGAGGAGGTGGTGGTTATATATATATATATATATAGGTGGTTATTAGGTTGGTTTTAAATTAAATTAGGTTAAGGGTAGGTTAGTCATTTCCACACTTTAGGACACCCCTTATAAGTATAGGGTGGACATTCATATAACAAAGTAGTCCCCCACCTTTTTTGGGTAGTCCCCAAAACATCATTCTAAAACTTAGGCTTAAGCCCGGTACAAAATACTGGTCAAGCCTAACTAGCTTGTCAAACCTTTCCCATGTAAGAAGACTTCTTAGTTCGGCCGCGGTTGGATTCGAAAATTCTCTGATAAAGGTAGACTGAGATCACGCTGACATGGACCATGAAAATCTTTCAGTAGATTTTAGTCGTGTGGATGCAGCTCGTGAAGAAGCTAAGAGCAACTTAGAAGGATGCCTTGTCTTTCGCTTAGGTAAAGAAGTATAAACAATTGCTCAAGAGTGGTTGTACATAGTATCAAGAAGGTGGAGAGGTTTGAGTGACGTACACGGATTTGTTGCAGTAACCTACAGCAATTCATCTTTATCTGACTACATTCTTGTTTCGTGCTTCGATTTATTTTTCTGTTCTTGTTTTGAATAAAGACTTAAGTGTGACAGCATCTTAGCTTGATTGCTTAAGCTTTAATATACTGAATTAAAACTACACCATAAACAAGTTTAGTCACTTGAGAAAAATCAACAAGTGTAAATATAGGTTAAAAAATCAGTGTTTTGACAGTAATCACAAAATTGAAACAAAACATGAATTGCCCAAACTTATCGGCTCCTTAGCACAAAATGAGTGACAAAAATGACAGGGAATGTAGAGGGGGAGCTTGGCGACAAAGGGAGAGAAAGCCCATTTGAAGCATCATGCTTTGCACAGGTTCTCAAATCCCATGTACTCCTTTTGGTGAATCTTGACAATAATGTTTGCAATACCGGTACCACCTGTTTATTAAGATGCAAAATGAATATTAGTACTTACATTCATCGTTGTAGGCGGAAAAAAAAAGGATCGAAAGAGATACAAATGGTTCTTACCAAGGAAGATTGCACTGATGAATATCGTGAATGCCAAAATGAAGATGATAATAGATGTGCGTCCTAAGGACTTGATCACCTTTCTTACTACATGTTGTCCTGCTAAGGCAGCAAGAACAGCAACTCCCATGAAGTAAAGAGCTGCAAAAGAAATGTAAAACAAAAACAAAGAAAACGTTCATGCTAAACAGAAGAAATAACTATCTGAAATACTTATTTAGACCAATTAATGGATTCACACTCACCGTAAGGGACTGGAAAACGATGTAGAAGGTAATATTCAATAACTGCCATCGACGCGGAGAATGTCATGGCAAAGATGGCTGTAGCACTCGAAACCTGCATTGTATGTTTTCAAGATCAACAAATACTGAGATTCTAAGTAGTATAAAAAAAACAAAAAACGAGGCAAGGAACAAAGAGAAGAAAAAAACAAGTTGAATGAAGTCATTTGCGAGTCTATAAAAACACGGGAAAAGGAAAGCATGGGAACCTGAGGAGGGATGCCCATCTCCAAGAAGAGTGGCCCTAAAATAAAGCCTCCGCCAAGACCCAAGAGCCCGCCAACCATTCCAGCCAGTACTCCGAAGAAGCAATAGGTAATCAATTGGTGCACTTTAAAGTTCGTTCCCTGTTCTCCTATAGAGGCAATTTTCGTCTTTCCGGTGTATAAGCTAACTGCCCCATACAAAGCCACCCCCACAGCAACAGGTATCTGAAAAACATTGAGGGGAAAAAAAATAATGTTTGTAATGCTTTAAAACCATGGCTGAGGAACTGTGGTTAAGGCCATAGTAAGTATATGATACCTGCGTTAAGTTCAAAATCCAGTACCATACAGAACAGGTTGCTGTATTAATCTGTGCCCAAAAAGGAAGAATTAGTCACATTTTAACAACCCTGGGAAATGAAGCATATTATGAAAGACCGAGCATTAAAGACGAACAAACCTTCGCGATTTGCAAAACAAGGAACCCTAGCCAGACGAAGACAATAAGGCTGAACTCTCTCCATTGAATATTTTCAAGAATAGGCACCTGGATAGCTTAAAATGTCAGTTACTTTTCGAGATGCAGAGACTCGGGGTATGGAGTATACTGACCTCTTCCTTATCTCCATCATCATTCAGGCTTGGGCTACTTGATAGAGACTTATTAAGCAGCGCTTCTTGACTGTCATTCAACTTTAAGCGGTTCGCAGCCTCCTAATTTAGCAACAAAGATAATTTCGTGACTGGAATCCATATTTACAGCATGAGGCGAATTAGTATATGATTGCAACAGAGAAAGCAGGGATCCAGATACCTTCTTTAATATGGTTTCCTGTTTCCATTTATCCACACCCTTGAAGAATGACATGGTTGACGTGCCTACAAGCGGAACCTCCAGTGTCAATCAAGATTGGGTTTCGAACTTTGATACAAAGTAAAAATATGTGTAGATGTTATTCAGGTAACTAATTACCTACGAAAAAAATAATCAAGAGAACAGTGAGCATCCAATCAGCAAAGATGACGCTGCAAGTAACTCCGATACTAATTCCAAGCATGAGCATTGGCTGGATTAGCAGTGCCAAGTTGTAATCAATCATAGGCATATCAATAGTTGGATGCCTTCGCTTTAGGTTGTAGTAGACAGTTGAAACAGTTAAACCCACGATCATACCTGCCCAAACAAACAATAAATATGAGTCTATGACCATAATTTTTGCAGCATACCAACACGCAATTTCGGCAAATGAACTTACATTGAACTTTCCTATGACTATAATTTTTTGCAAGCAGGTAAAACACCCGATATAGATTGACTCTACATGTGAATCTTTTGAGACTTTCCCCATTCAATTTGAATTTAATCCAACTCTTCCTCTCTATCCCATTTCAGACTTTAAGGATTCTAATCATAAAATATACGCAACACTAGAAAGTAGAAACGAACTTGCTTCAAAAAATGCAAATGAACGTGAAACTAGCAATTAGTCTATTGCAGCAATCACTTACATTTAGATATTGGAGCTGCAGATTTTGCATCAAACCCAATAATAAGGGTAAGCATAGGAACAAAAATCCCACCAGAACCAATTCCTCCTACACTTCCAAATGCTGCTCCTAAGAATCCGATAATCGAACCAACAATGATTTTCAACCCAAATTTCATTTCCTGTCAAACCCCGAAAACAACATCAGTTACAAACTACAACCAAAAGATAAAATTTCAAGAGCCGCAATCAAAACATGCTCAACAAAATTAACATACTAAGTGATGAGATATGGACTAACTTACAGGCCAAACATGTTCATAAACTGATCCAATATTTGCATTCCAAAGGAAATTTTTTACGCCTGTAAAATAATCCGGTACAATTTGAACCTCCTCCGCCTCTTCAATTCTAATCTCATCTTTCAAATCCCTCTCTCCAGTAACAAAAACAAAAAGAAGTACAACTGCAAACAATCCAAAAAATCCATGCAAAAATCTGGTTCTGATTTGAGCCATATGTCTGAAGCACTAATAGTACACTGAAAAGGCTGAAATTGCTTCAATTTCTTTTGAATGGGAACTATGAGCTTGAATTTGGAAGGGTTGTTTATATCCATATTGATAAATGACTAGTTACTACTTGTTTCTACCTCCCCCAACAAATACAAGAACAAGAACTAGTTGCAGTTTCATAATAACAAGATTAGATCATGGATATGTGTAAGTTGGCGAATATGTAAGTTGACCTTCATATTATATGTTTCTCAAATTTCAAAATACAACGGATAGATATTTTGAAAGAATAAATAAATAATAAAAACAATATTAAGGAAATAGTCAGTTGTTTTACTTTCAGGTTACATGTATTTAGACGGATTTAAGCACATTATACACTCTAGTTTAGTGATTATTGTAATTTTTAAGGATAACTTGGTTAATAAACAACTAGCACGAATAGCTAAGCATGGCGCCTTACTAAATTATTAAATTTTTTTTTTTTTTTTTTTGACGAAGAGTAAAATATATTGAATATTAAACGGATGTTACATCATTAGCTATTTTTACATATAGAGATGATGGAACTTGCCACCACTCTCCAGTGTTACTAGAACGACGGACAAACTTAGCTAAGCAGTCTGCCGCTTTATTACAAACTCTAGAAATATACACACAAGACCAGTTACTATGAAGATTACAAATTTGAACACACTTATATAACAAGGGAGAAGATTGCCAAGAAGGGAGTAGTCCTTCATTGACTGATAAAACCACATTTTTACAGTCAGACTCAAATATCACTTTCTTCCATTTTTGTTGCTCTGCCCAATGCATGGCTTCGAGTAAAGCCCAACTTTCAGCTTGGTGAACATGATTTACTCTTCTAAGAACTCCTTTTCCTGCAACATATGATCCTATAGAGTTTCTAGTTAGCATTGCAATTCCAGCCAAATGAAAAGGTTTACTAAAAGAAGCATCTACGTTGAATTTTAAAGTGTCAGGCGGTGGTGGTGTCCAATGATGTTCATGCCCTACAGACTGACTATTATGTGATGTATGAGAAGTATGAGTGATGTTAGCCAGATAATGAAAGAGTGGATGCAGAGCAGAGTTAGGAATCACTATTTCATGTTGATAGTGAACTTTACACCATGTATTTCCAAATATACCAAATGGTTGCAATCATTCCATGTAAAGAGGGAGTCTCTGTACTAAAGTTGATAACAACATCTGTTGTCCAAAAAATAATCCAGTCTTGAAGAGTATTAAATTGTTGAAGATGATGAAGGTGTTGTGGTAAACAAGTTCTCCATATTGCAACAACAAAAGGGCAAGTAAAAAACAAATGATTTGTATCTTCATCCTGATGAGCATTACAGGGGAGACAAATATTATCAGTTGTATGATGTACATTAGCCTTAACAGGTAGTGCATTATGTATGACCTTCCACATAAAAATCTGCAACTTGAATCGAATTTTTAGCTTCTAGAATTTCAACCAAAAGCTCGCGTCTAAGAAAAGAGGTGTTGTTGGAGAGTTAATTTTGCATAGATGACGATAAGTTGAAGCAGTTGAGAATATACCAGTTGAAGTCAGAGGCCATATTAACTTATCATGTAATTGCAGATTTAAGGGAATGGTTAGTATAGAGTGCACCTGAAGAGGAGTGAAAAGTTGCCGAAGAAGCGGAACATTCCATTCAGCCGTATCTGAAATGATAAGTTGAGATACCCATTGAATATCATTAGTGCTAAGATCATTCCAAGAAATTAAAGTTGATGTTTCACTTGGGATCCAATTGTGTTTCCATATATTGATGGTTGAGCCATCACCAACTTTCCACTTACTGAACTGCTGAACAATCTGAATACCATGCATAATGTTCTGCCAATTCCTACTAGAGTTTTTGTTATCAAGAGGGGGTTCATGTTTGAGATCATGATATGAAAAATATTTCGATTTTAAAAGTTTTACATAAGAATCATCTGGATTATGAATGATATTCCATGCTAACTTTGCTAACATAGAAGAGTTGTAATAATGTAGATGTTTCAGACCCAATCCCCCTAATATTTTAGGCATGTTCATTTTGGACCAAGAAATAAAGTGTCTATTATGATGGTTTGGAGAACTGTTCCACCAGTAATTCCTATGAAGTTGGTTCATTTGATGTATAACTGTATCTGACAATTTGAGGAGTTACACATGATACATACTCATTGTGCTGAGAACTGAGTTCAGTTGAGTTGTCTTACCAGTTTGGTTGATTATTTTTCCACTCCATCCTTGAAGTTTCGCTGACATGTGCTCCAAGATAGCCTGGCAGTTCTTTGTCCTTGAACGATACAGCAGCAAGGGTATACCTAAATATTTTTCACCAAGGCCCATAATTTTCATATGAAGAATGTTAATAAAATGATTCCTGAGAGAAGGTGAAACATTTTTACTAAAGAAAATATTTGATTTTTGCAGATTCACTACTTGCCCTGAAGCTTTACTAAATTGATCAAGAATATGTTGGATATTCCGTAGATGATGCGGAGAAGCTTCAAGAAATAATAAACAACCGTCGGCAAAAAAGAGATGACTCACCTCAGGCTGTTTTTCGCAACTTTGACACCTTTTAAGTTACCTTGTAGTATTTGGGATTGAATGATTCTTGAGAAAGCCTCCACAATAATAAGGAAGAGATAAGGTGATAGTGGATCGCCTTGTCAAATTCCTCGTAAAGGAGTGAAAGATGTTGATAGCTTGCCATTGATGAGAAGATAAATGCTTTTTGTGGTAACATATTGCTTGACTAGATGAATCCAATCCTGATGAAAACCAAGCTGCGGAAGAATATAAAAAAGAAATTGCCACTCAAGCCTGTCGAAAGCTTTCGACATATCCAATTTGAAGCCAATATAAGAAACTTTTCCCTTTCTTTTTTTCTTCATTGTGTGGATGAGTTCATGTGCAATGATAATATTGTTTTGAATGTGTCTGCCAGGTACATAAGCACATTGAGCTGGTGATATGAGAGTAGCAAGTAATGGTTTCAATCTATTGGAAATGATTTTCGAAATAATTTTATAACTAACATTACACAAGCTAAATTTTGGTTGTCGATTTTTGTTCATTAAGAAAAAAGAGAACAAATTAGAAACATATTCCCAAAAGCCACGTAAGCAAGAGACCAACAAATTTTTATTTTATTTTATATTCAAAAAGACCAACAGCAAAACAAGACAGAGAATTTTTTTTGGAAATAAAGAACTAATTGTCAACCAGTTGATCGAAAAAATAAAGAGGTGCTGGAGAAGTCCACTAAAGATGCATTCCTAGGCTTATTAGTACTTTGTGAGATTGTGTGCTAATGAGTTAGCATCCTGTTCAACAAATGAATATCTTACTGACTGTGTATGTTGTGAGAGACCAACCAATTTAAACAAGACATCTGAAATAGACAGACCTACAAGGCAACCAAACAAACATGTATTTTATGTTATTACCCCCCGCAAGCTGATCGGTATAGACAAGACCTTCAGCTTGTCTCGTAGAAATTCAAAACGAGAAACTGCTAAAGCTTCAGTGAAAACATCTGTAAGCTGATGATTCGTAGATATATGTGTCATCTGAATTGGTAATCAATTACAATATGCTTCATGTGGAAACTTTTGTTTTCGCAAAAGACTGAGGGAGACATCGGTGAGAGAACATGCAGATCTTTAAGAAGTTTACAAACCCATAATACCCCGGTTGTTGTATTTACAAGAGATCTAAACTCTGCTTCAGTTGACGATCGTGTCACTGTTGGTGGCTTTTTCAATGACCATAAGATTACTGCCAAAGAATAGACAAAACACACTAGTTGTAATACTCCCAATATTCGGCAGTGGTTGGAGGAATGGAATATAAGTAATGGTTTGTCCTTTCCTAACACCGAGGCCTTTTCAGTACAAATGGCTCTAGAGTTGGCAAAAAACTCTGCAGTTAAGCGTGCTTTGTCGGGAGTAATCCAGGGATAGGTGACCATCCTGGAAGTTTCTACCGTATTACCGCAACGATGCCCGTTGAAAATCCCACACTGTCGGATAACCGCAGTGGCTAAGTGGGGACATTATCGGTGGGGGGACGATTCCTTACAAATGGTATCAGAGCCGACGACGCAGCAATGCCCGTTGAAAACTCCATACTTTCGGATAACCGCAGTGGCTAAGTGGGACATTATAGGTGGAGGGACGAGTCCTTACAAATGGTTTCAGAGCCGACGACGGGTCACCTTCCGAGGGTGAGAGAGTACGCTGGACGGATTGAGTCTCATATATTGGTCTCATGAGGGACAGGGAATGTCGGAGATCTGGTCTTGGATATATTCCGGAGTCGAGGACGACTCCAATTTAAGATGGTGGTATTGTAATACCCCGATATTCGGCAGTGGCTGGCCGAATGGAATATAAGTAATGGTATGTCCTTTCCTAGCCTTTTCAGTACAATTGAATCCAGAGTTGGCAGAAAACTCTGCAGTTAAGCATGCTCGGGCGGGAGTAATCCAGGGATGGGTGACCATCTGGGAAGTTTCTCCCGGATTATTACAGCGATGCCCATTGAAAACCCCATACTGTCGGATAACCGCATTGGCTAAGGCCATAATTTGTCCTAAATGTTTTGTGATTGATCATATTGACAATCTTTCCCATGCAGAATATGATGAACTTCTCAGAGGTGAATTCGAAGTGGATGAAGGAAAAGATGAAACTAGTTTGAATTCAATGGATGAATAAATTGTTAATGAAGATGTTCCAGAAGGACATAGAAATTGTTAACATTCATATTCAACCACCAAACCATCTTCAATCAAATGACACTACTAATATGAGCACTCATCCAGACATGATGGTAACGGAAAGCTCAGCTGCAATCATCTCTACACCCATGAATGATAGTGTCGGAGATCACTCTCAGGTATATTTCAAAACTAAATTTTCGAAGTTCTTTCTTACAGCATCTTTAAATTCTGCATTAATTAATTTTGCCTCATATTTCACTTTACAACATGAAAATTATTGCATGGAATTGTCAAGGTTTTAATTATGTTAAAAATAGGAACCATATCAAGAACCTTTCAAAAACTCATAATCCAGATATCATATTTTTACAAGAAACCAAAATTTGCTCTGACAAAATCCTCAATCTTTCTAAATGCTTAGATTTTCCCAATATTATCTATGAACCATTTGTAGGTCTCTCTGGTGGTTTACTTCTTCTTTGGAAGGATGGGTTGTGTATTCTTCAAAAAATATGATATATTGTCTAGTTAAACATGATCCCTCTAAACCAGAGTGGCTCTTATCTTGTGTGTGTAAGCCTCTTGTAATCCAAATGAAAAGAAGGAACAGTGAAACTTTATAAGAGATATAGGCCTATAGATAAGTCAACCGTGGGTGTTGATTGGTGACTTAAATGTCATTCTTGACCCATCAGATAGAGTAGGGAGAAATACTGCTTCTAGCTCAACCTCTAAATCCATAGTTTAATGTATCGATGAAGCTGGACTCATTGATTTAAACTACAATGGCAAATCATTCACCTGGACTAGCAACAAGCATAGAACTGGTAGGATTAAAAGTAGGTTAGACAGGGTTCTTACAAATGATGTTTGGCTTATACATTTCCCTGACACCAATCTGTCTGATTTAAATCATTTTGCATCTAACCATACTCTTATCTGTTTAAACCTATATAAAACTGATAATTGTAAAGGTAGGAATTTAAAGTTTTTTGTAAAAGTAGGAATTGGTTGAAGGACAGTTCCTATAAAGAACAAATATTGAAAGCTTTGAGTTATAATATTTAAGGCAGTGCATCTCACAACATCAATCATAAGCTTCATCTCACAAGGAAACTTCTCGGGGTCTAGAACAAAACTACTTTGGGTATTATATATACAAATATCAAAGATCTCTACTCTCAGTTGGATAATATTCATCAAAAGGTGAGTCAAGCTGACACTTCTTCAGAGATTCTTAAGGTGGAAAGTGAGATAAATAAATTGGAAGAAATTAAGAAGGAGTATTTGATGCAGAAAAATAAAGTGAATTTCTTCAAAGAAGTCGACTACAACACCAAATACCACCATGCCAATGCCAATAGAAGAAGGTCGAGAAATATGATATATGCTCTGAAGGACAGTAATGGAACTTGGTGCAATGATAAGGAGATTTATTTAAGCTTCTAATTGAGCATTTTCTATGCATCAGTACCTCTTCCTCTCCTACTCTAAGTGAAGATTTTCTTCAGCACATTTAGCCAGTTATTTCTCAAGAAGATAATGCAAGTCTCATTGCCATACCTACTGAAACGGAAATTCTTGATACTTTAAAAAGCATGGATCCATGGAAAAAATTTCTTTAGAAGTGGTTACATTTGCAAGAGACTAAACCAAATACGATTGATGCTTGTTCCTAAAGTAAAAACACCATCTACACCAGCTGATTATCGTCTAATAGCATTGTGCAATACTTCTTATAAGATCATTTCTAAACTTATAGCTAGAAGAATGCAGCTAATACTGTATAAATTTATATCTCCACTACAATCGGCTTATGTTTTTGGGAGACTTATATCTGATAATATATCTCTTGCTCACGAAATTATTCATACGTTGAAGAAGAGAAAAGGAAAGGAGATAGTTACATGGCTTTAAAACTGGACATGTCGAAGGCCTTCGACATATTAGAGTGGGAGTTTCTCATTGAAGTAATGAAGAGTATGGGTTTCGGTGATGAATTGTGTGCTCTTATTTTCCAGTGTATATCAACAACAGAGATCTCAGTGGTTTTAACTAGGTCTCCTTGTAAACCCTTTAAACCCACTAGAGTAATACGGCAAGGAGATCCCATTTATCCATATCTTTTCATAATGGTGATGAAAGCTTTTTCTACAGCTATGGTAGCAGCTGAATTCATTAAAAAAAATCAGTGGTATCAAGATTGCACGCAGAGCACCCCCCATTTCACATTTACTGTTTGCAGAAGATTGTCTGATTTTTGTTAAGGCAAATCTCGACAACATAAGCAGCCTTCAAAGTATTCTGGAAGACTTTAGTTCAAGTTCAGGTCAGTTATTGAACTATCAAAAATTTAATATTAGTTTCGGCAAGAATATTAGTTCGTTTGTTTCTTCTACTATTACAAATCTTCTCAATGTTAAGAAGATGGATCTTGATGACAAGTACCTAGGCATTCCTCTCTTCCTCAACAGAAAAAAGAAAGTTTCTTTTAACAACCTCATAGGAAATATGGAAAGAAGATTAATGAAAAGGAGAGGAACAACTCAATCTCAAGATGGAAGGAGTGTAATGGTAAGAAACGTTTTTAGTACCATTCCACTTCATCGGATGAGCTCTTTTAAGCTTCCATAAGAAACTATAAAGAAGATGAACTCGATCCAGCTGAGGTTCTGGTGGAATAAATCAGAAAAGAAGGGTCTTTGCCTTACTTCTTTTACAGGAATGTGCAAGAAATTCGATGATGGTGGCCTAAATATTAGAGATCGTCGTTGTTTTAACCACGCTTTACTGTAAAAAAACAGCATGGAGAATCTGTACTACAAAGGATAGAATGCTAGTAAGTTCTCTTAAAGCCAAATACTTCAAAAAGTCTCATCCTCTTAATGCCCTTAAAAAGGCGGACTCTACTTGGTCTTAGAACAGTGAAAAAGCGGGGGTCTAACAACCTCACCCAATATTTCGCTTAGCAATCTGTATGGACTAACTCCAATATACTTTTAAGAGAATCAACTAGTCAGTCAGACTCAATCTTAATAAAAAGTATATCAAAGAGTTATATCTCAATTTATCGATTCAATCCAAACTCAAACAAATATAAATCTGCGAGTCTGATTGAATACAAGAGAAATAACTTGAACGGTACCAAAGACCGATGTTCAAGGACCAATCAATTTCAATCAACAACCAAAGGTTGGATTTACCAATTAATCGATACAACGCACAACCTGTGATATTTCAATTATATAACAAAATATAATGCGGAAAAGAAATAACACAGACACCAAAAGTTTTGTTAACGAGGAAATCGCAAATGCAGAAAAACCCCGGGACCTAGTCAAGATTGAACACACACTGTATTAAGCCGCTACAGACACTAGCATACTACAAACTAACTTCGGTCTGGACTGTAGTTGAACCCAAATCGTTTTCACACTGATCCAAGGTACAGTTACGCTCCTTACGTCTCTGATCCCAGCAGGATACTACGCACTTGATTCCCTTAGCTGATCTCACCCACAACTAAGAGTTGCTACGACCCAAAGTGGAAGATTTTAATAAACAAATCTGTATCACACAGAAAAGTGTACAGGAATAGATAAATCTGTTTCCCACAGAAATACCTACGAGTTTTGTTCCGTCTTTTGATAAATAAGATGAACAGGAACCAATTGATATACATGACTTAAATTCCTGAAGAACAGCCCAGAAATATCAATCACCTCACAATAATCTTAATCGACTAGCGAAACAAGATATTGTGGAATCACAAACGATGGGACGAAGGTGTTTGTGACTACTTTTCTATCTTGCCTATCGGAGAAATTAATCTCAAGCCAATCTTACGATTGTACTCAAATACGATAGAAACAGCAGGATCAGATCACGTAACTACAGAGAAAATAGTTTGGTCTGGCTTCACAATCCCAATAAAGTCTTTAAGTCGTTAATCTACAGGGTTTCGATAGAAACCTAAGGTTAAAGGAGAATCGACTCTATCTTATACAACTAGTATCACACATGAGGTGTGGGGATTAGGTTTCCCAGTTTCTAGAGTTCTCCTTTATATAGTCTCCAAATCAGGGTTTGCAATCTAAGTTACCTTGGTAACAAAGCATTCAATATTCACCGTTAGATGAAAACCTGATTAGATTCAAGCTAATATCTTTTAACTGTTAGATTGAACTTAGCTTGTTATACACAAATGAAATGTAACTTCATTTAGGTTTGAGTAACCGTACCTAAACGTGTACACCTAGTTGGTTCAACAATAGTTAACCAATTGTTATCCATATGAGCACTTTCATATCAACCTTATTCATCTTCACCATAACTAGTTCAAATGACTCAAAAGAACTAGTTAGAGAGTTGTTCAATTGCTTAGATCTTATAGAAGTATATAAGACACAATCGAAGCAAAAACCATTTTGATTCACTCGAATCGATTCATGAACATTATAGCCACGGTTTGCAAAGATTGCATTCCTTAATTTATAAATGTCTTAGTTCACGAATAAACCGTTTTTAGAAAATAACCCACTTAAGTACGCATACCGGTACGCATACTTAAGTACCCGGATTGAACTTGTTTTCAGTTCACAAACTCCAACATAAATTCACGGGATGTGAACTTCCGGCAGTACGCGGGCTTAGCTCCGGACATCCTAAACCAATAAAGTACGCATACTTTAGTTCAAGGATTTTGGACTTACACAAGTATGAGTTCACATACAATGTTTATATCCATTCAAGGTTATATATTCTAAACTCTCATTTCAATCATTGAAACATTATTAGAGGTTGTTATATAGAGGTTATTCACACACTATTTTTCATCAAAGCAATTTTCAAGAGATTGAAACAATCAACATGACTTTCATCACGAGTAAAGATGAACTTGGCCAAAGCGAAAGCTTACCAACACATATTTCGAGAAATAGATAAGAGAGATAAACTAGGCTCAAAATAGCAAATGTGTATAATCGAAGTCTATATAGCAATACGACTTTTGTATCAAGATAGGAGATAGAATAGATAGACTTTTGAGTGATACATAAGTTCAAGTTTCCACATACCTTTTTGTCGATAAAGATCCACCAGTTCCTTGAGTAGTTCTTCGTATTTGCATGATGAACATTGTGGAGTCTAGAGCTCAACTACACTTACTATCCTAGTCCGAGACTTAGCTATAAGTAGACTATAAATCAAGACTTATAGTTTTGGCAACTAAACTTGACAACAAGCTTGAGATAGCAACGCTTGCGAGTTCGACCGAGCAGTGCTCTAACAAAGAGTGTTAGTTCTGAGTTCGATTTCATTGAAAGATTTAGTTGTTGGTCAGTTGGTAATGGTAAACAGATCATAATCTGGCAAGAAAAATGGATTTTGCATCAAAAACCTCCTCCTTCTCCCTCAAACTCTGCAAGCAACGCTTATTCTTTCAATTATGTCTCTGAGTTAATTGATGAGGACACTAAAAGTTAGAAAGTTCAGTTGATTAACAATCTTTTTGATCCTGCTACTGTTCAACAGATCTTGAGAGTGAGGATTCCCTTTAATAGTGAAGATAAGTTATGTTGGACTCTTACAAAGAATGAGAATTTTACTGTCAAGACAGCCTACTATGCTCTCTATAACCTGAAGCATCATAATGGTTAAGCACTCTATAAACCTCCTCGTAATAATATTTGGAGGAAGGTCTGGAGCAAGAATGTTGTTCCAAGAGTGAAATTCTTTATCTGGAAGTGTGTGAAGGATATTGTGTCGTCCAAAGAAACACTGAGTAGAAGAATGACTCAAGATGAGGTTATCTGTAGTAGCTGCAAGTGTGCCACTGAGACTACAATGCATATTCTAGTTGAATATCCATATGCAAGAGATGCGTGGTTCAGTGCAGGCTATAGAATAGTCGATGCTCAGTGGTCTAGTCCTATGGATTGGATTTCTTCTTGGTTTGCAGAGGGTGATAGCTCCACTATATCCAAAATGGCTACAATCTCCTGGTTTTTATGGAAAGAGAGATGTTGTTTCGTCTTCGAAAATAAAGCTCAAACTCCTCAGCAACTAGTGCAAGCAATTGACAGATATCTTCTTAATGCAAACCAAGCTCAGTAAAACTACACCACAATTGTGAAGAATAATGGGCTACCTAAATGGATTCCCCCTGATAAAAACCAAATACAACTGAATACTAGCGCTTCTTTTTGCCATATAACAAAAACTGGAGGTTTTGGACTAATTTTTCGTAATTATGCAGGTACACATCTAGCTTTAATGTGCACCAGCTTCAATGGAGCGTTAGGAGCAGATCACTTGGAGAGATTAGCTGTTTTAGAGGCACTGAAATGGGCGCTACAGTTAGGATTCAAGAACATTGTTATAGAATCAGACTATCAAAGTCTCACTCAGGCTATCCAAGGAAAAGCATCTGATATCTCATGGGAGCTGCGTGGATTAGTAGATCATATTAGTTTTCTGTCAACTTCATTTGCATCTATCTCTTGTAAGCACATAAATAGATTGGCTAATAAATGTGCGGATAATCTTGATAAACATGCTCGCAAAGAGGGCGTGTGTAATAGTTGGGAAGGGGAACCTCCATCTTTCCTGTTAAACTCTATTATGTATGATCATACTTAGCTGAATAAATTTTTTCTTTGAAGCCAATTTTTTTTTTAACTAACCTTATAGTGGCAGGTTTCATAACCAGACTGAATGTTTCGGTGAAGTCAAGACCTTGATGCTGATGATATCCCTTTGCCACTAAACAAGCTTTATATCTGTTAATCGTTCCATCTGCATTATGATTTACATGAAACCCATTTACACCCATATAATGTTGCAAGAATCATCTAGAGGGACCAACTCCTATGCATAAGCATCCACCAAAGCCTTGAATTCATCCTTCAGATTCGTTCTCCACTCAAGAGACTTGTGTGCTTGTGTAAAGAAAGTTGGCGTTGAAGGCCTTGCATTATTTAAAGTACGCTTCATGAAGTTAATTTTTTGTGGCAAAGAGAATTTTATGCTTGTAGATACCACTTTTTGACTGAGTTTTCATATTATGACTTGCAAGTTGAAGAGCATGAGTACCGTTCCTTGAGGGAGCTGGAGCAGTGGTACTTAAAGAAGTAGGTAAGGTGATTTGAGCAATAACAATATTCACCAGGTGCCAAAACTGAGTAATCAGCGGGTAAGTCATTAAAAGAAGGGAATAATGGTGTTGATTTATAGATAAAAAAGGCATAGAAGTAAGTGTAATGCTGACCTGTAACAAAGATGTATGAGTAAGATCTGAATAAGGGGATGATGATTCATCAAAAACCACATGTCGAGAGATGTAAACTCTGTCTCTTGTCAAACATCAATACCCTTTATGCTTATTGTTATAGCCTAGAAAAACACATTGTTTACTATGAGGTTCGAGTTCAGAGCTTGTGTAAAGTCTCAACCATGGATAGCAGGCACAACCGAAATTTTATTAAAAAATTATAGTGTAGTACCGTGTTTACAACTTGTAAAATGGAGACATAAAATCAATGGAACTTGTAAGAAGTCGGTTGATAAGATAATTTATTGTCGAACATGCTTCAAACCAGTAAGAATCGGGCATTTTCACTTGAATTAGAAGAGTTATAGTGATGTCGGTATGATGTTTATGCTTTTCCTCTGCAACTCCGTTCTTCTCTTGAGTGTGGGGATATGAAAACTGATGAATGATGCCTGATTAGGCAAGAAATTAAACCTAATTCTTTATGGAAAAGTTCACCACCACCATCAGTGCTAATTGTCTTTATTGAATATCCAAGAGCTTTCTCAATATAATGCTTGAAATGAATAAAAATTGTCTGAAAGTCATATTTGACCGAGAGAGGATAAATCCAGCAAAATTTCGAATGATCCCCAATTATGTTAACATAATATATATACCCCGAAAAAGTAGCAATAGGTGCAAGACCCCAAACATCCATGTGAAGTAACTCCAGAAATTGAGATGAGACAGAATCGTAAAGTTTGAAGGGTTGCTTAGAACTGTGTCCAAGACGTCGACGCCAAACTTCAGGTGAAGTTTTAGGACTGAAAAGAGCTTATCTGATGGAGTGCAGTAAAATGGATACAATCCATTTTTGTTTATCCCTTGATAAAGGATACTCCCGGTTGAAAGCATTCAAACGTAAAAGTTAGAGAGCAATGATTATCTTTGGTGAATTGTTGAATGGAAATAAGATTATGAGAAGCATTGGTAACATGAAGAATGTCATTGAGTTTAAATTCATGGTTAAGAACTAGAACAATAGTTGAGCCATGTTTACAGATAAACATACCTTCGCCATTGGTTGTAGTTATCCTTTTGTTACCAATGGAACAAGAAGCTAGTAGAATTAAAACCAGTATCATATGCAGTAAGATGATGTGTCGCGCCTGAATAATAGTACCATAAATCTGTATTGTACCACAGATTCTCCCCGATAAAATCATCACAAGCAAGCGTAGCTGCAAACTTCTTAGGTGTCGCTTTCCCTCCGAAAATAAAATGAATTCTATTATTGCATTCAACATCTAGATGTCCGGGTTTTTTGCAAATTTGATAAACCACTCTATCTTGCTGATATAAACCACCATGGTTAGGTCGAGAAGGATGAACACCATTGTAATATGGTCTACTGTTGGGATTGAATCCACTAAAATTTAGTTGAAACTACCAGCTCCATTGTAATTTGAATTAGGTCTACTTTTGAAGAAATTACTATAAGTTTGAGAAGGATGATAAGCACGTAAATGCTCCATTTTATACTCATATTTATATTAGATAGGATTCGATATTTTAGCTAATAATATTATTTTAGTGTTTTTGTAGAAAATACAAATAATTTTGATCACCCGGACAATAACTGGCTCAATAAGGAGTTAAAGGGCACCAAAAAGAGGAGTAGTTAAAAGGCACCAAAAAGAGACGGGTTGATTAATTGTTTGCTGCCAACTTAATTATTAATGTTTGTAGCACCACTTTCATTCCACGGCCAGAGTGATAGAAATGAAAACAAAGGGGTTGCCTTGTGATCCCACTAATGGGCTAAGAGTAAGTGGGACGTGTAAAACAGAAGAGAATCTCGAGATGCTTCTTATACTCTCATCAGAAAGTGCATTAATCAGTATTCTTGGTGGAATGGAAATAAGGTGGTGCTGTCATCTACCATTTCATTGTGGGGGCTTGGGAGATTAGTTTACGGAGATGGATGCAGGTACAGGCTGAGAAGTGAATGAAGACGAATTCTTCATGGGGTCTGAATAAGCAAGTGAAGTTGCCAGTTCTGACCGGATTTTAAAGGCAGTGAAAATGGTTGATTGTCTCGCTGGTGTTTACGTTGCGAGACTCATCGGTAAATGGAACTGGTGCCGAGAAGGAACCATTGGTGGGTTGCTGTGAGCTGTGCAATCGATGGGAATAGAAGATAGAGACGTCACTCGACATCAATACTAGATTTTGCGATTGAGAACTCAACTGTACCTGGCAGCAAACAAAGCTGAGAAGAACGGTGTTGGCCGACGATGGCAGAGATGGGTTGATCAATCCAGCCGTGTGCATGATTCTCATCGTAGTGGCAGGTTACAGAGACATAGTGTTGTTTCAAGCAGTAGAGATTAAAGTCTGTAAGTGAACTGGAGATGAGTGTCAGAGAACGAGAAGTTGGTTTAACGTGGAGTTGTTTGTTCAGTCAGACGGGTCCAATTTGAGGGTTGTGAGCTGAGCTTGTGCAGCCCAGTCACGGCAAGAATAGACGGACAGAATGGCCAATGGCCAGACTTTGGCAATGTTCTGAATCTAGAAGTGGGAGTCGGTGATTGGTTTGGGCCTTTGGCAATTTCGTAGAGTCCAGTTAGAAGACTTCGCAACTCTGATATATACGGAGATATCAACAGACAGAGAGGAGAGGGAGGCGGCTAGGGAGCCGATTACAGAGAAGACAAAGGTTCGCTGTTTATCGTTTTCTCTTGCTATGGCTTGCTAGTTTTCCATGTTAGGGCGACGGATGAACTTGTAGATATTATTTCATTTTGTGTTCTAAAACAAAATCAATTTTTAGTGCTTAATAATGTTTGAGTGTCTGATTGATGGTATTTTATTTATAACTCTTTCATAATTTATCAAGAATACAAAGCACGGTTTGGATAACTTAGCCTATGTAAAGAGTGGTCAGGATTTGTCCTCACAAAAGATAAATCTATGGATGTAATAGTTTGTCATAACTGATGGTTTTGATTGAGATTAGAAGTGCATCTAACGGATAAAATTTACCATGTCACTAATGTTCCATTAACTCTTCATAATAAATATTAATTTGCCATTATAAATGTTAGATTAAAAATAATAATAAATAAATTATTCTATTAATGATGTAATAAATATATTTTTCTTAACTAATACTTAGGATTAGTTTGGTATTGCCGTGAATTTTACAAAGTGCTTTTCCAATGTGCGTTATTGTGCCGAGCATTGTAAAGAGTAATTGAACGTTTGTAAAATATAAACTAAATCTGAAACTGATTTAAAAAGCGATCAAAAGAAATTATCAAGTTCAACTATTGTTGTTGTAGCAAATGACAAAAACAGACATATCTCTGAAAATTGTTTTATTCTATTTTACTGTGTTTAACAATAAGTAACTTTTTTACTATTAGACGTATATGTAATATTAAATTTACTAATTAGTTTTTTTTTTTTTGAATTAGAAGGTATTATTTTTCTTAACCACTTTTTAAAAATCAATAGTTATTTAATATTTATTGTTGATAAATTAAAGAATCTTTCAATGAAATTATCAAGAATACATAACACAGTTTGGATAAGTTTGCCTATGTAAGTGGTGGTACAAATTTGTCTAGAGAGAAGATAAATCTATGGTCACGGTTTGTTCAACTTAAATATTAATTAGTATAAGTGTTTTATTAATTGGTGTCTCATTAATTTCTCATAATAAATGATTTATTAATTTTACATCATACATGTCCCTTAATTAATATATTAATACATATTTCCGTCATTAAATAATTTTGATAAAAATTATTCTAATAGATATTAGTGGTGGCAGTGGTAGTAGAAGTTATAGTAGGTGGTGGAAGCGGTGGCGGGTGTTAGTAAGTGGTGGAGGCGGTAACATTAGTTTTGGTGGAAGAAATAGTGGTGCTGGATGGTTTTAATGGTGGTGGTATTGGTTTTTTCTTTTTGAATCAAAACAATAAAAAAAACAAAATTACATGACGGGTAACATTGTATTGGGAAAAATATAGTTAGTTGTTTTCAACACGATAGATAAAGGCGAGTAACAAACATTTCGGGGATGATACCAAATCATATAAGACAAAATGATCATGATTGTAATGGTACCACTACTATCTTTGGTAACCGTTCGTACTCATGGTTTTAAGTATTAACAAAAAACATATAGTTGAATAAATTAATTGACGACATAAGTTTGCTCAACCTAAACTTTATACATGACGTCTGGATTAAAAGTTAGAAATGCGCTCAATATTCTACGAGGGATGGCCAGTGGTGGTGGTGGAGAAAGAAGTGATATCTGGTGGTTTTATGGTGCTGGCGGGTATTGGTGAGTAGTAATTGACTATGTTAATTAGGTGCCGCTACAAAAGGGTAACACTATAAAGTGGAAATGTGGTTGATCTTCTTAATGCTAAAATAAACTTGGTTAAATACATGACAATTAAAAAAGAAATCTGGGATGTCACGTTATATAATAAATACTAAAAATTACATATTTAATATCAAGATTCTCCCTCCAATAGATAAAAAATCTACAGTTGTATTGAGATCTCGTAAGCAAAGCGCAAGTTGGTTCTTGGATTTCTGAATGATAATGAATATCATGAAACACCACATCTCGATTTCTCCAATGAAAACCAAAACCTTCTAAAAAAAATCAATCGAACAATACTTATATGGAGCGCATCACCACCAGTGTAAACTTCTCTGAATTGCTACATGTCAAGTGAAATTTCTACAGATTAATTTGGTGATTTCCTCCTACCGTAATTTTAAATGAGGCATGCAATTAAATCTCTAATAGTGATTTTAAAGGTATTTAATAATTACGAATTTCTCTTATAAGTTTTGTTTATGCAAGAATTGATTTAACTGGGTTCTTTTATATTTTTGTGTTAAGTTGATGAGTTTTTAATTTGAATACAAGTTTGGTTAACAGAATTTGATACATATAGGGTATTCTCTTTGTAACACTGATGTTAGTCTCTCATCTTTTCCGTTAGCACTCTGTTTCGATCCCAGCTTTGTAGACATTATTTGATTAATGTTGGGGTATTTGTTTAATCTCAAGGCCAATTAAACCCAATGTGTGTTCTACGAATTGAAGGCGGCATAAGTTTGTGTCGGCTCTTTTTTTTTTTTTTTTGCAAGTTAAAATTCATTCAAAGGAGCTAACCTAGGGGGTTAGCAACCCTTACATCTGATGGAGTAGAGCCATCGAATGTCAAAACGACTGGTGAGTGTTTGACATTTGATTTATCTACTTCCAAAGCTTTTGTCGGCTCTTCCTTGAGACTAATAATTTTTCTTCAGAAGGTTAGTTGGATTTACGTAGATACAGATATCAATATGACTATGTTCTTTATTGCTCCAAATTACTTGAGTAACAATAGATGTGAGAACGCCACTCATGCATTACTTAGCATAGTTGGTGTGAACTTTTTTTATCCACGAATTTCTTCAATTTTATGTTATCAATATGTATATATCAATTTACTTTTATAAGTTTATTTTTTTAGCTCACACATGTATATCTCAGCCTTCCAATAGCCAATGATTCTTCATTTTCATAACTCTCACATTTGCAACAAAAAAAATGATAGTTTTTGTCTATAGTAGGGAAAATATAATGGGTATTTGCATCACTCCGTAGAGCCTTAGTTATCAATAATTTCGGAACCCATGTATTCATAAATGTCATGGAGTTGGATTGGCAGTTTAGCTATATGTACTATTAGATGAAATATTCTTTTTGAAATTTAAAATTACGGTGGGATGGAATAATAAATGGGGAAAATCTCTATTATTTTATTTTATTTTCATGTTGGGACAACATTATTACTCCATCCAGATAACAAATTGAAATAACATGCTTAAATAAAATAAAAAGATCAGGTAACCCATTATTTTTCTGGCCAAAACCTATTTGAATATCAAAATAATTACCCACGAAAAAATGAAGCAAGACGAATGTGAACAATATCGTATTGGATACAAAACATCCCTTGCCGTTACGGCACGGGTTAAGCCCTAGTGCTATGTATAATTCATAGTTGGATACTAAACAATCCATCCTAGACCTGATTAATCACTTTCTATGATAATTCTTTGACTATATATGCCATGTATATTTAGTGCTTTGGATATCTACTTTTAGGTCGAGGCCAAACATATCTTATGAAAATTATTATTGAGATTTTTATCGACAAATCTTCCGTATAGGATGCTATGTGTTGCTGCCCTGTATGAGTAATATGAGACTTTTGTGATAGGATAAATATGAATTTAACTCTACAATGGAATTCCAGAATCCCTGACACCTTCATAATCTTGGTTACATCTTTATTATTTTAGTTTCGTAATCTTATTTACCAATTCTTAAACTTCTGAAATATTGATTCGATTGGTTAGTTTTTGGTATTAGCTAGTAGTAGTATTTTCACATTCCTCATGGGAACGACCTGTACTTGCCATTGTCTACTAGTTAGACACTGTGCGCTTACAGTATTTTATTGTAGGTTTCCCAACCTATCAATCGAGAATTGTGGTTGCAAGATAAAGATGTTTTTGAATCAGCATCAGATAGTACTAATTTGTTCTTATCACTACTTATAATTTCTTCTCTAAACAATAAATTGTGAAGTTCTCGAAATTTCGCAGCTACTGATCGTACTCTAACACATGTACAAAATGAATCAAATTAACTTGGATGGTAATCCATTAAGGGTTGTAAAAGTAGTTCCTCATCACTCACAGTGGAACCTTCCACTTACATAATTTAGTGTTAATAGAAGACACACCTTTCTTTAAGCTTGACAATTTAGTTAGTCGATCGTATGTGCAGTGAAGAGAGATATAAATCCATCTTCAAGATTTTCCCACAACTCTTGTGAGGCTTTGCATCCTCCATCATGTGAAATTACGGAAGCAAAAATAGATCATGTGAAATAACGAGGGTACCAAGTACACCACAATCTTTTCAATATCAACCTATAAGTCTGATACCTTGCGTGATCTAATATAGATAGAGGCTGTCAATAAGATAGAAAACCACAAGGTATACACTTGGTTTATAGTATTGGTTCGAAACCGAACACAACTATAGGGGTTAACCCAAGTGTTTGTGATTAACGTACAAGTGCAATTACATTAATTATAACTTAAACAAATTATAATGTGTAAAGTAAAGTAAAAGCACACAAAAAGATTTTGTTAACGAGGAAACCGCAAATGTAGAAAAACCTTGGGACCTAATCCAATTTTGAATACTCTCATCATTAAGCCGTTATACAAAGAACACTACCAACTTTGTATAGTTGAGACCAAGTAAACTACCCCTAGTTACCTAGTTTCCTCAGTATCCTGCTCCTACAACCAATCTGGCCAACACACGTCAATCCTAAGATAGAGTCCACTATCTTAAGTTTCCTCAGCTGCTACTCAACTCCTTTTGATCATCTTTCAAACAGTAAAGGACTAATATGTTTGGTAGCCACTCTTTTTATCTCAAGAAGTTAATCAGAGATATTCTAGTTGAGTTCACAAAGGCTCTTCCGTTTAATCTAATAAACTCCTTTGTCAGGTAGGATCTACCAAGACCCGGATTTACAAGTTAATTAGATCTAGGTATACAAACTATCAGATTCGGATACTAAAGAATACCACCAAATGATAGTTTGCCGATCTAATACGACTAACAATAACAAGTCTATCAAAGATAAACCAGATCTAGTCGGATCCCAGACGATAAAGTTTGTCCACGAAGAAAATCACAAAGATACGAAACCAATAAGAAATCTTCTTGTCTTCAAACAATGTTCTTTTGTACCTGGAAAACCAAACTTGATTCCAACTTATGACCTATCACACACAGAACGGAGTATGTTATCAATGGATGATCACAAGTCAACATCTGATCTTAAGACAGATCTGAACTATCACTAATCTATTAATCTAATTTGAGTGAACTTATGTGAGAAGAGAGGGCTCTCAAGAATAATCAAACTAGGTGCAATCAAGAGTTAACAACCGTTAGTCAATGATAAGCACGTAGGTGCTACATTTTATACCCATATTTATATTAGCTAGGACTCGATATTTTGACTAACAACACTATTTTAGTGTTTTTGTAGAAAGTACAAACGTATCCGATCATCGGACAGAAAATGGCTAAATTGAAGCAAAAATGGCGTTTCAGCTCACGGCACCAAAGAGGAAGAGCTAATTTAGGTGCCACTTCATTTTCCATGTTAGCACCACTTAGTGAAGTCACGGCCTGGGAATCATACAAATGTATACAAAGAACACTATTTGTAATCCAAGCACCTGAAGTCCACTAGTACTAAAAGAAATTAAATGAAAATGGTTCACAAATGGTGTGACGTGGCTAACTCCACACCACGTTTCTCCGTGCGGTTATGAGCATCATCTGTGTTGAGTGGAATTCTCAATTCCTTTTCATTTTTGTTTAGGTTTTATTCATAACTTCATGGGTACCGAACCGTGAGCAGGTGGAGTTCAGTGTTGGTGGATTGAACCAATGGGGCTGCAGAGCTGAAACAATGAAGAGAAGGATTCGCAATTCTGGTGTTTTCTGGTTTGCGATTCTTGTTTTTCCTCTATTCTGATTAGCGAGTGATTCTCTATATTATGTTTACTAGTCTAAGTGCACTCTTGATGCGCCTGCCGTTTCGTCCTACTGCGTAGTAAATTATAATTATGAACTAACTCAAAGTTCTAGTTGGGCCGACCGACCAGAGGGCCCGAAGGGAGGGAGTCCCTTTTATGGCCATTTTTTTGTAAAATGTAGACTAACACAAATGTTCAATTTGATAAAAAGATTGGAAATGAATTTAGTGGTAGTCTTTGGGACATGAAAAGCCTAAAATATCCCTCCTTTTAGTCTAATTATTATGACTCCTTATACATCATATTTTTTCAGGGGTATAATTGACAACCAAACTTTAATGTAATATATTTAAAAATCCGTGCCTTAGAATTTTACAAATTTTATATCATTAGAAAGGATTTTAAAAAATCTACACAACGAGTACAAACAACAATATAAAATTTAGTGTTTTTACGAAAAATTCGATAGTGACTTTTAAAATTTATTGCATAACCATTATGCAAAGTACCACAAATGATGCATAATACATGGGGATATTGGTGCAAACCACCACAAAGGAAACATAACACATGGGATAAATTGATGCAAACCATCACAAAAGATGCATAAAAAATGGAGGAAATTTATCTAAACTACCATAAATTGAATGCATATAAATTTTAGCCTTATAACACCATTACGCATATCGGTGTTTCAATTTTCTTCGGTCGGCCCTCCCGACCGTGGCAGCGGTGATCTAGTATTATTTTATGGTGAAAATCTCTTCCACAGATTACAATCAAGTTAAAATGCTAAAACAACAAAAAGCTCATCCTTCAATGACCCAAGATTAGTAGGCTATTAAGACAAAACACCTACATAAAAAGTAATCACCACACTTGTCCAAAGGCCAAAAAACTGAAATCAATCCTTCTTTATACCCTTCATATTTTCTTTTTGACAACCGTCCCCAGGTATCACTTCCACATATGAACATGGATTCCCGATAATAGCTCTTGGGAACATCCAAAAAAATAGATTAGTCCGGAGATAATTGTTTTGCTATCTTTCTGTACTTTTCCTTCACCTCGGTCCATTATGGGCTAAGGTATTGTAACTCCGTGATTCTTTATTCTTTTATACAAATCTATAACGTTTTATTGATCAAAAAAAAAAAAAGATTAGAAAATTTGAAGCAAAATGGCCAAATATGTTATGCCACTATAAAGCAACTCACGTATCTGATTGATATTACACTTACTACCAAATAATCCACACATCATTCATTTTGATTTTCTTTAACTTCAGAGATGAAACACTGGTATCCATTTTTATTATATATATGTTACATTACAAACTCTGTTTACTGACCACGTCTCTTGCTGGTTTATCCTTTATCTACAACAATCACATATCAGGCAAATGATTATTAAAAAGGCAATAAAGACGGCAAAACAAACGCATATTATTTGATGAAATGAATGCATTTTATTACACACTTGATTTCAAACAGAGACGGACCTATATTAACAACCTGAAACTTGACAGCGCCCGAACCTGGATGTGGATAAAATTACAATAATCCGTCACATTGTATGAGCTAGTGTAACTATAGAATACAGACATGTGTTGTGTGAAAGGGGTGAAATGCAACCGACTGACTGAGATAGACCCTAATAATGCAAGCGCAATACATAATCTTCTTGGGGACAAAAAAGAAATGGAATTTTAATTTTTTTTAATAGGAATGACTAATGAGAAGGGTGAATGTACAGCTGTTGCAGGAGGTAGTCTTAGAGCTAGCACTATGGTGCTCTCCATCCCTTCCCTATCCCTCACTATCTCTCAAAATCTCCAAAAACCATCTACTGTGGTCTCCCATATCCCTACATGTGTAGGGATATCCACCCTTTTCCCTACATGGAGGATCACATCTGATCCCGCTTGTAGGGAAGGGAAATCACACGGCTACTCTGTAGCCATATAAATTTACGGTTTACGGATACTGAGTAGCCGTGTTACCGTTGATACTGCTATTGAGTATCCGTAGCTTTTTACACGGCTACTGAGTAGCCGTAAAAATATTTGTTTGACCTTTTTTCGTTTACACCTCTCTCACACCCGATCCTAACCATCCATCATTAATAACGGCTCTATCTTCTCCACCGTCGAATCCCAACGGTCATTTTTTCAAAATCCTCTATAAATACCACTCTAATTCTCTACTCAAATCACACCAAATCAATTTCTTCTTCTTACATCAATAGATTTCTTCACTAAAATCTCTCCAATTTATTTTTTGTTTAAGTAAGAGTTTTAAATTTTGTTTTGCTCATTAATGTCGGAGACTCAGAAGCAAAAAAGGAAACATGGAGCGAGATTTAGTACTTTGGAAGATCTTCACATTCTTACTCAGTACATTGCTCTTGGTTATAGCAGTTATGAAGATAAGGAAGAGTTTTGGGAAATCCTTTTTAAAAAAATTGTGGAAGCTTGTGGTGGGAATAAACACGAACGTACTGCAAAAAGCGTTCGTAATCGGTTTAGCAAAATCAAGAATGAAGTGGATAACTTTTCCGATTGTGTTGCAAGAGCTACTATAAGTAATCCAGGCTTGGACTCTATTAATCGGGCATGTTATTTAAATATGTTCATTATAGTTGTTGTATATGTTGTTTGTAAATAGTTTAATTTATGCGTATCTTGTTTATGGTTTGTTTACATTGATGTAGATGTTAATTGCGAAAAGCTTACATGTTGAAATACAAAAAAAAACTTTGATCGAGATGCTGAGTATGAACTGCTTAAAGATGTTCCAAATGTAACAGTAGGTGTAGATGAAGATATGGACCAAGATTCTAATCCCCCGTCATCTCAAATTCATGGAAATTTCTCTAATATGTTTAGTTCTCCAACCCCATTTTCTCAAAATCCACCTACAAGCCAATTCGTCGAGACTCCATTTGCAAATCAATTTGAAAACCCTTATAATGTCCCTAGCAGTATCCCTTTTCCATTAGGATATACCCCTAGTACGAACCCAAGTACAATACCTGGAACGTCGTCAGGTGGATTTACAGGAGATAAACGCATTTCTAGAGCAGCGAAAAAAGCCCAAATTAATAAAAAGGTCGTCGGGACAAGTAGACCTGCCACACCATCCTCGCAAGACTCCCAGATGAGCGACGCGGGCAGTAAACTTGATGATTATCTAAAAGAATCCCGAACGGCAGTCGCACCTCGTCAGCAACAACAAAACCAAATTATGGAAAGGTTGCTAGAGACAACACAACAACAAATCGAAGCTGCTCGAGAGAAAGGAGAAAGGGAAATAATGCAAATCGATCTCGAAAGGCTGGCTCCAAATGCAAAAAAGTACTTTGAATTAAAACAGAATGCCATATTGGCCAGGCAGTTGGAGAGGCAACAACATAATATGTTCAATTTGTAATAGCTTAGTTTAATTGTTTTTTTTAAGTAAGGCCGTTTTTCAGTTCCAGTAATGTAGTTTCCTTTTTCTCAGTAATATTAATTTATATATTTCTAATTACGATAATTTGAATTATATTTTCTTATACCAACGGATCTTTAGTAACGGCTAATTTCCAACGGCTACTTTCAATGCCTATTATAAATTGTCATAATCTTCGTCAACAAAAACAATCCAAAATAGTTGGCCTTAGTATCCTCAGTGTCTCCAAAAAAAAAATGTTTCTGAAGATAACATGGTAATGGTTGGGTATACCGTAGAAGAAGATGTTGCAATCACCACAGCGTTTGTAAATGCTGCTACTCTTCCTATTGAAGATTTTCAATACCTCTCCGCCCATGAACAATGGACGTTGGTGTTCGACGGCTTTGTACAAGCGTTTGGAAACGTTAATAACCGAACAAGACGACAAGTTCAACAACGGTTTTCTCGAATTGATATAATGGTTCGCAAGTACATTGCAATTAAAAAAAGGATTCATGGTTACGCCCCACAGCACATGACAATTGCGATTACTGTAGGTCATCATAAATGGTTATGATATTTGAAATGTTGTTTAATTATACACACTAACCTATTACTTTATGTTTGTTTTGCGTAGGAGGAAATGGAAAAATTTGTGTACCAACTAGATACTCGTACAGAATTTACATGTTTTGAGTGCTACTTAATCTTTAAAGCTACCCTGGGTAATAGGGATTATTACAATCCGGAAATGAATGTCGGCGGTCCTCCAGAAGACGGACCGGACGAATAGTATATGCGGTTGTTGTTTAAAATTTTGTGGGTACATCTTCTGTAAACCCTCACGAGACTATAACTCGTCCACTAGGGTCACCTAGGGGTTTAAAGGCTTGTTGCACGTGCTAAGTGCAATCGGGATTACTACGACAAGTAACCTAGGTTTTTGTTCAATAATTGTAATGTACTTTTATAACGGCTATTTTCAAACGACTATATCGCAACGTCTGGTTTATAACGGCTACTTTATAACGGCTATTTATGACGGATATTATAAATTGTGTTATCTATCTCCAAACAACAAACACCTATTTTCATACACTTTGCAAAACTTCTCACATATTTCAATACCTCTCATAACTCTTTATACGAACACAACCATGGGATCATTTGATTCAATTGAAGATTTGGCAATCATCAAAGCATGGTACAAAGAAACTCGAGTAGCAGATCTCTCCCCTGTAATGACAGAGCCCGAAACCTTTTGGGCGAAGATATATAACCAATATAGACAAGATTATGGGAATCCAAAGAGAAGAAGTGTTCAACAAATTCATGATAGGTACCAGATTATCCAAGTCGACTAAGTTTTCTTGTCTAACTTCTTGTATTCCCATTATGACCATAGTTTCTTGTCCTTTCCTTCTTCTTGTTGTAGCTTCCGCGTTAATATATGGGAGCAAACAATCTATGGTTTCGGGAGAAATCCGATGTAGTTGGTCCATACTAATTGCTTTCAATGATATGCGAGTGAAGTCTAATGGGGTAAACCCTATTTCAAAACTAGGGAAGTGAAATGTATTGGTGGTATGCCACCACCTTTCAAATATACCAGTAGTTAGGCAGTTGTCTTATAGTTTCGGATAATGTATTTTGAAAATTGAACCAAACCCATAGTCGTCTACAAGTTGTCTAGCATGTGGAAATCTAGAAAGTGCGGTATACATTTCATGAAGTTGGCTTACACTACTTCGATATTTCAGAGATTTCTTCCTATCATTTGTCGAGTTTGGGATTTTCAGTTTATGATTACTATGTTCTTTTGAAGAAACCAGGATTCTATCATCCATAATTCGTTGAAAATCATCGGAGTACATCTACAACACACATGTACACAAAATCATCACAAAACAATCCATTTTATGCAAAAAATCTACAATGGATGTATTGTACAAGACCAACAAACTCAAAATAATCAAACAATCCAAAATTATCCACATTATCTATCAAACTACAACAATCCAAAATAATCAAATTAGCCACATTATCTAACAAACTACAATAAAATAATCAAACTATCCAAAATTATCCATCCAAATATAATCTCTCTGCCAACAATCTGTCCTAGACATAATACATATTCATTTAATCATTCATCAATCCAAAATTATCAATAACAATACCATATCTAAATCAATAATCATTCATAAACAACAACCTCTTTGATTCAATCAACAAAATATCATAAATTCAATCTACAATGTCTCAAACTATCAAACAACATACAAGGACACATTATAATCAACCTAACATCTCCAATTTAATCATAATCAAACTCAAATTAAATTTAAACCCTAAAATTTTAAACACTCACCTTGGAGGATTTTGTTGATGAAACACGAAATTGAAAAAGGGAAATACTTCACTGGATACTAATGAACAAACCCATTGAATTTTAGCTCCTAAATCGCACCAGAGGGTCTTCAAATCGAAAGTGGTTGGGGAGAGGAGAAAAATAGAGGAGAAGAAGAAGGAAGAAGGAAGAAGAAGAATAAGAAATGGTCGAGTGAGGCAGGTTCTGTAGACTGAAACCTATAAAACGGCTACTCAGTAGCAGTTTGGCACTATTCATACGGCTGCTGAGTAGCCGTATTGTGTAGGGAAGGGATAGGAGGGCACCATAGTGAGGTTGGCTTCCTTGTGCTATCCCTTCCCTACATATGAGGGATAGGTAAGGGATGGAGTGCACCATAGTGCTAGCTCTTAAGATCCTCAATTGACTCTATAGGATGTCATTCTTCAAATCCAGGTAGAACCGTGACCGAATAATTCACCCAGTGGAAGCAACACTTGATGGTAAGATATGAAATCCAAAAAAAAAACACTCTACTATAAACATCTATGGCCATGATTGGACACAGTTGAGTTTACCCAACAGACTAAGCTTTCAATTCATTGTATCGAATTTGATAGTGAAATTAAGGTACTAAATGAGACACCTAAATTAAGTTTTTCACGGGGGTATTTTTTCGAATAGATGATGTTCACTTAAAAGAAGTTGTGTTCTTCACAATTGAAGTTCAACAATCCTTACCTGAAATTTGCATTACTGGTTCATGTAAAACCACTGAAGCTAAACCCACTCAAAGTTTTATAAAATGAAGTCAACTGATATCATAGACGAACATAATCTGTACCTGAAACTTCCATCCTTGGCTCTGTAACTGTTATCATTGATCATTTGAATCTTATTTAGTCTCAGAATGTGTTGATAAATCAAAATTTGATAGAAATTGAAGTCGATGTAAAGCTAGATTAGAGAAATTGAAATGTAGGACGCAAAACTCGTAAGAGTCGAGTTTGTGATTGATTGAGAAAATTGAAATTGTGTTTTTTGGTCGAATGTGGTGTTTCTGGTGGTGCTGAAGGGGGAGGAGGGTGGTGGTGGTGGTTACAGTGAAAGAGGGAGAGCCGGAGAGGAGAGGAAGATCAGGTTTTTATGTTTTTTAAAATATGAAAGTACCTTTGGTTTTGCTGAGAATCTACCAAAATCCGTCGAGGAGACAGGCAAAAGGAAAAAACCACGGAGGGGCATTTATGTCCAACGAAAAAGTAACGAAATTTTTTTAGGACACCAAAAAGGAGCCTTTTCTTTATTATAGTAAGATGGCTTTTGAGAAAGTCATGTCTGGCTAGATTTTTGTAACTAGGGTTTTTATGGTTTGAAACCACTTGGGGTATTAGGCTATTTTGATTTGATTATATAGCAATAGACCACTGTGATTTGAATAAATTAATTCTTGAATATTTTTTATTGATTTAATGATAATATGAGTTGTCGCTTCACCGGTTTCTTATAACCTTTGTGCGTAATTGTTAGGTTCAAAAATATATTTGTCTCATTATTTGATATTCCATGCTTGGGTTAATTTCTTTTATGGGTTATGCTTAGAAGAGCCAGATAAAATTTGTGAATCGATATTTTAGTTTCGTATAATTTTATCGCTGATACAATTTGATGGTGCATGCTTAGATTTATTATTTTTATGCGCTATGCTTAGGGTATACCAGTGACATTTGCGACTCTACTACCTATAATAGGAGATGCGATAGAACGAACGATAAACATATATTCATAATTATGTTTCATTTCAGCAGTTTTAAAGAAATAGTGGTGGATACCATAAAACTCTGGTTACCGTCTCTCTCTGTGAATTCATTTTATTAGTTTAGTTTATTTTCTTTATTTTTATTCGTTTAAAAAATCAGAAATTCATATCTCGATTGGTTAGTCAATTAGGAATATTGGTTATTGATATTTCCACCGCTCCTCGTGGGAACGACCTGTACTTGCCTCTGTCTACTAGTTAGACACCATGCGATTGCGGTTATTATAAATAGGTATCTCCGTGTAAGGGTAAATTACCCGATGGTCACGTGTCAACATCTCAAGGGATGGTATCATGATAAGGTGATGAGATAGAAGCATCGAGTCATACTCTAAAAGGTGATTTCATCTGAATCGAGACACCTGCTACAACGTTACATGAATGACGCGTGTAAGGAGTGGTCTAATTAACTCAGACGATCAAGTCTAAAAATAAGGACTGCATTTAATGAAGGATCAGAAGAGGCGTGGACGAGTCTACATCGTATCGGAAGGCTCGGAGATCTATACTATAACCCAAGAATGATGCAGCACGAGGTTCTCAAGGAAGAGCAACACGATGACGTACGGAGCGAGATGACTCGGAAGGAGAACCTAGCAGACCATCACGAGGGATAGTATAGAACTCGTCCGAAGTAATGAGAAGATGTACGATAGCTCCACCGTCTCGGTGAGACCTGGCCTTCACGAGTCTAGTTTGTCTATAAATACCAGTCCATGTAGAAGGAGATGGACATGTAATTTTAGATGGTCTTTCACAGAGAATTCCTGAGAGAGATCTAGAGAAAGAGAAAGCTAGAAATCTAAGTGATATTTGTAACTCTTTCAAGGGTAAGACCTTAATCAATAAAGAAAACATCTTCTTTCCCATGGACGTAGGTCTTCATGGCCGAACCACGTTATATGCTTGTGTCAATCTTTACTTTTCATGTTCTTTACATCTTGTTTATCTTTGAATCTTTATTGTTAGTAGTTTTATAGCCTTTAGATCTACTTGGGTGTAGCCATCAGAAAAGATGCAACTACATTTTGGCGCTAGAAACAGGGAGGTATGAAGATCTAATCTACCTACCTAGTAACATCTCTATATTATTTTCATAATCTCTATGAGAGAAGTGGATTTCATAACCACCGTGTAGAATTCTGGTAAAGTTCATGAGTAGATCTCGGACTCAGCACGATCCACACGATCAGTGAAGTCCTGAAGACCCTCAGAATCATCATATCTACATCTTTTCTGCTGATTTTCTTTAAGATTTTTGGTCTTTTAAGATTTCTTGTATCTTCCTCAAGTTGCTCAGGAGAGTTGAAGATCGGAGTAAAAATGAAGCTTTAAACACTTCAAAACAGCACTCAAACGATCTCCTCCATGAAAGAGCTGGGAAGAAGTTTAAATCAGTAAACTTCATAAGGGAAAATATCACCCTATGAAAGTTGAAAAGACTAGTTGTTCATGATGTTCTTCATCTTTTAAGAAACTCAAGATAATTCGTAATCTTCTTTTTAGAAATCTAATTCTAAGTCAAGGGGAAGGATTAATGAGTACATAATCACTCATCAAACTCAAAGTTTTTTCAAAATCAAAAGTTTAAAGATATTTAGAAATATTTCCTAATATGGGAAAATATGCTTGATAGACGCATTTATGTGTCTATTTTCATCTCTATTGTGTATATTGTTAGTACCCATTTTTGTACTTATTTTGGTATTTTATCTCTTTGTAGGTGTTTTTGGAGAAATAAGCTTTTGCGGTGAAATTGGCTCGAAAAGTTGTTAAAGGCACCTGGGAGGACATTTGCTATTCAGACTCTCACTTTGGATAAGGGGTAACCCATTTCCAAGCAGCTACTAAACAAAGACCGGGACTGGATAGGGGGAGGTCACTTTCTTCTCAAAATTCAAAACAGAAAATTGGCGGGAAAATATTTTCATTAACAGCGAAATTTCGATCGGATGTTTGGACGTGATTTAGTGAGATTCAATCCCTGAAACTGAGTGGGTAGACGTGATATGACTATAGAAATCTAGTATGGGTGATTTTATCGATCAAATTTGGCTGGATAACTTGGTTTAATCCAAACAGGGAGTTGGAGGAAAAACATGAGCTTGCACGAGTTGTGAGAAATTTAAACGTGTACTGCACGTGCTTGGAAGACTTAATCGATATCCTAGAGCGTGAAGAAGGTATAGAAGGAAAGAAATAACATCTTCAGATGCGTGAAAATCAAAATCAATGATAAAAATGGAAAAAAATATACTCGAGTAAAAGAAGATTATTTGTAGTTAATGGAGGAGATTCAATGTCGAAATGATGTATAAATAGGTTCCTAGGATCACATAGAAGGGGTGTCGAGAGTTTGGGGAGCTTAGGAGAGCCAGAGAAGAAGAAATCACGAGTTGTAGAAACTCGGGTTCTGCTGCTGCAGAACTGAAGAACAAAAGCCTGTAAAGGAAAGTCGTTGAAAACTGTCGCTTAAATGCGACAGTTCCCAACTCCTTTCCAGCGACCGCGGAACAGAGTCTACAACACTTCTCTTGTATAGTTCATTTTGTGACGATTTTTGTGCGTCGCAAATTACTGTTTTTCACTATTTTCTCCGTTTTAACCATTGTAAACAATTTTTGAGCAAATAAAAAATATTTATAGAGTGTCTATAATATGAGGAGCTAAACCCCAACATTGGAATGACGGAGGAGGCCGAACTTCATACATGGGTAAATTTGTTTTATTCTTTTTTATGACTTTTGCACTAAAATTAATTGAAATATGATTTGATTAAATTGGTTGTCATTTGATTAGATGGGTCATGCTTAGCTTAGGTGATTTGATGTCCCATGCTTAACATTTACAATCAATGTTTTGAGAATCTACCTTGGCAAAAATAGAGTCCATGTTTATATTTCTTGAGCTAAAATTGTTGAGAATAAATAAGTGAACCTTATGTTATGAAGATTGGCTAAATCCTTAGTCCCAGTACCTCTTGCACCAATTGTAATATTATTGTATATTTTTATTAAATTTAAAAACTCGAATCTTCACAAGTCTTAGAGTTCGAATCATTTTTATTACAACTTCAAAATTACATCAATGCTCAATAGTCATAACTTGGTTTTTCCCCAGTAAAGGTATGACGTGTAGAAGGAGGTATTTTTATCGATAAGAGAGACAAACAAAACACCTTTTTCCCATCACTGAAACTTTATGCAAGTAGGAAATGTTTTAACATCTTCACATGTCTCCAAAATTTACTGCAAAAGTCTTCCTGTACTAAACTGTCCAGCCTGAACTATGACTTAGTATAATTGCATATGACCTGCAAATTTAGGGTCCCACTTTTATAGAAAAAAAGTAAAATTAAGTATTATTTCATATATCGCAGGTAAGGCGATGGTGACAAGATGATCTGCTTGCGCGAAACAAGGTGAAACTGGTGGAGCCCTACCTGAAGGACTAGACGAGATGGAGCTCGGTGAAACTATGCACAACGGTGTACTCCCAGGAGAGGGACAACCCGATAACCAATATCGGGAATGGTTAACAGATAACTCTATCTCTGACGAAGAGGGAAATCCCTTCGAAGGACAGGACGATATCCATCTAACTCAACCAGGAGGGTTGAATCGTTTTTCAAGGAAAACAGTGAACAATGAGGTAAAGAAGGGAGAACCTTCTAACCTCGGAGACACCATCACATCCATCTTGAAAGCACAGGAGGTGCAGGATGAGAGAATGAAAAAGTTGGAAAGACGTAACAAGAGGCTAGAACGGAAAAACTGTAAGTTAAAGAGCAAAACAAAGAAGAAGGTGCCACTCACTACTATAGAGGAAACCCCTGGGGAGGAGAATCATTTTGAGAAATTGCAGGATGACGAACGAGTTCACATCCCTGACACCTCGAACGAGGAAACATGAGAACGCTTTCCAAAGGGAAGCCGAGAGGTCCCAAACGAGGAGGAGAGCCCGTCCGAGGGATCATCCGATGTCGATCCCAACCATAGACGAGAAAAGAAAAAGGAAGACGAAGTAAAAACCAACTGCATGGCTGAGAACCACGCAATCGTAATCCCCAAGCGAGGGTAGACTTCAAAGTCCACTCAATCTAAGATAATGATGTACGCCGAGCAATCGGACGAGGATTCGGTCCGATCAAGATATCGTTGCCCAGAAGCTTCTTTCCCACCCAAAAGAGCGAAAGGACGAAGGAAGAATGCCGAAACGAGGCATAATGACGACCGATTACAAGCCCGACTCTGCCAACTCGAAGCGATGTGCAAAGAGGCTACAGTAAAACAATAAGGAAAAAAATTCAAGGAAGTACTGCAAGAGGCTGGACAATCTCCCTTGTCGGGGAGCCTATTGGCCCAACCATTTCCAAGGAAATGCTCGCTCCCAACGTTTGCAACTCCCTTCAGTGGGATCGGCGATGCAATCGAACATCTCAGATCCTACCGCATGACACTGACACAGTGGAATCATTACGACGTAGTAATGTGTAGGTTCTTTCCATCCAGTCTAAAAGACGAGGCCCTAATGTGATTCAATAACCTGCCCAAAGCATCGGTTAAATCGTTTGATCATCTATCCGAGTTATTCTTAGAAATATACATACATAACAGCCGAGTCAAGACAGAAGTCGATATGCTATTCCAATTAGCCTGAGGACCAAATGAGTCACTCCGCTCTCTGGTAACTCGCTGGAGAAAATTATGCGCCGAGATCGGAAGAGTCCATGAGTCCTACGCGATCTTGGGCTTCAAAAATAGTCTAAGGAAGACAGACCCCATATTTGTTCGCATGTACGAAACCATGCCACCTAATCTAGGGAAACTGAGAGAAATTCAAGAGGACTATATATCCCTTGAAGAACTCCAGGGCGGAACCTATGATAAATTAGTGATAGGAACCAATAGAGGAGCAAATGTGGTAGAACCACAGAACCCTCAAGCGCCAGCCCAAGGAGCATTGTGATCCAACAACGGGTCCACTCAGTTCGATAAGCATCAAAGTGGAGGATGGAAAAGGCGAGACAAAGCCCAACAAAAGAAGGGTCTACACAAAACTAAACACGCCCATATCCGAGATCTTTAAGAAGATCGATGGGAAATGTAAGATCACATACCCATGGAATAGAGGAAAGCAGCCCGAGCGCGCTAAAAACATGACTGATTTCTGTGAGTTCCACCAATTTTATAGCCACACGACAGACTCGTGTAGAGATCTGAAGAAAATGGTGCAAGACATGATTGACGAAGGAAAACACCAGGAGTATATCGCGCATCCAGCGATCCAACCAACCGAAGGAACACCCGTCCATCGTGTGGAAATTCCTCACGAGGCACAATACTTGGGATGCAATACGATATCGCACTCATCTATCACTGTTCCCACACCCGAAGGAAGTATCACGGGAGGAATCCACAAACAAAACTTCGAAGGTGATGAAGTCTTCAGTGTGGCAAAAGAACCTCCTATGCAGGAATGGATGAAACAACCCATCAGCTTCTCAGCCTCTGACGCACCTGATGAAGGACGAAACCACAACGATCCACTAGTGGTTACGATGGTTATCGCACTCCCTAAACACGAGGGCGAGGAAGAAAAACCTAAGGTATTGCCATGGGCCATGCCTAGAATACTGATAGACGGAGGAAGTAGGAAGTTCCGTCGAAATCTTATTTTATGAGACATTCAAGCAGATGGGTCTTAGAGACGAGTGCATAATACCATCTACCTATAATGTATTTGGCTTCAATGGCTCGTCGACCCGCCCAAGGGGCGAGGTTACCCTAGAAATTCACGTAGGAAAAATCCTTACCCTAACCACATTTTGTGTAGTGGATGTACTTTCACCCTACACAGCCATTGTTGGGCGATCCTGGGTCCATGGGATCAAAGGAGTTGCCTCGACCTATCACCATAGGCTAAGGTTTCCAACATCCGATGGGATCGCAGAGATCGTGGGAGACTCGGGAGAAGCTAAGTACTGTTACAACATGGATGTACAAAATGGCGAGAACAGAGTAAACTCCCCAAAAGAAAAAAAGAGAGGGCTAAGGACACCAAAAACCAAGCCGAAATCAATACTTACATAGCAGTAACAAATGAAACAAGGCGCTCGGACATGGTACCATCCTCGGACAATGTCCCGATCTCAGACTCACCTATGCATCCCTTATAGCAATTACAGAACCTCTTCGAGGATGGAGAGGTTAAGTCCAACTCCTCGGCCTCGGATCCTACGAAGGAAGTAAACATCAGAACACCTGAAAACCCGGGAATGGTTAAGATTGGAACTCTCCTCGACATAGAGGAAGAAGAAAAGCTCGTACGAGTATTAAAAGAATACTCCGATATCTTAGCCTGGCACATGGAAGACATGCCTGGGATAGACCCTGAAGTCTGTTGCCATCACCTGAAAATTAACCCAAAACATAAGCCCATGAGGCAAAAGATGCGAAAGGTGGCACCAGAATATCACAAAGCGATTTAAAGCGAATTGAGAAAAATGGAGGCATCAGGAGTCATCCGAGAAGTACAATATCCAATATGGATATCCAACATGGTAATAGTACCAAAGAAAAATAGAGGAGTGTGAATCTGTATTGATTTTAGCGACCTTAATAAAGCCTGCCCAAAGGACAGCTTTCCACTCCCCATTATCGATCAGCTCGTAGAAGCGACGTCTGGGTATGGACTGTCATCCTTGATGGACGGATATTTGGGCTATAACCAAATCCCTCTCGCCGAGGAAAATCAAGAGCACACTTCCTTTTTCACTCCACGAGGTGCATACTGTCACACTGACATGCTATTCGGACTGAAAAATGCTGACACGACTTACCGGAGAATGGTGGAGAAAAAACCCGACGGTTGGGCATACAAAACCATAGAAGTACATATGGACGACATGCTCGTCAAGAGTAAATTCCCACAAAACTATGCAAAGGAGCTACTTCACATAGAATGCCAAAAATTTGAAAAACAAAGGCATGTCCCTTCAGTAGACTTAAAATCTATACTAATCCCTTGGCCATCAGCCAAGTGGGGAGTCGACTTCATTGAACCCCCACAAGACGATACAGGACGACAAAAATACTGGATCGTGGCCACAGGTTACTTCACCAAATGGGTGAAAGCATCAACCCTCGGGCACACTAGAGACCGTGACGTCATAAAATTCCTTGTCAAGCGTGTCATATGCCGCTCTGATATCCTATCCACCATCGTATCAAATACTGGAGGCCAACTCTGAGGGAAAAACATTGATCTCCTCTTTAACCGCTTCGAGGTCAGAAAGACTAAATCCACACCCACCTACCCCAAGAGTAATGATCAAACAAAGGCCACTAACAAAACCATCGCCGATATGCTCAAAAAGAAGCTAGATGGATATGGGGCTAGCTGGTGTGAGCAACTACACAATGTTATGTGGGCCTATCAGACCACTCGAAGAGAAGCAACATGGATGACTCCCTTCGCTCTCACTTATGGCACGGAAGCGATCATACCAACAGAAGCGATGATCCCGACAACCAAGACCGAGGCTTGGGAAAAGAACCTAAGATCGGACATGATACTCGCTAAGCTAGACGATCTCGAGGAAAACCGACAAATAGCTCTCCAGAAAATAGAAAATTATCATCGGAGGTTAGCCCGAGAATACAACAAACGTGTTCATCAGAGGCAATTTAGCCCAGGCGACAAAGTCTGGCGAGAAATCCCACCATACCAGTGCGAGTCAGGAAAATTTGCTCCCATCTGGGAAGGACCACTAACAGTCATCGCCAAGGCAGGCGATGGAGCACACAGACTGCTCAAACCTAATGGGGAAGAACTATAGCTCCCCTGGAATATCAAGTACCTCAAGCAATACAATGTTTAAACAGCTCATCGCTTAGAAGGATAAATTATGAAAATAGGGCTCGAATCCCTACTTGGAAAAGGTCATGGAACCTTACTCGAATGCACTAAGGGCTTATGAACCCTCTTTTGAGAATAATAAAATTACTCATTTTGTGTACTTATTTCTTGTAGTTTTTTGAACCCTCTTTTGTTTACTTTGATTTATATTTGTTTATTTTTCTTGCAATTTTTTGCTTTATTTTTTCTTGCATTTGCATGTAGAATAATCATACCATATTTGCATTGTAACAAAATCCTATCAATATTATGGCACGGTGCTAGTAACACCTTCCATTCTACAACGAATGATGCGGGCTACAGCTACCTGCTTAGCTTTATCTAACATTGCACGAAGCTCAACAATACGATCTCGATGAACATCCACATCTTTCTGAAGTTGTGCATTCTCATGCTCCAAGGAATCAATCTTGCACTGACGAGAGCTCACATCGTGCTTTAGATTGCAAAGTTCCCTAGCATGCCTATGACCAGTATTATCTACCTTCTCCTCCAAACGTTTGACGGTGGCTACTAATAGAAGGGACTAATTCAGAACTCTAGAACTTACTGAGGAGACGAAAAACTTAGACAAAGGAGAAAATAAATACCTTCCAGCTCTTTTTTATCTTGGCGAAAGGACAAGGCCTCCTGCTTAGCCATCTCCACAGCGAGATGCAGATTCTGATTCTCTTGCTCTACAGCTCTAACTCGCTTCCTAGCAACACGAGTCTCGTACAGCATACCCACCCTCAGATTGTTGCTCTAGTAAAACAGACAACATCACCAGTTAAAAAATCTTTAACTGGGGCAATGATAAATTACATACTTTTGAAAGTATAGTCAAATACATACCGCCTGCACAAGATGATGCTAAGTGGATTTAGGCAAAGAAGTTAAAATACGAGCTTGCTCGTCCTTGCTCAGCCGAGCATACTGATTCGAGCATAGCATTTTTATCGCCTCGGATCCACCACCAAAAACGGTGGAAGACAAACTAGAAGGAGCTGCTGGAGCAGAAGGAAAACCACCAGCAAAAGTACTTGGTACGCTAGTACCAACACCACCACTTGGAACCACAGGAACAATATCAACAACACCTCCGCCAACCCGAGCACCTACATCGGGAAGAACACCCTTATCAGCGAGATTACTCGCCTGGGGCATTCTCACATCTGATAAAGTAGCAGTGCCATCGGGATTGATAGGATCATCCAACAAGGCTTGGTCAAGATCATCAAAGAATGCATCACCATGATCCACTATCTCATTTTCGCCAAACAGAGCACCAATATCAACATCCAAAGCATGTTCTGCAACCTCCACAGGAGCAGTAGATGGCCCAGAGCCATCAGCAACCCTCCTCATCTGCCAACACAATTTAGCAAAATCAGATGCTAAGGCATAAAACAGGGGCAAGGTATATATACATTAAAACAATAAGACAGTATTTTCTACCTTAACATCCTCAATAGCTCGAGCAGTTTGTGATGAACGCCTACGAGGAGGGACCCATCTAAGCTCCCATGGCCTGTAAGGTGGCAAGTGATTATGCATCTCGGGAATCCCAGGAAGAACATTGCCAATCTCATCCCAGCCAAAAATATAAGGCCCCAAAATACGAAGAGGAGCTAAAAACCACTTGGGATCATGAGTCTTGCGAAGTGTGAGATTGCTGAAATAAGGAGGATCTAAATCGGACATAAGAGGAGGACCTCGGAGAGGTCGCCGAGATCAAGAAATTCAAACTCCAAAGCCTTCAAATGTATCGGACTGCTGGCACCAATAGTTCTCCACGAAAGTCGCAGGCGTATACAAATCCTTCTGAGATGAGATGAACTCGTTCAACTCGTGCTCAGTAACTTTGCCTTGACTTCGCCGAGCACATTCTCGGGCGATCCTATAAAAATTGCTATTGGGATGATATATAGCTCGTTGGGGACTAAGCAGACAAAGCACCTCGTACTGGAAGGAATCTAGTGGGCAATATAGAGGAAGGTGAAGCCCAGCATCGAGTTGACCTGCCGCCACGATGATCTCGTTGGGACCATAGGGATTATCTTCAAAGATTTTCTTTGTCAAGACGCCGGCTTGACCCTCCGGAGTGGAAAAAGTAACTTGAAATCTCTGAAGACGATGCTTAGTCTTCATCATCTCCAAGAAGTCGGCATCAGACATGACGGAAGAACGGCTAGTGCTCGGAGTCCTCATCGGTTTCTTATCAGCACTATAAAGAATGAACAAAAAAAAAATCATCAGAACTTACACTGGTAAAAAATCGGCGAAAATAATAAAAAGAAGGCGGAGACGATAATGGCGATCCCTAAAGAAAATTCACAGTTGAAGAACAATGGCAAGAACCATTGATTAAAGTAACCATGATAACCACAAAGGAACTACACAGTTCAAAATAACGGCGTAAACCACCGATGAAAACAAAAAGAAAAACAAAGAAGAAGGACCATACCGTCTTGGAGGTCGAGATGGAGAATTTCTCTCAGACATAATGAACTTCTTTATAGGAGACAAGAAGTTAAGAAGGAACAGCAAAAGACAGAGGAGAGAAAGAATGAAAAAGTTTTGAACTCTGAAAACAGAAAATAAAGACATCATTCTCTTTCTCCCAAAAGTGCAGACGTGGCGAAAATCTCGGACGTGGCGATAAAGACGGGACGGTTACGAAGTTTTCTTCCCATCGTTCCCTTGGCAAGTTGCAAAGAAAAGGAGAAAAATGTGAGGGTAAATTACCCGATGGCCATGTGTCAACATCTCAAGGGATGGTATCATGATAAGGTGATGAGATATAAGCATCGAGTCATACTCTAAAAGGTGATTTCATCTGAATCGAGACACCTGCTACAATGTTAAATGAATGATGCATGTAAGGAGTGTTCTAATCAACTCAGACGGTCAAGTCTAAAAAGAAGGACTGCATTTAATGAAGAATCAGAAGAGGCGTGGACGAGTCTACATCGTATTGGAAGGCTCGGGAGATCTATACTATAACCCAAGAATGATGCAGCACGAGGTTCCCAATGAAGAGCAACACGATGACGTACGGAGCTAGATGACTCGGAAGGAGAACCTAGCAGACCATCACGAGGTATAGTATAGAACTCGTCCAAAGTAATGAGAAGATGTACGATAGCTCCACCGGCTCGGCGAGACCTGGCCTTCACGAGTCTAGTTTTACTATAAATACCAGTCCATGTAGAAGGAGATGGACATGTAATTTTAGATGGTCTTTCTACAGAAAATTCCTGAGAGAGATCTAGAGAAAGAGAAAGCTAGAAATCTAAGTGATATTTGTAACTCTTTCAAGGATAAGACCTTAATCAATAAAGAAAACATCTTCTTTCCCGTGAACGTAGGTCTTTATGGCCGAACCACGTTATATGCTTGTGTTAATCTTTACTTTTCATGTTCTTTACATCTTGTTTATCTTTGAATCTTTATTGTTAGTAGTTTTATATCCTTTAGATCTACTTGGGTGTAGCCATCAGAAAAGATGCAACTACACTCCGGATCCTATCAGTCAATCAAATCAATAATCGAAAACTAAAATAAATGCAATTCTAGTTTCCAACCATACGTTACTACTAGACGCTTCTTGATCCTAAAGAAGTCTTTAAACTAGCAGACGTAAGAGATTCCACCTAATTTGGTTACTCTCGGCTACAGTAGTGACTACAAAATGAAGTGTCTGACTCAGGATAAGTTTGTAACCATGGTAAATTGGACATTAAGGAATTTACATAACTGAAAATATTCTCAAGATATGCAATAAAGCACCTAAATTCGGTTTTGACTAATTCCAACCAATATCCAACTGTATAACCGAAATCCCTCATGGATACAACTCAAAATTAGCTAGCATACAAGATACTTAACTAATATATCTTCTACATATATATTTTTCTTGATGGAAAAACAAAACATATACATTCGAAAATCTTAACAAAAAGATTCTCAAACATTTCGATTTGGGATCTCACCTTGACTATCAAGGAATATCTTAATAAATAAGATTTCATCTCATGTTAAAATTACTCATTATATCGACGTCTTGAACTTTCCTTTTTTGCAAACCCAATTCCAAAATCACACAAACCCTAAAGTGTACGTGACTATGGAAATCGATTTTGCATATTGGGGTCGGTTCTACCATGACTCCCAACGTAGGTAGGGATCAGTTCTACATTGACTACCAACATAAGTAAGGATCAGTTCTACCTTGATTCCCTATATAGGTTAAGATCGTTCCAACCTTAGATCTTCAATGAAAACCGAACTATCAATCTTATTGATTTCTTTCAAGTACGAAAAAAGTTCACAAGTCCACTTCCTTAAACTCATATAGTTATACATTGTTTTCTAGGCATGAAATCAAATCTATGTTTTCTGCACAATCTAGTAACAAGTTACAAATATTATGTCGATGTAGCAATTACGAAGTTTAAAGGATAAGCATTATACTTCGTAATATAGTATACAAATACAAAGCATTCATGACAATTGGTATATTCTTCCTTGACACTTTGATCGTAATAAGATGAACAAGTCTCTAATACTAGAGTTTTATGTATGTAACTTCGCATGTTATGTTTGCAATCAAAATGACTTGAAAGCAACGATATAGAAATGAAAACAAGTCAATTCATGTATTATTAACCTCAAGTGGAAGGATGATATCTTTACTGGTGTCGAGACGTCTTCGGATTCTTCAGGTCTTCAGAGTAATACTTGTATGTCCAACATTTCTAAAAAAAATAGTCTAACCTAACGAAGTTGACTCTAGTAATCTAATCGAGCGACTTATGAGTTTTGATACTAAAATATGACAACCAACCTTGAAGTACCAATGCTTGGTGGGTTCAACCGAACAGTGCTCTAACACCGTGAATTAAAAGGATTAGAGTATGATCAGCATCTTATCAGTTTATCAAGTCTGGATATGGTTGTAAGAACGTTGACAGATATACAGATTCACCAGTGACTAATTGTTGTATTCTGAATTTTTCAACCACATGTGGTTGTTCCTGAATTTTCATTGAGAGAGAGAAGAACAAATTACATACATATTTATGATCATTGAATAACCTAGCGTTTTTAGGAGCCACTCAAAAGGAATTAGGGGCCAACAATAAAACAAAATATGGTCACCCAAACCTAAATTGATTTCACCCCTTATCCTTTTTTTTCGTAATGGCAAAATTTCCCTTCAATAATCGAAAATTAAACATGAATTCGGTAGTTACTGTACATTTAGTTATTGTTAGCAAAATTATTTGAAATTTTTTTTTCCCGAATTTTGGTTCTACCATAATCGGTAGATAAAAATCTATTTTACCTACCGATTATGGTAATTCTCATTTTACCTACCGATTATGAGCATTATATAATCGGAAGTTAAGTTCATTTACCTTACTTCCGATTGTTATAATTCCAAAATTCGAAAAATTAAGGGTTTTTTTCAAAAACTCATTTTGGGGCCAGTATATAATCGGAAGTTTAATTAACTTAGAATACTACCGAATATGGTAATTCTCATTTCAAAATGCCACTATATAATTGGAAGTTAAGTTCACTTACCTTACTTCCGATTGTTATAATTCCAAAATTCGAAAAATTAAGGGTTTTTTTTTCAAAAACTCATTTCGGAGCCAGTATACATTCGGAAGTTAAATTTACTACCGATTATGGTAGTACCAAAATTCGAAAATTAAATATATTCGGTAGTATTCTAAGTTAATTAAACTTCCGATTATATACTGGCCCCAAAATGAGTTTTTGAAAAGAAAAAAACTTAATTTTTCAAATTTTGGAATTATAACAATCGGAAGTAAGGTAAGTGAACTTAACTTCCGATTATATAATGGAACTTTGAAATGAGAATTACCATATTCGGTAGTATTTTAAGTTAATTAAACTTCCGATTATATACTGGCCCCAAAACGAGTATTTGAAAAAAATTCTTCAATTTTCGAATTTTGGTACTACCATAATCGGTAGTAATTGTGTTCATTATCTAATGATTGTGTTTAATTTTTAGAAAAATTGAATTTTTTGAATCAAGAATAATCGGTAGATAAAAATCTATTTTACCTACCGATTATGGATAATGTTCTTAAGAAAACATTATCTACCGATTATGGATAATGTTTTCTTAAGAACATTATCCATAATCGGTAGGTAAAATAGATTTTTATCTAAAAAAAAAACTTCAAATAATTCTACTAACAATAACTAAATGTACACTAACTACCGAATTCATGTTTAATTTCCGATTATTGAAGGGCAATTTTGCCATTACGAAGAAAAAAAGATATGAGGTGAACTCAATTTAGGTTTGGGTGACCCTATTTTGTTTTATTATTAGCCCCTAATTCCTTTCGAGTGGCCCCTAAAAATGCAAGGTTGAATAAGTCTCACAAGCCACATAAACAAGAGACCAACCAATTTAATCAAGACACCTGGAATAAATAGACTTACTAGGCAACCACGGAAACAGATACATATATGTTTTGTTATTAGAGCCCATAACGTCTTTTGAATGCAGCATATTTTCACAACGGTTTGGTTGAAAACATGAAATGCTCTCTAATCAAAACTGATGGAGCCGCAGAGGGAGCAAATCTTTTCCTCCGCGGAAACAGATGTGCTTCGGAAAATAAATTAGTTTGGCCAGAAGTGGCCCTCTAATGCACAGCGTTTTATGATTCGTCTGAGCTATATGTGAACTTTGCGATATCGATCAATAAGTAGGAGGCATATTTCTTTCCTCGTATGAAACAAGTTATTGTAGATTATCTTGCTCATTAATAGACCGTTTGGAATCTTTTGATACACATACCGAAATTACTTTTTTTACTCCTGAAACTCAAAAAATCAAAAATTAGTCTGGATAATCAGAATAATTTCTAAAAATAAAGTTTAACTTTTTGTGAAGCAAAATAGTTTTGGTACCGACTTATGTTTCTGGAGCAGCCAGACAAAGCCTAATATTTAAGACTAATACCATCAGAGATAACTCTAAGAACATACCTACCCTAGGACACCTCATATCAAAGCCTAATATTTAAGACTAATACCATCAGAGATAACTCTAAGAACATACCTACCCTAGGACACCTCATATCACCCATCCTAGATAGGGTAATCAAATTACGGTTCTTAATAATGGAGTGATGGGATTCTTATTGCTTTAGTGGGATGCAAGTTTTCAACCAGCTATAAAGTTTCAAGCTTTCGAATACAAATTTAGAACTTGAACAGATCAACAACATTTGGTAATATTAATAGGAAAAATGCTGGTGTCACTGTAGTACAGTGGTAAAGTCATTGGGTGATGATACCAGTGACCTGAGTTCAAAACTCGCTAGCATCAAATTCTTTACCGATCAAAAAAAAAAAAAAAAAAAGTCTTTTGACCAACTCTATGATCAATACCAGATTTCCTTTTCTGCCTTGGAAGAGTGAAACTCCTTGAAACTAAAATTTGATTCTCTTTATATGCAGGAATCCCACTGGAAGGAAAAAACCAGAATACTTCAGTGGCGAGATGATGCGGACAGAAAGTCATGTCATCACAAAACATAATAACGAGGAACACCTTTTTTTTTATAAGCAATGAGGAACACTTATGCAAGGCTTCCACCTTGTTTGTTTTCTTCTGACTCGACTGACATCTGAGTCGACTCGTCTGGATCTGACTGAAATCACTTGACTCATCTCTGACTCAATATGTTTGTTTAATCAGACCTGACTCATCTGACTCAAAAATTTGAGTCAGTGGTTTGTTCCCATGAGTTAGGAGTATTTTATTACCTGACTCAAACGGGTTCGAGTCAGGGGGTTAAGTCTGACTCGGATTGCGAATCATATCGTACTCAAAAAAATAAAAGATCCGACATTTGATTCGGACCGAGTCAGGGGACGAGTCAGATCCAGACGCCTGGTAAGCAACAAAAAAAAACATGTTTATATTATCAATGGCACTTGTTATTAGAATGTGGATATTCGTATGTTATCCCACACTAGAAATTTTAAAATTATGAGCTTGGGTTTAGTAATAATTTTTTTTAGAAATATATGTTGAACCCACTGGGATACTGTCGGTGTGTTACTGTGTTGGTTAATCCCAACAATAAAGCCGTGTGAACCTATTGATTTCCTAGCATTAACCGGAACGTGGAAAGAAATTGCAAGGCACAGTAGGAGAAGACTTCCACACTGGTTCTTCCATTGAATGCTTTCCATCCTATATTCTGAGAATTAAATAACCCAAAACAGGATAGAGACATCAACAAGTACCATGACTTTCTGCAAAATCCATGTCTATTAAATTTGCTTGAGGATCTAAGAACAGTGAACACAACCAACTATTGTTCCCAACATATTAATAGCTCCTTCTTCCACTTCCACAAAGGATAGAATCATGGAATCAGATCTCACAATCAAGAATTCAAGGGTTTTAAGAAACAATTATTTTAGAAGGTTTGCAACTAAGTGCCATTAATGTAGTCCATATGGTATTGTCAGGTCTTGTTCCATCCCCTTGCATTGCATGATTCCTTTGAATCTTTGATCCTCCTCCAAAAGTGCAAAACATGGCAATAGCAGGCCCAGTTGGTACCCTGTCAGACCGAGGTGCATTGAATATTTGTTTTTTCTTTTGGTACTGTGGGAGTCTCTATCCTTTCTGTGCAATAAATTTTGGAAATGATAGTTGGCCCCAAGAAACTCTTTCAAAGAGATGATATCTCCAAACAAGCTCTCCACATCTTGGGGCCATACAGCAGAGATGAAAGCTAAAGATTAGATGCCAAACACTCATTTTTATCAAGCCAGTGGATAAGTTCTTAAATACCAAACCTTAGGCACAACATTGTCTGTCGATGACTCTGGGGATAAAGTCAGAGAAACAGCTTTGTGAAAAGATTACCACAGACATAATCCGAAGTCCGAAGTCCTTCAACAGTGTATACAAAGTGCAGAGATTACAGAATGAATGTTTGAGAAAGAGATAATTAATAAATTAAGAATTTACTGTTTTCATGGAGATCACAAAATTGATACAAAAGCATAAGCCCAAGCTTGATGGCGCTATATTTTTAGAACACTTTCCAATGAACATAAATGAGATTGAATTACAGTGGAGAAAGAGAGAACTGTAGAACCAACTTCTATTCTAACCAGCTTTGCACAAGTTATCGAATCCCATGTACTCGTGCCGTTGAATCTTTCCAATCATGTTTGCTATTCCGACTCCACCTGTTTGTTGAGTTTATTAATTAGGGTTAAATGCAGAAGATTGTGGACTCTTAATGAAGTATTCACGTTATTAGGCACAAGGGAAAAGGAAAAATTAAGAAATGATTCTTACCTAGTGAGATTGCGCTCACAAAGATCGTGAAGGCAAGAATGAAGATGATGAGAGATGCTCTTCCTAAAATAATGATCATCCTTCTTACTACATGTTGCCCAACAAGGGCAGCAATAGTAGCAACGGCTACAAAGTATGCAGCTGCAAAGCATAATTGGAGACAATTTAAGGTCCAGTTCTAGGAACTATATGATCGGGACTGAGTGTCGATAAGAAGCAAAAAGAAAAAGAAAAGATGAATAGATTCTCTCACCATAAGGGACTGGGAAACGGTTAAGAAGGTAATATTCTACAACAGACATGGATGAGGAGAATGTCATGGCAAAAGTGGCTGTGGCACTTGAAACCTGCATTGAGTGGTTTTGAAAGTTAGACATATTTAGCTCCAAATCGACCAATTCAAGACTTGAAAGACTGGAATTTCCAGTTCTCTTCCTCGGAATTATAATGTTCATCCATAACTCAATTAACTGATTGAAACCAAAAATTAGGAGGAAAAGGCAGGATATATACCTGAGGAGGGATACCAAGCTCCAGGAATAGGGGACCTAAGATAAATCCTCCACCGAGACCTAGCAGTCCACCAACCATTCCAGCAAGTACGCCGAATGAACAATACATAATTAGCTGACTCACTTTAAGGTTTGAGCCATCATCTCCCTTAGAGGCAATCTTTTTAGTCCCCTTGTAAAGACAGATTGCCTCGTACGCAGTTACTCCAACAGAAACAGGAATCTAAAAATCACAGAAAGGAACTTCTTACAGTCAGATGTTTCAAAACCAAATTTCAGGGGATCGTGAATTGATCTCATTAGGAATTATTATGGTACCTGCAAAAAGTTCAAACCCCAGTATGCCATGGAACAATTTGCTGTATTATTCTGCACCCAACAAATGCGGATAAATTCTTAGTTACTTAGCTCATGAGCTCCGAACATAGCAAACCCACACAGGCATTATAGGAAAAAACAAATAACTAAGGCAAGCGAACCTTAATAATCTGAATAGCAAGGAATGCAACCCAGACAAAGCATAGAAGGCCAAGTTCCTCCCATTGGACATTCTGAAGAATAGGGACCTGTATAACAAGAAAGCTTAGTCGTCCATTTTTAATAATGGTAGAAAATTAGAATACAAGATTCCTTGTATATACTGACCTCTGCATCTCCAGATTCATTTGACTTCTTTTCAGCGCCATTTGGGCCACTTGGTAGAGGCTTGTATTCAACTGAATCGTTGCCATTGCCTTTATCAAACAGAGAAAGGTAGATAAATCAATTAATTAAGAACTAAATGCACGGTTATTCTTTCATTCAATTTACAAAAATATCGTGATCAGACATCACAACTCACCATTTGATTCCAAGCGCTTAACAGCCTCCTGAAAATAGCATATAAAAGACAAGATCGGGATTAGAAATATGAGAAGAAAAGTCGGTACAAATCTAGAACGAGAAATTAGATAAGTTTGTGTGATAATGCTTTCATTACCTTCTTTAGTATGGTTTCCTTTTTCCATGTTTCCACACCCTTAAGAAATGCCTTGGTGGATGTACCTACAAAGCCACAAATTCAATTGAGGAAAACATCCAAACTAATGTAAAGCAACAAAAGATGGTATAGAGCAAACTTACCTATGAAAAGAATAATTAGGAGGACAGTAACCATCCAATCAGCAAACACTACATTGAAAGCTACTCCAAGACTGATTCCAAGCATAAGCATGGGTTGGACGAGAAGTGCCAAGTTGTAATCAATAACAGGCATATCTAGTGTGGGATGCCTTAGCTTAAGATTGTAGTAGACAGTTGACCCAGCTGCACCCATGATCATACCTGAACAAACAACATAATACTATTAGGTAAATCACTTCAAATATACAACTTAAAATCAAATAACTTTTATAAATCATATCCAATAGGTAGATCAATACATCATAGAAAAAGAAAGAAGAGACTTCGTCTTTCAGAAGCAAAATTTCGCAAACAAACTTGGGTATCATAATGACTTCAGCAGTAGAGTTACTTGATTGGAATTCGAATCAATTGGAATTTGAATCAACTTAACCATAAACCTCTACTTAAAACTGACTCTAGATTTGATCTTTTTTTTCTTTAGTCTTCCAATATTCAACAATAATAATTCATAAAAACATCATCACTCAGCACTCAATTTTTCACTAGAATCAGAAATTACGAATTATCTTTTACTTTTAAAGGGTGAAACCAAAATTGAGCACTTCCGAAACTGCATAATGTCAACACACCCTTTTTGCCTCTTTTGGAAAATGCATAAACTTATTAATCATGCAAATTACTCTCGAAAAACAAGCTCAGGGCCAAGAGCATCTTACATTTAGAAATTGCAGTAGACGATTTAGCATCGAACCCAATGATAAGAGTAAGCATAGGAACAAAAATTCCACCACCACCAACTCCTCCTACACTTCCAAATGCAGCTCCAAAGAATCCAACAAATGTACCCACTACTATTTGCCAGCCAAATTTCATTGCCTGCAACAAAAGAAAAGAACCCAAATCAAAACAAAACTTAAAAGAAAAAAATTATTTACTTCTAATAATCAAATTTTAAAGAGAAACTTACAGGCCAAACATGTTGATAACCTGATCCATCAGCTTTCCATAAGAAATTAACAACTTTAAGTAAATAATCGGATTCAATTTCATCACCAGTTTCAATCTTTTTAGGTTGTTCATCTTTCAAACTTCTCTCAGCTGATACAAAAGCTGATACTAATAGAATCACAAATGTTACAACACCTACTATTGAACTAAACCTTTGCCATCTTGACCTAACTTCACCCATTTTTAACTCAAAATTTTCTCAATCAAACTTCAAATACACCCAATTCTACCCAACTAAATCAAAAGAAAACCAAAAAAATCAAAAACTGGTTGCGGAAGTTCTTGTTAAAGAGTTCGGGTTTGAATTCCGAATCTCTGAAACAAGAAATGAAATTGTGAGATCTGGAGTGGTTGATAGAAACTGGTATTTATATAAATCTTCTTCTTCCTCCACTTCTGCAATTGGAGAAAACAATATTATAGTTATTTTTTTTCTCCGGTCTAAATGAGTAGACACGTTTTTATAATAAAGGAAGGTATAATTTTCTCCCTCGTCGTTGTTTCTCCTGTGTATATGTAGATTTTACAGAGAGAAATGATTAGAGTAAATCGTATATTACTGTTCTGTCCTTGGTATTTTTATGCATATGAAATTATGATTTTAACCTTGAGATGGTAACGTTATGGAAAATTCTGATTTTAACCTTGAGATGGTAACGTTTTGGGATTAATGAAAATCGTCTTTGCCCAAAATAATTGGAACACATAACATGGCCAGTTCTCTCAAGTTTTTGACAATTTTAGGGCAAGTTTTATGAGGAAGAATTCCATCCTCCAAATTCTATGATACCTAAGTATTTGGAATGGTTGGAATGGTTCGTAGAAGTCCAAATTTAACGATGAAAGGTAGGATAAATTTTGAAATGCGGTTCAGAATAACATCCGACGAGATTTCAAATCGTTTTCAATTTTAGCCCACGAAATCAACGGTTGAAAATAGAAAATTAGATTTAGAAATAAATTTAACCATGAGATTCAGCATAATTTGGATTGTCATTTTGTCTTGAATTCCAACGTATCTTCCAAGAAATCTTGAAGCATGCCTTGGAAAAAGTATGGGCGACCCCAACTTGGAAACTATGAAACTTGACACTCCACACTTTTTCCAAGCTTGGAATAGGTTGGATTCCAAAATAATACTTGCCCTCAGGGTGTAGTCACTTTGGTTCTCGTTTTTGTGTAGACATCCGAGTTATTTTGGGCAAAAAATCATCTGGCTAGATTTAAAGTACTACAAAAATAAAGGGTTGGGAATATACCATGTCATCACAGATAATAGCAAGTCTGATGGAGGAAGACTTCTATCTTTCAAGTTAAATGCAACTTCATCACTTAAAATAGATCATGGAAAAAATAAATAATGTAGATCAGATATGTCCATGAAGGATCAAGTGGTGGTGAATCAAGTAATAACATGAAAATTTCTAACAACTTCACGTGAATTGATCATTGATCTACACTGGTTGTGGCATCTTATACTTGAACTAGTAATTTTAGAGTATCTGAAGTCGCACTAATCGTTTATAATCTCTCCAGATTGAGAAATTAACTCTCCTGGGATTATTCAGCAGGCTTTAGCTTGCCCATATTCTGATCACAATCCTATATATGGCTCTGTAGAATGAAGGTGTGAAGGGTACTCCATCTCCATTCTACTTTGAGATTTTCTGGTATGCTCATCCTAACTTTCCATATTTCATTAAGGATTGTAGGTCTTCTTTTTCTATTACAGGTAGTGCTGGATTTGTTTTATGCAAATAGATTCAAATGCTTTGGAAAAAATTGAAAGCTTGGAATAGAACTTAATATGATGATATTAATCGAAGGTTAGCAAGAACGGGAAGATATTGTTGTTCGGTTAAAAATGCCAATAGTGGGTTTTCTGATTCACACTGAGAAAAAAGAATCAAAGCTAAGCAAGATTTTTCTAAACCTAGTACTATTAAGTGGAGGAGTAGAGCAAGGGTTACTTACATCCAAGAAGCTGATAATAAACCAAATGGTTGGCCACAGATAAATTGAAGAAAAGTTACATAAGAGATATTAGGGTATAAGGCAACATGACAACTGATACTACCGAAATTAAAGAAGATATTGTTGTTGTTTTTTCAGAATATTTTGTCCTAACAAGGTTGCTTCGGAGTGCAATGTAAATTTTTCAACAATATCAGAAGATATGATGTAGTGGATGGAAAGGGATTTGGATAAAGAAGAGTGTAATGCATCTATGAATATGTTGTGTCGAAATAAGGCTCCAGGGCTTGATGGTTTTCCTATCAGTTTCCACTTATTGTGGTGGGATATTTTCAAGCATGATTTTCTTCAAGTTTTCCATGAACTGCAACACAAGAACTATATTGACTAGAAACTCAAGAATACTTTGGAACTCATATTCTTGAGAAGGATACTATTTAAGAGATAAGAGATTTTATACCTTTTATCTTAATTCATGGAGTTTCCACGATTGTTTCTAAGGTTCTTGCTGAGAGATTCAAAGCCACTCTTCCCCATATTATACATTAAAACCTCCATATAAGAATACTTTATAAAGAAATAAACCGCATAAATGAATAAAAGAATGTGTATCCCTATTTGGCTTAATTTTTGTAAAAATTACCTATATATATAAGAATAACCTCTCTAAAAGAATATTTATGCAAGTTTTGTTGATTATTCATAGAAAGAGGTTTTATTGTATTCCTCAACAACAAACTAGTTTTGTGACGAAAAAACAAATTTATGATGGGGTTTTAGTAGCAAATGAGCTTATTGATTCAAGACTTAGAAATGGAAATTCGATTGTACATTGCAAGGTGGACTTTGATCATTTGAATTAAAAATTCTTAAATAAACTTTTTGATGCTAATGGGTTTTGGTGATAATGGAGAAGTTAGATCAAATGTTGTGTGCAGTTTGTCAACTTTTTTACTGCTTGTTAATGGAAGTGTTGATGGTTACTTCAAAATCTATAAAGGTATACTACAAGGAGACCCTCTTTTTCCACTCCTTTGGGATGAAGAAGCTCGTACTTACATTATCAAACAAGCTCAGTCTCAAGTACATCTAACTGGGTTTCAGGCTTGGGATGGAGGCATGGTAATTAGTCATCTGCAATTTGCAGATGATACCTTAACATCTCTTAAGGTGGATCGAACTTAATCAGGTTAAATACTAAAGGTTGTTATTACTTTCGTTTGAGCTTATCACTTGCCTAATATCAACTTTCGTAAAAGCCACATTCATGGAGTCGGTTTTGTTGTGACTTTTCTAGTTTTTATTTTATTCTTGGTTGTGACAATGGTGTCTTACCTACAATTTATCTTGGTCTACTCTTAGGTGATAAATATAGCGGAATTAATATATAAGTGGGACAAAATAATTGATAGGTTTACCTCAAAGTTAGCTGGCTGAAAGAAAAAAAAACACTTTTTAACAGAGCTGGAATTATGAATCTAGTTAATAGTATTCTTGCCAGCCTTCCACTTCGTCTGGGTATACAAGAATATGGGCAAAGTAATCCTTTCTTTTAGGAGCATCTCTTATCAAAGAAGAAGTAAATCATATCAAATAGTCGGAGTTGATTCAGGATAATACCACCATTCTTCCATACTATATATATAAAAATTGGGTATGTTTATGGTATATGGCTTTTTCTCTTTGCGATATACTTGTAATTGATATCTTTAATTGTATTAGGATTTTAATTATCTTGTATTTTGATGTATTTTTTGTTCTTGTAAGCGATCATGTAATCAGTATTTTGATTTGAATGTGTTGAAATATGTTGATTGACAAAAAAAAAAAAAAACTTATTATATGTCACTTTAAGAAATATCAATATATATTTGTATGAAGATGGAGATGGAGAAGTTAGATGCGTGATTTATTTTTTCTTCGAATGACAACAAAGCTAAGAAAAAGGATATACCTAGTTGATTGGGAGGCTCTTTGCAAAATTAAGAAGGCTGGAGACTAAAGATGTACTAAGTGAGAATCATCTGCCTGTACTCCCATAACATCACTCATCCATCACCAAGTAACCTATAATTAGGATCATCAGGGTCGGTGCCGTGAGGTAACATCATATCCGGCATGGGCACATATTCTCCTTTCTTCATTGTCATTTCCTTCATCATCATCACGTTGTTCTTCATCAACTTCGTCGTCATTTTGGACGTTATGACTTTGTATATCAGGTTCGATCCTTATTGTGTTGGCCTCTCCATTTAAGTTGGTTCATTAATAGAGAGCGTTTTAGCTTTAACTCCCGATCCCATACGGTATTTAGGCCCCCAACCTTTGGCCGTCATTTCACGAGGTTCCAAACTCGGAGGGGATCTTAAACCTCTTTTCTTCTTGTTTTTTATTTCCCTTGTTGTCCTTAAAGAATATGACAATATACGATAAACAAAAATCAAAGTCAAATTAAATATAACCTTACTATTTTGCCCACATCAAGAACCATATTTCTTTCTTTTACAAATCTGGGGACATTTCTTTCTCCTGTTTTTTCTCTTTTAAAATGTAAGGGAACCACTTTTTTCATAAAGATAAAAGGGAGATCCCCTTACACTATTATAATCTGACTATCTTTTAAAATGTAATGTAAGGGAACCGCTTTTTTCATAAAGATAAAAGGGAGATCCCCTTACACTATTATAATCAGACTATCTCACATTTTTTGGGTGATATTTTTCTTACTAAAACTTTAATGGTAACGGATTTGAAACTGATATTTGGGGATATATTACGAGACGTATAATACTATCTTCTACTGCATTTAAAGTTAGCTGTTGAAAATGGACGGATTCTCAACCATTGAAATTAAGATCGATAGATAGTGAGGTTTGATATTTCGGAACGTGCTCATTTTCGGTAGGCATGTTGAGTTTCTAAGAGGAACGTTTCCAAAAAATATTATCTTCAAATTCACTACGGTTTACATTTTACTAGAAAAAATGTCGCCAAAAATATGAGATAGTGTGAATATAATCATGTGAGTGGATCCTCCCTCGTAAATAAATTAGGAAAAAAAACGAAGAAGAAATAATTGGTTTTTTGTGCAAAACGAAATGAACATGTTTTTTAAAAACGGGGGAGCAATGTTTTGATACATAAGTGCGTTTACGAGAGAAGATCCATCAGTCGCAAGAAACTTCCACGACTTCGCAGCAACCCAAGTCCAAATTGCTCCCCTACTTTGCAGAATGAACATTAAAAACATTAAGATTTTTTTTCTCTTTTTCTTATTTTCCAATTAAGAATTGCATCAAATATAAACTTGCTTATAAGTGCTCTGGGATAAAGAAACCAACTGAGCAGTCAGACGCTCCAGCCATCCAGCTGCAATCTATGGCTATAGAAAGCTAAACACCGGCTCTACCCCATGATATTAAATGCGTGCGTTTGGAGTTGCATGCACGGACTTGGAATTTAGGATTGCTCCAAAGATTCCAAACGTAGTACATCTAAATTGCCTGTAAAGTTTGCGTGGATACATATCCAGGAATCTGAACTCTCCCTGACTACCACGTGATTAAGATCAATCCAATCATTAAAAAGTTCTCCGGAAAATCATGTTCATAAGAAAAAGTTGTACTAGCAAATACGATACATATATTGGTAAACTGTCCTACCAAGAAAAATGAAATCATCCTCCCTATCTACTTTTAAGGCCTAGTCCTATGGGTACGGCAAATTCATATGGGTATGAGTGCCAAACTTATATGCTTATATGTCAATTATAACATATAGGCATATACGACAGACTTTCCAGCGAGCGATAGAGTTTCCGAAGCTAGATGGTCTAAATATCGCTCGCTGGTCATTCCAGCGCCAACGCTAGTCAGTATGTCGCTCGTTGTTCTGATCATTGCTCATCGGTTCCTCATTTAACGGCTACTATTCCCCCTATAAATACCCATTTCAACTCACACCATCCCAACTTCAAATTCATTTCACTATGCCTAGTGCTTGCATAACCGAAGTGGATTTCACTCGAGAAGAAGATGTTTCTCTAATTCGATGTTGGATTTCAGTTGCAAGTGATAGAGATTTCAATTTAGAGACTTTTAACGTATGGGACACTGTGTTTCAAAGGTTTATGACGTTAAGTTTACGTAAATTCAAGCAGAACAAATGAGTGTCTTCAAAATCGTTATTGTTTCATCAATAACGATGTGAGAAAGTATCAGGAAATTATGTGGATGATAAAAGGGGATAATCCTGGGTTGTCAACTGAAGAACTAAAAATTAGAGCTCATATCAAATTTGCTGAAGACAACAGAAGATGGTTTAGTCACGAAAAATGTTATGAACTCTACAAGGTTCACGTACAGGTATTCAATTTTTAAATGTTATGCAATTAAGGTTAATTTTTAATGAAATGTAAAACTAGTTTCCATTTGAATATTAATATAAAAGATAGTTTACACTAATTAAAACAAAAAGATTACATTTGAAATATTTAAACTAAATTACATCCATAAACTACTCATTTCTTTCCTGACCAAAGACCCAATTGCCCACGTTTTCTGGATCAAGAGTGTTGTTCAACATATCAGTTAGCGAGCGGGTTTGAGACTCACTTGGTGGTTGAGTCTCATCAGAATCACCATAACCTTGATAATCAATGGGTCCAGGGCACAGGGGAACATGATACAAATCTTGAAATACGTGTTGTTGATATGCTAGTGGAGTTTGCTGAAATGGTTGAAATGCTGATGAGCTTGAGGCAATTTGGGGGTTGAGGCAATTGGGGTATACAGAGTCGATTGCCTAATTGCTTCCATGTTCACACCACCACCAGGATCCATTATGTCAGTTGGCATTTGCCTAAACAGACATGCGAGAGTTGTATCCATGCCAACGTTTTCTTCACCTTCACGTACTACTTGAGTATCTAACACTTGGTTTGGAGTAGAACTTTCTGGTACCTCCTGCATAGAACGGCGTCTCAAACTTCTTTCACTTCCACGACTTGATCGACTGGGACTCATGCCTCTATCACTGGGACTCAAATGAGTCATTCCTCTACCACTGGGACTCATTCCTCTAACACTGGGACTCATGCCTCTACCACTACCTGGACCATCTTGACCGTTAAATCCTTGACTCATGTCAAACATCATGCTTTCCCTCAGTTTTTGCAACTCATCCAAGTGGAATCTCCTGCATAGAACGACGTCTCAAACTTCTTTCACTTCCACGACTTGATCGAATGGGACTCATGCTTCTACCACTGGGACTCATTCCTCTAACACTGGGACTCATTCCTCTAACACTGGGACTCATGCCTCTACCACTACCTGAACCATCTTGACCGTCAAATCCTTGATTCATGTCAAACATCATGCTTTCCCTCAGTTTTTGCAACTCATCCAAGTGGAATCTCTTAAATCCATATAATAGAGCATGATAATCGTTTAACTGGGTATGATACTGCACCGGTGTAGCATTGACCCCCCAGTATGGATAAGTCCGATCAAGTGCACTGGAAGCAATTGGATTAGTAAAAATCTCTCCAGATGTAGTGGATATAGTCTGTACATCCCATGAAAATGGTGGCATAGTTGACGATGAACCCGCTTGAGAAGGATATGCAAATGCGTCGCCAGTCTCTGGTGGAGGTTGGGAAGGAAGAAATTCATCGCCAAGTGGCATCCTACCTAAAGCTGGGAAATCCATCTGACCCGGACTTTGCGGTTGCATAGCAATATTGGCCTTGAAAGTAGTGTTAAACAAAAATAGGTAGTCATTTCTGTCCATTGGCTCCTGGAACAATTCATCAGCTTCTTGCCAATGATGACCTTCCCTTATTAATTTCAAGTAGTCGCCTTCAGAAACTTCTGAACTTGGATAGGGGTTGATGGGTATCACAAGTCTTTTCTGCAACTGAAGAAGTTGTCTTTCACCATAATACCAAACATCCTTTTCAGAAATAAGGTTGTATAACAGGATCCTTTCAAGGCTTGGATGTACCATTCTCTGAGCTTGTTCTTCTTTGAACTCAGTGATTGCTTCATACGACTGGGTGACAAGGTCAAGGCTTGTTCTACACAACTGTTGAATCTTATGAACAATAGCAGTATGTTGACCATCTTCAATCTGTTATGCTGGCCAATTCTCGGAATCGTACTTCAGTATGACCGGAAAAACATTGGTGTGATTCTTAAGAGAAGGTTCCGAAACACGGAAATATGTATACCACCAATACTGAAAATAATAACATTATTGGTTAGTAAATTTTTCATGTGAAAATAACAAACAAATAGTGTAAAAAATATTGGTTCTTACCTCCAACACTCCCCAAAAAGCGTTAAAACTATCTTTGACACACGTCGAGCAATTACCGAGGGATATGTAAATCTATGATAAAATTGGAGACCCCCAATCATATGTTGGTGCTTGCTCTAAATCTTATAATGCTTCGAGAAAACCAATTAACACCACTGAGCTAGCATTTGGAAATACACATTGGCCTAGTGTCCACAACAAAAAGAGACGTTCGAGCTCCTCATAATGTTCACGGAACAAATATTTATTATTTGCTAACCTGTTCTCATTCATTTTCTTAGCATAACGTTGTAAAAAACTTTTCAACCTAGCCACTTTTAACCCATGCGATGTTATTTGTCTATATGATTGATTTCCTTTTACATCATTTGAGTATAAAGGAAGTCTTTGTTTTCATCTATCTTCTGATAACCAATTTAGTCTGTTAAATGGAAGTAAGTTTCCAACACATGGAATTCCCGTTAACATGTACAAATCTATCTGTGTAACTCCTATAAAAAACTGACTTACCGCATTCAAAGTCTTTGAAACAGAATGTGTTTGTAGTCTTCCACCATCGTTCTAATATAAATTGAACTCCTTGAGTCCTTTGGTTTCTAGGTTGTATATGATATAAATGTCGCCAAAGATATCTTCGGACTCTCTCTTGAACAACAGGGGGAAGTAACTGAAAAATCATACGGAACTCAGACCATCCACCTCTTAGAAATACTGAATTAACTCTCTCCGGATGGTCAGATATGTGATTAGAGAACACACCATCACCGCCTACTTGTCTAACATTTTGAAACTAATATTTTTTATCCACAACAAAACTTAATCCACAGGTTGGTGTACTAGTAGATCCTTTTAGTTTTCTGTTTCTTTTTCTTTTCTCACTCGCCATATTTGTTTAGGAAGTAAAATGAAAGATAATTTTCTTAGTGAAGAGAACAGAAGAGCAGAGAAAAGTTGAGAAGGGAAGAGGAGGTAAAGTGTGAAGAATAGATGACAAGGTGCGGTATTTATAGGCATTAGAAAGTCGAACATTGGCGATATTGATTATAATGCTAGCGCTAGAGTCAATATCGAGCGATATCAATGGCAGCGTTGGCGATAAAGACTTTATCGCTGGCGATATTGTCAATGACGTTCGCTAAAAAATCTGACGCTCAGTGTTTTTCCCATAGTGGCGAAACTCGTTTGCCATGCCAACTGGTATGCCAAAAAACATTTTTTTGGCATGTGCATAGGAATAGGCCTAACACTGAGTGTTTAGTCCATGTTGCCGATAATATTAATACAACTTAAATTCGAAATTTGTCAGTGCATAATTATGGGTATCAAAATTGATATGGATAAAGCCTTTGACAAAGTAAACTGGGAATTTCTGTTGAGCATTATGACCCAAATGGGATTTAGTGCCAATTGCTCAATTAGTGTAATTTTATATTCCAATGCATATCTACTACCAATCTGGTTGTCCTGTTTAATGGCACTCCTGGTAAATTCTTCAAACCTTCTGGAGGTCTCAGGCAAGGAGATCCTCTATGTCCCCACCTATTCCTCTTCGGCATTGAAGCTCTCTCAAGAAGCCTTATTAATGCTCAAAACCAAAACCTCACTCATGAAACTAAACTCAATGCAAATGCTCCTGCCATCAGTCACCTCCAGTTTGTCGATGACTGCATGATCTTCTGTCAGGCTAACGTGGAGGAATGTAAAAATCTTGTCAAAGTGTTTCAGGACTTCATCCTTACTTCTGGCATCTTCTTTAGCAAGAATACTGCTCCAGACATTGCTGATAGTAGTAGCAGCATCATGAGGGTCCAAAAGACAGATGTGCAGTATAAATACCTGGGATCTCCTCTTTTCACAAAATGGAGCAAAAGTGCATGCTTTTAAACCTTGCATTGATAAGTTAAAATTTAGACTAGCTGGATGGAAATCCACCATGTCTACAGCTGGGAAAGTCACCATGATCCATTCTGTTACTTCTACTTCCAGTATTTACCAGATGAACTGTTTCAAGCTTCCAAAAGCCACCTGCAAGGAAATAAACTCTATTCAAAGGGACTTCTTATGGAATAAGGAACAGGATAAACCAAAAGGTTTATATTATTTTTCCTGGGATGTTGTCAACAAACCTAAAGAGATGGGAGGTCTGGGCTTCAAGAATATGAAATTCTTCAACAATGCTATGATCACTAAAATAGCTCGGAGACTTATCTCTTAGCATCATTCTCCGTGGTCTTGCTCTATGAAGGCAACTCATTTTCCTAACCAGGATATCATAAGAATGGACATAAAAACTAAGCATTCTGACTCCTGGATTTGGAAAGGTATCTTGGAAGGTATAGCTAACATCCAAAAGTACTACAGTTGGAAAGTTTGGAATGGTTCTCAAATACACATCTGGGAGGACAAATGGTTCTTTGGTCAGGGTTCAATCCTATCCAAACCATCTCAGTGCCCTCCTGACCTCATAACTGTTAATCAACTTTTCACTGATATTGGAGATTAGAACTCCAATCTTATAGAAACTTGGTTCTCTCAGGATATCCAAAATGCCATCCAGCTCACTGACCATAATAGTGATGAAGAAGATAGGATCAGCTGGAGTTTGTCAATCAAAGGAGATTTCACTGTTAAATATCTATATGACAAGCAAATTTCTGACCAGTATGTTAATGAAAACTCCAACACCCCTTGGGGAGAGATCTGGAAACTGGATACTTCCCCAGCTATACATCTCTTTATCTGAAAGTGTGCTCATGGCGTCTTACCTACCAATGCCAAGACTGTCAGCATTCTTCACTATATTGACCATATTTGCAACATATGCAAGTGTGCTCAAGGGGATATCACTCATGTTCTTATGTCTTGTCCTGCTGCCTCTGAAGTATGGATAAAACTTTTTGGCATACATCACTAAATGTTTGGAAACTCCTCTTATTTCCATGATTGGATCAATAAATGGTTTCATGCCAATACTCTGTTTGCAAGTTGGAATGTCACTCTTGCCGCTATATGCTGGTTCATCTGGAAGGCCAGGTGTGACTTTGTCTTTAGAAATATCAAGCCTAATGCTAATACCATTACAACCATGATAACTAAGCATCTCTGTTCTTTTAACAGAGTGATGCATAACCCAGGGCACATTCTAAATAATATTTATTATGAAATGAATATTGATAACATGACTGATAGGCTCATAAGCACTCATAAGGCAAAATTTGGGATTACTATCAGCATTAACATCATGGAAGTCTTCTTGTATGATGTTAATGGTGGAAAATTCCTTTACAATAATTTTTCTTTATTGGCCATGTCTTCTTCAAGGAATTTCATGGGAGCAAGGAACAATAAGCATAGTACCACTGGAATCAACAGGGATGCAATAGGAGCTAAACTAGCACTGGAATGGGGGAAAGAGATTCACAAAGCCAACATAAACTTTGAAGCTCAAGACACCTCTATTCTCAAAGCAATCTAGAAGGAATATCAACAGGAGGTCCAAGGAAGATTTCAACTAGGATTCCATTAAATGAGGAGAGGAAATTTTGAAGCAAATGATTTTGTCTTAGGCAACTTAACCAAAGTTGAACATCACCAAAATTTATCGGCAATTAGATTAGCTAAACTTTGTATTCTGTCAGATTATCTTGAAAACCTCAACTGGAAGGGTCGTAACCTCCAGCAGCTCCTTACTTCTCTTCAGTATTTTGATGTCTCAGAAATCATGCACAATCAAACTTTTATGTATCGTAATATGGCCTTTCATCCTAGTGCTAGAGCTAGCCCAGATGAAGGCTTCTCTGTAATTTTGAGTTAGCTACCTGTTTTTGGGTTAGCTACACTTTTTCTTATAAAAAAAAAGGAAAGCCTTTTGAATTATACGCAACGAGCATTAATAACAATATCAAAAAAAAAATTAAATTTTTTTTTTATATTTCCCCAAACTTTTGTATGTTTTCCCTTTAAAAGTTAAACATGGTTTAAGATAGAATGAATTGAAAAAACCTACAATTTTTTTTTTATTGATTCAAAAGTACACAAATAGCGGTCACTAACATGGTCAAAGCACCACCAAATTATTTGCAAAGTAGAAAAAAATAGTGTTGCCGACGTGCAACGCACGTGCTCACTACTTATAATATTAACACAACTTAAGTTCGAAATTCGCCAGCACATACAGTAAAACTTCGTTAAATTAATCCGTGATAAATTAATAACTTCGCTAAGATAATATTTTTCGCCAGTCCCAATTTGGACCACCATGCTAAATTAATAACCTCGCTAAATTTATAAGATAATAAAAATTATAAGTTTCCAATAGAGCGCAACTAAAATATAAATTAATAACTAGTGAAATAGCACTATATTATGGTTCCTTTTAAAATAGGAAATCAAAAAAAAATGTTCTTGTTCACATTTATATAATATTGGACTTATATACATTTACACACATAATACGTAACATGTCGCCTAATAATACACCATAAAACTATTAAAAATTTATTTTAATTGAAAATAAATTTATAGATATTTGTTATTATAGGAAAATGGTGTATACGCTTATTTTTAAAATTTTAAATTTAGTATACTTTGATATATTAATAACTTATTAATTCTAAGAAATAAAATCATATCATATCATCTACAAAAGAGCCCTTAAAGTTGACCGGTAACTTAGCAACAAGCTGGGCACCGACCCCCTTTTGAATGGCTACACCTAATCAAAGTAATATATCATAACTTATTAATTTATCGATAAATTAATATTTCGCTAAATTGATAAAATTTAGCAATCCCAACACTATTAATTTATCAAAGTTTTATTGTAATTGTAATTCTTTACTGATAGAAAAATAATGTTGGGTTAGAAATTGGTCGGCTTACAATTTTGTATAATGAGTTAAGAATCGGTTAGGAAGATCCTTGGACTCTGGATACTGATTTGATTATCTGGACCCACGTTAACAAACACTAATCAAGATTCCCCGTCCAATGGTTTAAGATTGTAATCATGTGTTTGAAGACCAAGAAGAGAATTGATTAACAAAAGATGCTGCTAATTAGATCTAAACATAGCATTACCATGTTAATGAATCCTGATTACTGGATTGAACTGGCTGCTTGTTTGGTGTAAAATGTCCGAAATAACCTCTTAAACATTTGAAAAATGATTGGTCTTGTTTTGTGTAAATAAAATATGAGATTTGACGGAGAGTGGCATATATCAATGTTTTAAAACCCGGACCGGACCGGTCGGTTGGACCGGTGAACCGGTAAACCAGTAGAAAAAGGGGTTGGGTCACCCTTGACCCACTAATCTGCTCTAAAAACCAGTAAACCAGGTGAACCTCCCGGTCCAATCGGTGACTCGTCCGACCCAGTTGGGTTTTTACCCGGTTCATCCGGTTACTTTTCCATCAAACAAAATTTTCGTTCTCTGAGATTTCCATCAAAAATAAATAAAATAGTTCTTCCATTCCGCTAAATCAATGTATTGTGGTTATGATTTATTTTTCTCGAGATGTTTATAACAATTGAAAGATGGATTTTGCCTTAAAGAATCATATCCATAATTAATCATCCACCATCAAATCCATAAGACCCATTTATTTATCAATTCAGAAATCAGAAAAATTTCTTCTCATAAAAAAATAATTCATGAAATAGAACTCAACCTTGAAGACAATATGAAATCGTTGGATGAATGTAGAAAAGGAAGGAAGAAATTATACAGATGATTATGTTTACTTCTCTTCCTGTGCTTAATAGAGTGGGCGTAGGAAATATTAATAATTACTCCCACATCCTTGCGCTATTGCATTATTATACATAAACATAAATTAACTAGTATCCACTAGCCACTGGTACACCAACACAAAAGAAGATACATACCGTAGTTGATGAGGTTAACCATGTATTAACCCACTGACCCACCGATTGACCCACTGATTAAACCAGTGACCCTTGACCCAATAGTTTTACTGGTTTGACATCCGGTGTGGGTTTTAAAACATTGGCAGATACCAAGTTGATGATAATCATTATGTCAGGCCGTCTGGGTATGCGACTGGTATCCACTTAATTGCCCCACAGTCACAAACGGCATGACATGTTTGGATGTAGATATATTCCGGTCCATGAAGTCATCCATACCCCGGTGTGAGCTAGGTAGGAAAGAACCCAATCACCTGCATGCACGATGAATTACGGGATTTTGAATCCAGCCAAAATTGACATTTTGCTTGCCAAAATATTGAATGGCTGATGCATATACCATACAAATGTTGATACCAATGGGTTTGTGCGGTTATGACTTATTTCGGAGAACATTATGGCTAGACAAGTTAAAGATTTTGCGAACCTATCCATTATTACTTACTTTTATTTTCTTAACAGAAGGCACTTTTCCTTCTTGCTAGTTGCATCCAAACATGCTATAACTCAAGCACCAAAATGCAAGAGAAGCCTTCACGTTGCTTCACTGTTTTGTAAGGGTTAAACAGGGGGAACCACATGTGCACATTGTACTCTAAGCCTAATTTGAGCAATTTGGGCTCTTTTTAGTCATTTTATCCCATTTGTATCCCTTCAAATACGGGCCGGTTGGTGTCTTGCCCACCCATTACTCAAACCCTGGTTGTAAAGAAAAGGGTCATGTTAGTCAATTTGTTTGAGAATCGTTTATTCCAATTTAGAAGAGACGAAAGAAATGAATCCAACAGATTCCAATAAAATAGAGTTTTAGAAAAAGAAAAATTACTTTAAAATTGTTTATTAATCTTATTTTTAATATTTTTAAATAGGAATAACAAAGTGTCACGTTTGTTGTTTGATGAGTTGACAAAAACAAAAAAAGCACCCAATAATCCCATCGGGAGATCCAATCTTCGTGGCCTTATCTTTTGGCTAGATTTAAAGGTTGCTCTACTTGCCTTGTTCAAGTGTGATGAGAGTGTGATAGAGGTTGCTCTTTCTAATTTTGTTTGTATTCACAAGTGATTTTTTTTAAATATTAGACTAGGTATTGCTATTCAAAAAGGAGTCGGAGCTTAGCTTGTCGCTAGGCTACCAACCAAAAGTTTTGTATGATTATTATTTACAAAAATTAGAAAATTAGTTTTGTTCGGAAAAAAATCTAAATCTAAAACTAAAACAAAATAAACTAAATTAAAAGTAGATAATTATTCGTGATTTAAAATAAATAAAAAAAGATAATTTTGCTTTTACGAGTTTTCAACAGAACTAGTAGTAAAACACCAAGGTGACCAAATTTGGAGTACAAAAATTCCATTTAAATGTTGGGATCCATTAAAACTCCATAGTAAACAAAATTGATACAAAAAACCCAAAATTTTAAAAATTGATACAATTTTTTTTTTATGATGAAACCAAATTTGGTGATGAAACCCCAAACAAAATTTGGTTCCATCTTATTTTCGCCTATTTTTTATCATGAAATCAAAGATTTTAATGACGAAACGGTAAGTTTATGATGAAACAAAATTTTGGTGGTACTGTTTCTGGTTAGTGGTGGTGGTGCTTTTTATGGTGATGGTAGTGCTAGTATTTGTTGGTGGATGTGGTGTTGGTTGCTAATAGTGATAGTTGATGGTGGATATGGTGGTGGTGGTTGGTGATGGTATTGGTTGATGGTAATGGTTGGTGATGGTAGTGCTGGTATATATTGATGGTGGATATGGTGGTGGTGGTAGTGGTGGTGGTTGGTGATGGTAGAGGTGGATATTGATACAAAAACCCCAAATATTCATATTATTTGGGGGTTTTGTGTTACTTTTGTTTTGATGGCGTTTTTGTGGATGGATAGTGACACCTTTGTGGTTATAACTCACGGCCCGTTTTCAAAATCTTGTGAATAAATGTAATTTGTAACAAAAAAAAAATCTTTACAAATTAAATAATTTGGTGATTCAAGTTGTATTGTATATCAATGTAGTCAATATGTGATTGGTGTCGTTATTAGTTTTTTCATGCTTCCAAGCAAAATGTAATCCTTTCTAATTTGCCCTCCTTAAAATAAAAAAATTAATATGTCAACAAGATGGTACGAAGCTTTGGCAGGTAACATACTTATAACTTCAATAGACAAAAAAAGAAAAGAAGAACTACAACAACAACAACAAAAAAAAAAAAAAAGAGAGAGAGAGAGAGAAAGAAGACTTCAGCAGACACCTGTGGAAAGGAAATATTCTCAACAAGGTAAGCTTCATTCTTTGGGCTTGTTTTCATGATTCACTTCCGACTAGGGGCATGTTGGCTCATCGTGGAATGGGTATTGAAAGTGATTTGTGTGTTCTTTGTAATGGTGAAAAGGAGACAACAAACCATATGCTTATGCATTGCTCCCATTCTTTTGAGATTTGAGATTATTTTATTAAGGCTTTCAAGATTTTTTGGCCTATGCCGAGAACTTTGTTCCATTTGTTTGAAGCTTGGTCTACGATTGTGCTTCATGGTAGAGGTAAAGAAGTGTAGAAGATTATTCATTATGTTATTTGTTGGATTTTGTGGAATGAGAGAAATGGGAGAGTTTTCGGTGGTGGTCAAAAAAAGTGCAGCTGATACTATAGATCTTGTAAAACAACTTTTAGTTTTATGGTCTAGTGATACCAATACTTTCAAATTTGTTACCTCAAGTCTCATCTAGAGCAATTGGGAGGATCTTATGAGTGAGCGATTACCTTGTATTCCGTAAAGGTAATCTTTTCTTCTTTTATTATAGTCTTCTCTTCAGAAAGAAAAATAACTACGAAATATTCATTTTATAATTTGTGTTGCATATTACTCTTATCGAGCAAACTATTTGAGGTGAAAATGAAGGAGAAAAGAAATCAAAACTTATTTGCTTTTTGTATCTACTATTAGATATCTTTGTAGTTTATGCAATTCTGGTACTTGACCAGCTAGTTAATAGCTAGTTGACATATGATCCTATAAGGCAGACACGTGTTGGAGAGAGTGAATTTTCCCATATCGTCCACGTATTCAAACAATCATTAAATTACAAGCTAAGTAATTGTCGTATCCCCAATTCTTTTCCAAAGAAAAACTGGAGTTTTATAGGCCTAGATTATTTCGATATTCAGGCTAACACTTCGGTGCAAAATCTGGTAATGGTCTATTCTGAACGTGTGGGTATTTGATAATCAAGAGGGAGTTCATTATGGGTTGCTTATAATTGAGTTGTTGTACAACTTTAAAGGACGTGAAGAAATAATTTTGTTACAATCATAATATAAAGCTTGTTAAAGATATAAAATCATATTTACAATCAAAAAATTGTATAGATAATTATTTTTATTTGATAGGCGTGATGTCTAGCCATCGGTAATCATAATTTTCATGTGATGTTCTCTCTCTTCTTGTGCGATTCTCTCTTTCTCCTCTCCACCTGAGTTTCCTTTCTCCAGCTTTTTGTTACCATTTTTTTTCTGTCTGCTTAAGCCTAACGGCTAGTTCTCGCCGGTTTTTCCTCTCTTCTCCGGTAATTTCTCACCTGTTTCTTCTCTACATCCTATGAAAATCTAATTCTTGCTCTACTCTTTTCTGGGTTTCTATGACTCATATATGAGACCCCTTGTTTTTGCTTTTGTTTACCATGAATCACTCACAGAACAATCATCACTACCATCACAGTTGCTCATGTAATTGCATAAGATCTCCGATTCGAAACATCTCTGAAATCACAGAAATCACTAGACTCATGAATATCACATATATTTCTGATTCCTCGGAATCCTCTGAAAATACAGTTCCTACTTCTAAGGCGAAAGGTAATCACATACCCAGATCACATCGTCACAGTTCTAAGCATACCAACTATTCAGAACCTGTCTATGCCATTACCTCTCTTTTTCACAATTTTCCTATTCAACCTAATCATTGTGAATATCAATATTCTGAGGAGCACGTGTCACGGTTTTAGTGGTCGCACGTAAGATAATTGTATAGCCCCGCTATACACAAGAGTCTAAGAAGCAGCAGATCCCTTCTCAAATCTACTTTATCCTATCTCAAGGAAGCATACCTCGACGACCAAGATGGTAAAGTAAAACCTGGTCTAGAAAGAGGCAGCTGGCGAAGGGAAAAAGGTAGCTAACATAACCAATCAACATTTAATGCGGTAATCCCTTATCTACACGCTTGACCAAGGCACGTGGAGAGAGATGAGATGGCAGAGTCTGACTGGCGAAGGCTTGCGGTGAACGAAGGTACAATCTGTACTGAGGCTGGGTAGTTCCCGAAGGAACGTGGGTCAGCTGAGGTGGCAGAATCCGACTGGAGAAAGCACGCGGTGAACGAAGGTACCATTTGTATGGAAGGTATATCAGGGAACGATGGACCCAAAGACAGCAAAGATATATCTGGAGCAGAAGGGGCTATAAATACCAAGCTTCACCAACAAACAAAGGCATTCAATACCCAAGAGAAGAAGATCTAGTCTTAAGCTTATACCTCTTTAATGTTTAGAACTTAAGTATTTACTTGAACTTGAGTTCTCTCTTTTACTTTGGGAAGCATTTAAGACCTTTGTAACCACCACAACTTAATACAAACAATCACTCATTACCCCGTGGACATAGACAAAAGTCGGACCACGTAATCTCTTGTGTCTCATGATAACTTAGTAGCATTTACCTTACATTTGTGTTCTTCGTTATTATTGTGATCTTGAGTATCTTTTATTACTTAGCATTATCAGTTCAACTGAGATATCAATACTACTTAGTATCAGATTCTCTGAGCTGTATACATTACGTAGACTATGGGAAAATTAGTAGTCACAATCATCATGCTCAGGAGTTATACAATCTGAGAGCTCCACATATGCAATTACCCACTAGTACTACTGGAAACCAAGGCATTCATGCTCAAATTCAAAGCCTTGTTTTGCATCCTACTAAATTTACATACAAATTACCTACAGAAATTCATATCAATTTCAATCCTAGTCATGTTACTAACACTCAAGCATCCATTCATCCAAATACTTTCATCAGAATCATAAACCAAATAATAAACAGTTATCACATTCATAAACACAACCCACATTGTTTAACCAGTACCAACAATTCCAAAAGTTTCTAAATATCCAAAATAAAAGTTTCACACACCAACAACAACCTCCATACTAATATGCAACTTCTTGAGACAGAGCATTTCCAATTAAACTTATTGCTGATTCAGGCGAGTTCGACTCCGAGTTCCTTGACTAACGCTACGAGTTTGACTCCGAGTCATGCGAATCGAAGGCTCACTCCTGCGCCTTGTTGGTTCTGGAGATGGATGATCAGCCATGGGATGATTCTGCTCCGCATCAAAGACACTATCTTGACTCGTCTGCACCGGATCGACATTTGCTGGCACACCACCGCTAGATCCACCTCCTGGTTGTGTTGGCTCAGCCTCTGGAGTATGCACACCTGCAAAAATGGCTCGACCAATCTGTCCCGTTACAGGGAAAAGTGCATCCAATACAGGGAAATGAATGGGCTCATCTTCATGCCAAGGCCGGGCAGCCAACTTACGAACCATCAACCGAGCCTCCGTCGGGAGAATGGTAAACTGAAATCCGATCCTATTTAATCCAGAAACCAAGTACTGATCGGCCACCACTGCAACACCTTCATGCACTTGAAAAGGACCATGCTTAGGATGGTATGCATACAACTTACAATTGTCATCATCATAACCAAATTTGCGAGGCTTCTCATCAGAACGATACAAATCATCATCAAACATTGCATTCTCATCCTCTGTTATCGGTGGATCATCAGACACCACACCCTCAGCCACAACATGATGTCTTCCCCCTCCTTACTGATATCTTGATTGATTGGAGCGGGCTTCGGCTGCTTGAAAAACTAGATCAATCTCTCAACTAGAGAATCAACCAGCAATTCATGCATAATCCCAGATTGACCATCTTGTTGCAATCATTCCCCAACCTTCACATTAATATTATGTTGCATGTCTTTCAAATACCATGAAAAACTTTCTTTGAAATCCGGAGATTCACACCCTTGAGGAAAAATAATCATATAAGGCAGACAATCAACACGGTACTCATGTGGATACCAGTGGATACGGGGTTCAACATCAACTTCATACAACTTTATCTTACCCTTTCGATCAATGTTATCTCCCTCGCCAACCATCCTGCAAATTCCGTGCAGCTCTCCCCTTCTCTGAGATTCAAAGAAGAAGATGAAAAGAAAAAGACTGGAAAATACTTTCTGGTCATTAAATTGGACTTTATAAAGGGTTTTCGACTTTGCTTTTGGGTCGCTTCAACATTAATTGGCAGCGATTCCCGACGAGAAACCTACCCTCTCACAAATTTGATTCCTCTCAACCCTGTCGTTTGAAATTTCTTTCAATTAGGCCCTCATGGCCTATACCCTATTAAGGGAAATTATCACGTAATCTATCTTACTGACTTAATCTCTCTTGTGCAAACAGATGGCAATTGCACAACAACTCTTCAGCCACGTGTTCGACGGCCCTTGCTGGTGGACTATGATGCCGAGAACTCACCTCATACCAATGGCACAAATACCATTCAGCTTTCCTCCAGCATTCCTGAAGCTACAACATTGGCTGACTGCAAATCTGACTCGCTAACAATCCCATATAGAATCGACCCAAACTGGAACCAAGACAGTGGTTCGTTATGGATAGATAGAAATAATTTCCTGGTTCTTGACGACTGGAGCCACACACGTATTCTTAACATTTTTTCTCACCAGAAGTCTGATGAACTGAGTGCAATAATTAGAATTGCTGACTGGCTTGCTGATCCGGTAGCCACTGAGGTGCGTAATTTTGATCAACATGCAACTCAGCACTGTCATGAAAATGACACACCAACATCAGGTAATTTCCTTACTCTCCTTTTTAGCTCCTCCATTTTCTCCTATCACTGGGCTACTTTCCAAAAACCATTAGCCATCAAGCAAAGCTCCAAGAACGGTTCAACATCTGCGCATGTGACTATAACTCAAAGAGTCGTACAAAAATACCTAAGCTGGAATCGAGCCATTGGCCACAGAAACAAACAAAAACCGCACCATTATGCTCATCACTCGTACCACCACATACCCGTTAATGTGTTTCAAATTAAAGTTGGTTTTCGCCCCCCAAATTCTTTTCTCCTCTCTTTCACTTGATATACCAATAATGAACTTTACCCACTTATCAGCTTCCTCTTCATGGCCTCCTCCTCTAACTCAAACTCTAACATCATTGACAGCCTAGCTGACAAACAAAGAACTGCAATGGCCTTACCCGAAGATTTGTTTCCAAAAGTTTTCTGAAACCCTAAAAATATACAACCTAAACAAAAACTTGATTGGAAATGGTGCTTCATTGGGAAGCTGTGCAGCAACATTTGTTTTGAAACATCCAGAGTAAGCAGCTTCATCAACAACAACTGGGAAATGCTTAGTAGAATTAAAGTCGACCTATGGAACAGAAAAAGAAACTTTTACACTCTGAGAATTACTCATGAAGAAGACTACTCTACTTTGAGAAAATGAGGAACAAGAGGTGTCTTTGATAAGCTCATGGTTCTTGTTGAAGTTCCTGCTGGTGGACCAGACCTCATTGATAAAGAGTTATTCTCCAAACTCATGGTATGGCTTCTGATCAAGAGAATCCCTAAACATATCATACCTGACATCAGAGGCATTCTGAAACCTGCTGGAATCTATCAAGATGCTAGGAAACCAGATGGAAGAGACAGATTTGAGAATAAGATGGAAGTCAAACTCAAAATTGATGTCACAAGACCTTTGAAGTTTGGAATTGAAGCTTTTGAAACCACTACCATCTCCCACTGGCTGGAATTTGCCTATGTTCTCTCTGGAATCAAATTTTGCAAATTTTGTAGAATTCTAGACCATCCTAATCCACCCTGCCCCACTCCACCAACTCCATCTCACAACATCAACATGCCATCCCAACCACCTCAACCCCCCTTAACCCAAAAGCAGAAAAGTGTTCTTACTGGCAAAGCAATCATTCTTAACCCCTATACTGATAAAGATGCTGCTATGGAATTTGAAGCAAAGATAAAACATGCTAAGAAGATGGAGCTGGAAAATGTTGTAGCCAACATAGCCACCTCTTCAAGTGAACCACTCATATTTTGAGCTCAATCTCTTCATAATGGCAGTGCTGAAACCTCCCAACATCCTGATGTCATAGCTTGTCAACTGAGAAATAGAAAACTGGATTTGGCCAAAAAGATTACTAACACCTATATGAAAAAACCAAACCTGAAAAATGCTGCTAAAGCTCAAGGGACCACCCCCAATACCATCACACATCCACACCTCAATCCCAACGTTTTCC
>JAJJMB010012336.1:276446-352049 GCA_023531105.1 Papaver atlanticum
CCCCAAAAAAAAACCTTTCCATTTCATTCTCTCCTTACTTTAGCCCAAATTAAAGCCAAAATGGACTTGGAATTGGCTAAGAAAAATAAGGAAGCATGGAAAGCTAAGAAAAAGAATCATCACTTTGATCCTCAGATGAAACATCCTAATGTTTTTGACATTGCTGAACCAAAAAGAAAGAAGCCCACCAACAGCATGGAAGAGGATCAAACTAACTCATCTTATGATGACAAGATTCAAAGATTCAAAGACTTGGACACACAAATGATGGATCATCCAACTGCTCCAATTCAGGACCTGGCTAATGGTATCTTGGAGGGAAACATCACTGACTACAAGGTATCTCTCATTACAATTCTTCTGATATACTTTAACAGTCACTACACCTTGCTTAACAGTTTTGAAAAAGCGGGGGTACAATAACCTCACCCAATATTTCTCTCAGCAATTTGTATGGACTAACTCCAATATACTTTCAAGAGAATCAACTAGACAGTTAGACTCAATCTTAAGAAAAGTATATCAAAGAGTTATATCTCAATTTCTCGATTCAATCCGCAATCAAACATATAGGAATTTGCGAGCCTGATTGAATACAAGAGAAATAACTTGAACGGTACCAAAGACCAATGTTCAAGGATCAAGGATCAATCAATTTGAATCAACAACCAAAGGTTGGATTTACCAATTGATCGATTCAACGCACAACCTGTGATATTTCAATTATATAACAAAATATAATGCGGAAAAGAAATAACACAGATACCAGAAATTTTGTTAACGAGGAAACCGCAAATGCAGAAAAACCCCGGGACCTAGTCCATATTTGAACACCATACTGTATTAAGCCACTACAAACACTAGCCTACTACAAAGCTAACTTCGGTCTGGACTGTAGTTGAATCCTAATCAATCTCACACTGATTCAAGGTATAGTTGCGCTCCTTACATCTCTGATCCCAGCAGGATACTATACACTTGATTCCCTTAGGTGATCTCACCCACAACTAAGAGTTGCTACGACCCAAAGTCGAAGACTTGATAAACAAATCTGTCTCACATAGAAAAGTCGATTGAAATAGATAAATCTGTCTCCCACAGAAATACCTACGAGTTTTGTTCCGTCTTTTGATAAATCAAGGTGAACAGGAACCAATTGATAACCCGGACTTATATTCCCGAAGAATAGCCTAGTATTATCAATCATCTCATAATAATCTTAATCGATTAACGAAACAAGATATTGTGGAATCACAAATAATGAGACGAAGGTGTTTGTGGCTACTTTTCAATCTTGCCTATCGGAGATATAAATCTCAAGCTAATCTTATGATTTTACTCAATCACAATAGAAAACAACAAGATCAGATCACGCAACTACAGAGAAAATAGTTAGGTCTGGCTTCACAATCCCAATGAAGTCTTTAAGTCGTTAACCTACATGGTTTCATGAAAAACCTAAGGTTAAAGGAGCATCGACTCTAGCTTATACAACTAGTATCACACAGGAGGTGTGGGTATTAGGTTTCCCAGTTGCTAGAGTTCTCCTTTATATAGATTTCAAATCAATGTTTGCAATCCAAGTTACCTTGGTAACAAAGCATTCAATATTCACCATTAGCTGAAAACCTGATTAGATTCAAGCTAATATCTTTCAACCGTTAGATCGAACTTAGCTTGTTATACACAAATGAAATGTACCTTCATTTAGGTTTGAGTAACCGTACCTAAACATGTACACTTAGTCGGTTCAACAATAGTTAACCAATGGTTAGCCATATGAGCACTTTCATATCAACCTTATTCATCTTTATCATAACTAGTTCAAATGACTCAAATGAACTAGTTAGAGAGTTGTTCAATTGCTTAGATCTCATAGAAGTATACAAGACACAATTGAAGCAAAATCGATTTTGATTCACTCGAATCAATTCATGAACATTATATCCACGGTTTGCAAAGATTGCATTCCTTATTATATAAATGTTTTAGTTCATGAACAAACCGATTTTAGAAAGTAACCTCCTTAAGTATGCAAACGGGTACGCATAATTAAGTACCCGGATTGGGTTTGTTTTTTACTTCCGAACTCCAGCAAAAATTCACGGACGTGAAACTTATGCCAGTATGCATACGGGTACGCATGCTTACCCGGATTTCCAACAACCGCCAGTACGCCTATGGGTACGCATACTTTAGGTTCCCGGTTTTGGACTTTTACATAAATGTGAGAACACACTATGTTTATATCCAAACGTGGTTACTTGTTCTAAACTCTTATTTCAATCATTGAAACTTTCTTAGAGGATGTTAAAACAATTGTTATCCACAAACTATTTTCATCAAAGCGATTTTCAAGTTATTGAAATAATATGACTTTCGTCACGAGTAAAGATGAACTTGGCTAAAGAGAAATCTTACCAACACATATTTCGAGAAATAGATAAGCGAGATAAACTCGGCTCGGAATAGCAAATGTGTATAATTGAAGTCTATATAGCAATATGACTTTTGTCTCAAAATAGGAGATAGAATAGATAGACTTTTGAGTGATAGATAAGTTCAAGTCTCCACATACCTTTTGTTGATGAAGTTCCACAAGTTCCCTTGAGTAGTTCTTCGTCTTCATTCGATGAACGACGTGGAGTCTAAAGCTCAACTACACTTACTGTCCTAATCCGAGACTTAGCTATAAGTAGACTAGAAATCAAGACTTATAGTTTTGGCAACTAAACTTGACAAACAAGCTTGAGATAGCAACGCTTGCGAGTTCGACCGAGTAATGCTCTAACAAGTTTAACTAGCTCCATCATCACAATTAGATTATTTTTTTGCACACAACACACTCATATCTTTTGTGACCACATAACTAGAAGATCTTCCCACAAGTATCCTCTAGTTTCATATTTCTGGTAGTTCTTTACATCCCTTGCATGGAATTGTCAGGGTCTAGGAAAAAAAGTTACTAAAAACTACCTGAACAACATGCTAAACAAACTAAACCCTGATATCATCTTTCTTTCTGAAACTAAACAAAAGAAAGATCACTTCATTAAGACAATGAGGGAAGTCAATATCTGCAATTTTTGGTCTGTTGACCCAAGAGGGGTTAGAGGCACAGCTGGTGGAATATCATTGATTTGGAAAAGCAATATTTCTATTGAAATCATTGATTCCTCCATCAACCACATCAGTGCTATAATCATCACAGATATTAATCCCCCTTGGCTCTTTACTGGCTATTATGGTATCCCATATGATTTGGATCAAAAATTGGAATCATGGAAGAGGTTGGACTCCACTGCTCTAAATAATCACCTTCCTTGGATGATTATTGGATACTTCAACTTCATTTTACATGACTCTGAGAAATACAGTGTTAATCCAATTGATAGCACTGAAGCTACTTGTTTTCAAAATAAAATTCTTGAGTTGGATCTGGTGGACATTGGTTTCACAGGTTGCCTTTTTACTTGGTCCAACAAAAGATCTGGCCCTGCTCTCACTGAACAGAGACTAGATAGGGGCTTTATAACTGATAGCTGGTTGCTATTATATCCTAATACCACCATCTCTAGTATGTTGGACATAGGTTCAGACCATCATCCTATTTTCCTAAATTCTAACCCTCACTGGAAGAGTAATAGAATTCCCTTCAAGTTCTTTGGCCCTTGGCTGAAACATGAAGATTGTAAGAAAATCATAGATGAATGTTGGAACAAGAATCTTTCTGGTTCCAGTGCTTTCCTCATAGCCAGAAAACTCAAAGATATCAAATTTTAAATGAGAATATGGAACAAGAAGGTCTATGGTAATATCAAAACTAATATAGAAGACTGTAAAAGTTACATTGATTGGCTCCACACTAACTATTTCAGAAGGGATAGAGAAGAGATGCTCAAAACTGCTTGAAAAAATCTCAAGAACTGGCTGGACATTGAAGAATGCTTATGGAAGACCAAGAGCAGAGACCAAATCATCAAGTTAGGGGACAAGAACACTTATTATTTCCACAGAGCTACCAAATCCAGAATCAGGGGGAATAAGATATATACTATCCAGAATGAAGAAGGGAATTGGCTAACTGATTATCAGGAAGTTGTAGCATGCTTCACCAACCATTTCTCCAAAATGTCTACTGCTGAGGCCATCAACATAAATCCTGACATCATAAATCTAATCCCAACTACCATCACCCATCAATACAACACCTTCATAAATAGAACCCCGGATATGATTAAAATAAAAGGCATTGTCTTCAGTATGGCAGGTGATAAAGCTCCAGGACTTGATGGTTTTTCTGCAAATTTCTTCCAAGCCAACTGGGATATCTTAGGTACTGACATTGTCAAGATGGTACAACATTTCTTCTCCTTTGGTCATATGCTCAAAGAAATGAACTCCACTTTCATCTCCCTTATACCCAAAACTGACAACCCTTCCTCCCTAGCCACTTTAGACCCATTAGTCTCTGCAACACAACCTATAAGATTATATCTAAACTGATTGCTCAGATAATTAAACCATATCTTAATAGGATCATCTCACCATACCAATCAGCTTTCATACCAAGCAGACAGATCTCAGATAATATTGTTATAGCTCATGATATTATACATTCCATGAGGGCCAAAAGAGGCAAGAAAGGAGAAAATGGTAGTATGGGTATGAAAATTGATATGGCAAAGGCCTTTGACAGGGTGGACTGGAAATTCCTCATATCCATAATGAAGAAAATGGGTGCATCTCTACTACTACCTCTGCATTCCTTGTTAATGGATCTCTTGATAAGTTTTTTAACCTCTCTAGAGGACTATGACAAGGTGACCCACTGTCACCTTATCTTTTCCTCTTCTGCATGGAAGCTCTATCAAGAACTCTCTCTCATGCTGAGGATATGAGGCTAATCACTGGCATAAGAATCTGCAAGAATGTCCCATCTATCAACCACCTCTTGTTTGCTGATGACTGCATGGTTTTCTGCAAAGCTAACAAAATTGAAAGCCAAAACCTAATGGATATCTTTCAGCTTTTCAGTGCAACTTCTGGTCAACTGATCAACTTCAACAAATTAGGCATTTTCTTCAGTAATAACACTGATCCTAGTTTAAGCAGCTCTATCAGCACAAACATGGGAGTCCAAGTTCTGCCTCTCCATGACAAACATCTAGGCTCTCCACTCTTCAATCATAGAAGCAAAATTATTTCCTTCAGGCCTGGAGTGGACAAGCTGAAACAAAGATTTGTCAGCTGGAAAAGCAACACCTTGAATCCTGCTGGCAGACATGTCCTCATAAGCTTTGTCACCTCCACTACTAGCATTTACCAGATGAACTGCTTTAAACTGCCAAAACAAACCTGTCAAGATATCAACAAACTCCAAAGAGACTTCTTCTAGGGCAAAATTTTTAAAAAATCCTACAGGCTACTATCCAAAAGCTTGGACAGCTGTTTGTAAGCCCAGGGACTTGGGAGGCTTGGGTTTCAAAAATATGGAGCTTTTCAACAGCTTCATGATCACAAAAATTGGCTGGAGATTGGAAAAGGATAAGGACTCTTTATGGTACCAACTAATGGATGCAAAGTACGTCATTGACAGGAATGTCCTCAAAATGGATATCAAACCTAAGGATGGAGATTCTTTGGTTTGGTAGGGTATCCTAGAAGGCATTGAAAACATCCATCAACATGTTTCCTGGAAAATTGGCAATGGCAAAAAGATTATAATCTGGGAAGACAACTGGATTCCCTCAATTTCTTCTCTTCTTAATAAACCTGTTGATTGCCCTGAAGAATTAAATTTGGTTAATCACCTAATGTTACCTTTTGGTGCTTGGAATACTCATCTCATCAATACTTCGTTTCCTGCTGCCATTGTTGAATCTATCCATAATATTGTCACTCATCCTGAGGATGAGGACACAATAGTGTGAAATCTCACTGACTCTGGAAACCTCACAGTCAAATCCCTCTACAAGGAAAAAATTGATCATCTTTACAGAAATGATACTCAGTCTAGCGATTGGAAGACACTATGGACAATGGACATTGCTCCAGTTATCCAAATTTTCCTTTGGAAATGTACACATGGAATTCTCCCCATAAATGCCAAAACTGCAAGTATCTTGCACTATATTGACCCAATATGCAAAATATGCAACCGTGGAGAGGAAATTATGACACATATGTTCCTAAACTGTCCTGCTGCTACTGCTGTATGGCAATTACTTCTTGGCACTGCTCATGGAAAGTTTGATTGCAACACAAACTTTATGGATTGGTTAAACAGTTGGTTTGCTTCTGAAACAGCTAGCAAAAACAGCAGAATATATGCTACTGCCTGCTGGTTCATCTGGAAGGCTAGATGTGACTTTATCTTCAAGCACATTAGTCCTGATGCCGAAAACACTACAATCAGCATCCACCAACACTTATGCCACTACAATAGAGTGCACCATCTGACAAACCATATTCTTAATCTGGCCCATTGTACTCATATTACCAATACTTCCCCACCTGATAATGCTAACTATCTCATGATTGATGCTCAGAGAACAGAATATGGAGTTCAAATACTAATTTGTACTTTGCAGGATCTTGAAACTTTATATTACTTCACTGCTCTTACTGCCATAGATTTTGCAGGAAACATTATTGGGACTAGAGGATATCAAGGACACAATGGAGAATGGGGAGCAACAGGAGGAGCAGATTTAGCCTTTGATTGGGCCAAAGGAATGCAGCATACCAATGTAGAAATCAAAGCTAAGTCCAGGGAAATTCTAGATCGTTTCAAGATGTTATACCACAAGGCTGTCTAGAGAAGATATCAACTAAGCTACCATGCAAACTTAAGCTCTCAAACAAATGCTGATATTGATAATCCTCAGAAAACCATCTCTTTTGTTTTAGTAGGACTTACTCCTATTCACAGACTCCATAATTTAAGTTCCTTTCAATTAGCTATGCATTGTAAAAACTCGATATCTAGGAGAGGTGGAGCTTCATTGGCCACCCACTCCCATGTGTACTCTCCTTAGGCTCTCTGCCTAAGTTTTTCTATAAAAAAAAACAACAACAAAGGATATAAAACTAGGTTTATAATAATTAGGTTTGTGAAAATTATCTCAGTTTGTGATAATCAATTCAAAAGCTCAGCAACAATCAAGCTCTCAACGTCAAATTATCGACTCTTATAAAAACCATTTTCTGATATACATATCATTTTTTATTTAATTTTTTTCTTATAAAAACCATCATTGATCGAGTTTAAAGGAAAAAAATTAATCAAAACTTCTATCAAGAATTATTATGTCCTGTCCATGTTGGAATTTCATGGGAAAACTCCATCGATAGTTTCTCTGATTCCCCTTTGTTTTGTTAGTGTTGAAGAAATGGAAAATTTTATATCCGATGTGTAAGCCATATCTGATCAGCTGTTAAGTAGCGGTTAAAACGCTGGTTAGATAGCATCTTCGGTAGTTTATGGCTCCTTTGATTCGCGATTACTTGTATTTGTATTAAGATTTTAATCATTTTGTATTTCATGTTCCCATTATTTTTGTATAAGTGATCGTGTAATCATCATTTTGATTTGGATAAATAAAAATATGTTGATGGACTAAAAAAATGAAAAACTTTTAAGCAATGCACTAAATAGTACAAACATCTTTTCTAATAGATGAAAAAACTATACCACATATTTACAAGCTAAACATCTAAGAGTATCCATCATTATCATCCAAATATTATATTTAAATTCATTATCGTTTGAGATTTGATGAGAAAATGACATAAATCATGTATGATAGTGTCCATCTAAGAGTGTCCATGGATCCTTCTCATTATCTAAAGTGATGCATATTTTATGTTTATTCTTTATAAATAGGAATAAAATCATCTCAACGTTTTTAAGATATCAAAACTCTATATGCATTTCATGTTGAGATATTGGTAAATAACCACCAAAAACTGAAAGAAATAGAAAATCTTTAAAAGCTGTTCCACAAAGAGGCGGTATGAAAAAATGCAAAGATGATAACGGATCACATTGGTCCCCCATTAAACGGTCCATTGTCAAATTGGTCAGATAGATTCATACTCAAAAGTGAAAAGTAAAGGGAGTTTAAAATTGTTGACATTTAGTTGAGGATTTTATGTCTAAGAGACAAAATTAGAAGGGCGTTTTGAAACTTGTTTTTAAATTAATTAAGCAAATCTCCTTAAATTCATATACATAAATTCAAATCTGTCAGCTGCCATAGCATTAAGAGACAAAGTCAAAAAAGGTTGTCCACCCAATACACATGATGGCAGATGGCCGTTCTAGATCGATCAAACTCACTTTTTGCTTAACAGTAATCAACCTGATAAGTATACTTAATATTTTTTTAATTCTGAAATAATTAGTTTATTACTTACCTAACAAAAGGTAAAACTCAGTGCATATTGGTACTATGATGGGATTTCATTAAGATATAGAGTTTGGCAGGCAGGTACTGTTACCATAGATCGATTATGACGGTGTTTGCATGTGATGCATAATGTTTAGACTAGTTAATCATGTTGTGTACCCCTGATTAAGTATGGATTAGTACATGTGATTATGAACTCATAAAATTACTTGCCAGTATTTATTAGCTGGTACATAAGGAGACTACTCGAATCAGAACATCGTAGTTAATTAAAATTAGTCATTTATTAGCTAATTACTAATTAGGGTGTTCTTGTACTATAGATTAAGCCGCGAACTAATATGTCTAATTTAATGCTAATAACTATAATTAGTGCTATTGTCGGCATCTAAGTGATTTTTAATATACATTCTGTACTAGTCCTATCACTCACTCGAGATCATAATCCAGCACACACCTTTCGGTTGTTATTTTTGCCATAATAGAAGTGATCGTAAATTGATGTAAATCTGAAAGTGCATGTTCATTGTCTTGTTAGACCAAATTTTATGGCAGAAGAAACCCATTTTCGAAGTTCTATGACACCGCAACACTTGGGAAGCGTCAATCGAAATCGCGTTGAGCGCTACTCCTAATCTCACCCAACCGTCAAAAAGCGACAATCATATATATAAACAAAATCAACCACAAGATTTGAGTATATATAATTCGGAAGGACACTCAACACTGTTGGAGAAATTCTGGATGACCCCAACTTGAGAACCATTATACTTGATATTCTACACTTTCCCAACCTTTAAATAGCTTGGATTCACTATAAAATTTGCTTTTATATACTCGAATGTGTGATAGCATGTATCATGTGATAAATGGACAGGGATATGTGTATATATTGTGTCTGAGTAAGCTTTTATCTTCAAGTTTAGAGGTGTAAACTTTCTCTAGGTTCATCATCACAAGCAAATTACTAATTAAGACGACGTTGACAGACCAACCAATAACGTACTACTAGCTAAAACCCAAGTCATTAATGATTCTTGTTTTAGGGTTTATCTTTAAACCCCTGCACAAGAAATTAAACAAGAGCACCATCAATGTGTCTAAGTATCGCACTACACCATTTAGCACATAAACATAATCATGAAGTCATATAATATCAGCCGAACAACTTACATAAAATCTTGATAATTAGGTGATCAGATTAGATAACATTGGACTTCCCTGATTCCAATATTAGGTTGAGATTCCAATTTTCCAAGGGTCGCATGCTTCATTCAAAAGTGCTAGATTCTTTGAGTATTCGTGTACAACATTGGAAAAATTGACATGCATTATTATGGTACATGATGGTCATATGATATTGACTTGAGTACGACCTATAAACCACTGAAATTATTGCATAAAATTTGTCAAGGTCTTTTAATTTTCTTTGGTTGATTACGCACAAGATTAATTACATCACTAAATTGTGCAGAATTGTATAATTGTGGGACATAACAATGTTGATGCCATCCATACATACAAAGGCTTAAAGCTGTGGCTCATGATTATCCCATCTTTAAAGTTTAATACAATACCAATAGCCGGATTGCACCTAAGAAGTTGTTTTTCGACTTCTAGAAATCGAAAAGTTAGAAGTCAGTTTGTTTGTCAAATTTCAAAACAACTTCTAGAAAACGAAAAGTTAACTTTTTCTGAAGTAAAATAGTTTTACTTCTTCGACTTTTAGAAAAGCAGAACTCAGAAACAGATTTGTATCCAAACTCGCTACAAGTATCTTAGATTGTGGAAAACTATTTTTAACAAGGCGCAAGCCGCGGTACAACCAAGCAGCCTCTACTAATTTTCGCCATTTCCCCTTTTCCACCAGCAGGGTCGTACCAAGATTTTTAGGGGGCCTAGGCGAAACCGAAAATAGGGGCCCTAAATATATTTTTCTGAACGATTGTTTAAAGTGAAAAGACCGATAACATAATTATGTTTTCAAAAAAAAACAAAAAAACAAACATAAGTATGTAATAAAATTTTCAAATGGAAACGACTAGGCAAAAGTAGTTAATCTACGAAAAATTGATCTTCCTGGCCTCCTCGATGCGAATTAATCAATTATCGTATCATAATCAATGTTATTCACCATGTCGACCTCGATAGATAACATTGCTAGGTCATTTAATCTTTCTTGTGACATTGTCGACCGAAGGTAAGACTTGATCAACTTTAACTTTGAGAAACTTCTTTCTGCAGAGGCAACTGTAACGGAAACTGTCAATAAAATCCTGTATGCAATCTCTGCATTTGGGTAGCAATCTTCCATATATTTCAGGAAATTCAGCACTTCAATTGGCCTTTCAGTTTCTTCTGGCAAATAGCCGTTTAGAACTTTCATTTCGGCATACAAGTCACGGCCATCGATATCGGAACCCATGTCATGCTTTAAATAATTTTGAATCTTGATACAAGATGACTTTAAAGTGCTATCATCAAGAGAATATATCTTCTTTACATGTAACAAGAACCCAAAGACTTCATCGAACTTTTGGAATTGTTCAAACCTACTGGTGAGTGAGAATATAGCTTGATACTATATAACTAAAGTAATTAACTTCAAAAGATAGTTTACCTGATAATGGTGCCTCTTCTTCGGTCACAGGCTCGTCAAAATGTCTTTTCCTATGGATGACCAAAACTAGTACTGTTTACTTCTGATCTTAAAAAATCTATACCCATACATTGATGTCACGTAGATTTAAACATAAATAAAAACAAAATTGAAGAATCCTTTGTTGAAATAATTCTAATCGATGAACTTACCGTACCGAGGTGAATGTCGAGAGATGCAGAGACAACCTTTCCGCGAATGACGAAATCAATTTATATGAATGGATCTAGCCAGTTAGGTTTTTACTTTCGTATATACTAGACAGTCAAATGGGCTAAAAATACAATGTTCCGCTGGGCCAAAATAGTTTAGAAATGGGCTGACAGTAATTTCTTTCTTCTTTTTTTTTCATTCTGGCGGCCAAATACACAACTACTAGTATACATATAACATAAAAATGAAAATGGGGGCCTATCATCCGGGGCCCTAGGCAATGGCCTATGTTTCATGTAAGCTTGGTACGGCCCTGCCACCAGCCATCATCCTTGACATGATTACTCTGTCATGTCCTTCCTAATTAGGTCTAAGAGTGGTTAAATAAGAGTCAATCCAAGTCTAATGCTAAACACCTACTGAATTTTGATTTCTTCAAAGTCAATGCTGAATTAAAAAACGATCACCACTTGTTTTGCGTGGCTAAATAAATATATGATCCCCACACGTCAGGATGCATGGGAGGTGATTTAGACTCCGGCAGCATGACAACCATGAAGATGCATAGGGTAGAATCTAAAACAAATGGGGTCCCTATAACAGTCATGTTTTTCATGTGTACCATTGTTTTTATACAAGTAGTACGTTGAGATAAGTACTACTAGGACTATGAACACTATTCGTCTATGAATAGAACAGGAAACTTCGTTATCCGTCTTCTTCTCATATTTAAGTCTGCACTTATTATTGTTTGTTTCTTACAGGAGTACAGCACTTATTGTCTACTAAAATGGTACTACTAAAGATTGGCCCTGCGATATCCATGAAAACGTCAAATTGAATCTTTTGTTCTGGAGAATGAATTTAATTTTGATGAGTTAATAGATGTTTTGGTATGTTGTATGTCTTGTGTGTAAATTTGGAAATTTAACCTTAGATGGCTGGTTATTTGGTGTTTTTTTTTTTTTTTTTTTTTTGATACGCGAAAGCCGAACCCAGATCCCTATCCGAACCCAGCCAGTTGGATTTGCCCCACCGCCAGACCCAACACCGCTAAACCTATTAATAACCTTTACGGCGGCGGGGATTGAACCCCTGACTTCCTCCTTACTAGAATTGATGGAATACCACCGAGCTATGTTCTTGGACCCCGAGTGCTTTGAATTACCTATATACTTGCACACACATGGGTCCACCTGTGCTCGGAACATACCGGATGCGTTTCCGGGCCATGTTTTGGAGGCCACTTGCCTAATAATGTATAGCAGATTTTTAAAGTATAAACTCTTTTGGTCAAAAAGACTTTTCTCCAGTTCCATGGTGGATTGTGTTGTGTGCATTATTTGTTGTCTTGGTTACCTGACTCTGTTGGACTTTTTTCAAGATTGCAGTTGGCGGCCTTTTTTGATTTTTTTTCTGGTTTGGTTGGTTACTATGCTCTTTGGAACACATGCGTTTAAGACTTTTGGACTTTGGAGCATGAAAAACTCTAGGAAACTTTCATTTTCTGTCATCGGTGTCAATTCCGAAAATTTTATCTAGGTTTGCTTCGTGGTAACCTACATTTTTCTGGATTTTCGCTGTAGCAAATGGATGTGATGATATGATCTTCATATCTTAGCACGAGTTCGGATTCAGAATCTTCAGGTACTGTCTGTGACTCTGTGGGAACACTTCCTTTTCTTGGTTTTTAGTTGCCTGAATGATATGGGCTCCTGTAGTACGCTTGTACTTTGTAGGACTGAAAAGACCATGGGCGTTACAATGTCTGTGTGTCGACTCTAGTTAGATTCATTCGTTTTTCTTTTACCCCTTCCATTGTCGAGAAGGACAGGAAAAGATTTTCAATCTCGTGTATAAATCAATGGGTATAGGAAGAAGCTGGAGGCCTCAGTAGACTTTAGTATTAACACTATCTTGCATTTGGCTGCGAAGTTGGAATCTCGTTCCAAACTCGGTTTATCCTTTGTCTTGGGTTGCTTCGATACCTGTGGTATGTTTTTATGCTCACATCTTCCTATGTTTGTCAAAATGCATCTTCCGTCGATGAAGCTGGTCATATGCTCGTTTTGGGATTTCCTTACAGAGTTGCAGCTCTTGCATGTTGGCTACAATGTTTACAATAAAGTTAAGCAAATCCTTTGTTTATTTTGTAAAATTTCGATTTAATTGCTAGCTGGGTTTTTTTCGTTCATCCATTAATGGGTAACATTAACAAGAACACGGTTACAAATATGGTCTCAAATCTCAATGACATGAACCACAAACTTAAGCTAATTTGTTTAAGAGGGTGGCGCGCTCCTGGTTCTGGTGGTGAGGCAGGTGGAGATCCAAGTTGGCTTCAATATAAGATCTTGATTTTCTGAAGGTCTGCCTTTTCAACAGACTTCCAGTAATCACACCTAAATGGTGTGAACTCCTGGGTGTAGATTGCCCCATCAATATTTCCTTTTTTTTCCATAGTTAAAAAAGTTCAAAACTGCGGAAAAACATTATCACCAAAATGGTCGCTATGTCATTTCTCGCTAAACCTTTTCCTATGAATTTAAGATTAATCTTCACGAAATGGTGTGAGATCTATTTGGAATTGTTGTTTTCCCTTGCTAACCCTCTGAATGACAAAAAGAGAAGCGAGTAAAAACCCATGCAAATTTTAAAATCCTGAATGATGATGGACAGTAATTACTCCAAGATGGAAAAAAAGACTTACAGCAATCGCCACCAGCTCCTGTAATAGCTCCTCCAAGTTAAGTAACGGCTATCAAAGAAAGTGTAACCATCATTGGTGAGAATATCTTAACTAGTTTTTCATTAAAAAACTGAAGTACTTGGAACCAGTTTTTCAATTTCACCAAACGCAAGGAAAAGAAACTCACCCACTGCGTTGGACCATCAACAGGTGCACTTAGGGGATCGTCGTGTACCTAACCAGTCAAAGAAAGAGCATATCAGCTATAGTAGTAAATAGAGGAAAGATGGAACAAGAAAACCCCCAATAGTCTACACAAAGATGTGTGTTTTAAGGAAGAAGAGAGAATCATGCATCTTTTTATGCGGCTCATGTTACCTCCAATAAATCGAATTAACATGGGAAAAAAGAAATAGAGATATCAAAATAAATCAAATTTGAAAACGTTAAGTATAATGGTTTCAACTATACCTCCATAAAGATACCATCCACCCCGACAGCAACTGATGTCCTTGCTATACATGGTATTAATTCGCGAAGACCTCCACTGGCAACTCCTCCACCCTCCAGCTTATTAAGAAATTTTCAGTCGTATCAATTTTACTAAAGAACCCAAACGATATACAGCAACAAATTCCATATAGAGTAATATTTTATTAAAATACAAATTACAACTGCAATACCTTCCAGGAATTTTTTTTAATTATTATTATCCATATAATGAAATGCATTCTTAAACAGGTCTGACCTTTTTCCCTGCAGGTTGCTGCAATGAATGTGTAATATCTGCTACCTGCAATGAGGGATATATACTCCAGAACCATTAGTAACGATGTGGAAAACAACCAATTAATCTTAGGATCTACCACCTTTGGAACCCATTAAACACGGAATAGAGAAGAGAATAACAAGGCAGACTAGTACTATACTTACAATGGGACAATTAGCTTCTCGCATCCACTCCAAGTTGCGGGGATCAACAATTAAATCATCTAGAAATCAATTATAAATTCAGATATGGTTACACGCAAGCAAGGAAACATAATTATACTCTCAGAGCAGCTAAAGTCGGTCTATGCAATTTTATGCCTCAACAAAGATTTGGATGCAACTTTTGCACAAAAAATCCAAATGCTAATTAACTTACTATAACCAAACATGGTGCCTCGCTCACAGACCATCACATTCGGGTTACCAGCTAACCTAACCTTCTCTGCAGAATTTGCCATAACCTGTAAAGAACGAATACATGTTATATAAAATTCACCCAATATGTAAAAGTTCAACTGGAACATGCACACCGTGAAAGCTAATAACCCCTAGATATTTCAGCACTTTGAAACCACGAATTCATATGCTGAGCATGTGAAGAAAAACACAATAAAATCTTTAAACGGAAAAGAAAAGGCATTTGATAGACACTTACAGAAGAAGAACACATTTGGCCTTTTTTAATGTTGACAATTTTTCCAGTCTTCGCAGCTGCAACTAGAAGGTCTGTCTGTCACAATTGAAAGGTGTCGACGTGAATTAAAAGTCGGGTAGCACACTTATTGGCATTAAGAAAATGAAGGTTTCTTATTAAATGCAAGCCTTTGCAGAGTGACTGAAACAATATTCAGTGAGAAAAATGACAAAAGATTTAAACCTGACGGCATAAGAAAGCAGGAATCTGGATAATATCAGCAACCTTTCCAACAGCTTCACACTGCATGACATTAACTTTGACATTAACTTCATTAAAACTTCCTAAAGGATTATTCCCAAATTGACATGAAATCCAGGCTAATCTCTTTAGGCATAAATCAAAGAACTCAAGTTTCTAAGAGGAAACCACAAATTTACCTGCCAACTCTCATGCACATCAGTAACAATAGGTAAATCATAGGCAAGTTTAACTTTTTCAAGAATCTGCATTTGCAAACAATAGTATATAAAGTTGAGTCCAAACTCTAGAGTACAAGAAAATAGAGAGCACTGGTACGACTTTTATGAGTACTTTAAAGCATTAGAGATTCAGTCATACATGATAAGTAAAATCTCAAATGAAAGAACATTTATTAATTGGATATAAGAAAAACCCCAGGTTATTACATTCAAGTTCAACTTGACGAGGTTTTTCAGGAAAACCAAAATATAGAGTGTGCTAATGTTTACGTCCATGTATGGCTTACACTTTCTAAAAAGCCCTATAGTTTAATCATCCATAATACAGGTTAGATGGCACACCACTTATTCGACGGGATATACATGAAAAATTCCATCCACTATAACAGGGGGACTATACATAAACCATTTCTGACATTAATCTCCTATTTAAGAGCTACACTTTATAGGAATTCTCAATTTAGACAGCCATTATAGTTACTGAGTGCACATCAGTCACTCATACTGCTTAAAGGTGAGAAGTTCCAAACTATTATACAAAGGACGACTCTATTTCTTCAAGGTAAGGGCTACAATTACTCGGGTTAATTGGATGTCAACAAAAACAAGCATGAACAATTGGCATTACTGCGAAACGAAATTTCAGTAACCACAACAAAAGTGTTCAATGCTTACCTTCAAGCCTTCTTCTAAACCAGGACCACGAAACGACTTAGACGATGTACGATTAGCTTTATCAAAGCTCGATTTAAACACAAGCGGCACACCAACTCTAATTAAACAAGCCATATGAAGAAAAAACAAATAGTAAATTACCCATTAGTAAAAATTTAACATTTTTGATGAACAAACAAGTGAATAAATACTAAACCCAATTTTCAGCAAATAAAATCCAACCATATTATAACAAGGGACAAGAAATTACAAGCAGAAATATATTTACTTGTTGGTGATGTGTTTGATATGTTTAGCCATTTTAAAAATATGTTCTTCAGATTCAATCACATTTGGTCCAGCTAATACAAAAAAGGGTTCTGCAGACTGTTTAGAACAAAAACAAAGAAAGCCCATCTTTAGTTAGATCACATTATACTCAATTATAATGTAAAAATTGAAATTGAATTCAAGAAAAATGAAAATTTTATGGATCTACTAGCAAACTTATAATAGAAATTGAATTCCGATTGTTTGTATATAGAGAGAAAGATAATTGATAAGTTTATAGTGAACCAAACCTTGAGTTGATTGAATAGATCTGCTGAGGAAATCATGTTTTCGTTTGTTTTTTCTGATCTTTGAGTGAAGAATGTTGTAGAATTTTCAGAACTTCAACTACAGAGAGAAAAAGCAGAGTGAAGATTACAGAGACACACACAAACTGTAACGAGAACACACCCACTTCAAAATCGCATATGACTTTTCAACTACCCAAACTTGTGATGGCCGGTAATGCAATAAATGTCATTATCTTGGTGCATACACGGTAAGGAAAACTAGCAAAATCAAGCTTAATGAAGTCTAAGTCAATGAATGAAATTTCAAATAATTCAATTATAAATGCAATGCCCTGATAATAACAAAACTATATCAAACAATAAATGATAAAGCTATCCGTGGCACAACATTTTGACATTAGAACTCAATAAATGAGTTGAAGCACCAACCAGGACCTTATTCCTAGTATATAGAATAATACCCGAAGAATGAAGTGAATTCGCATATCTCAGACACAACCCTCTGAACGTCAGAATCCACGCAAATGAACAAGAAGAGGAGTGACAAGATAACTCTTCTTAATACTTGATGACAATAAATTTAACCCATACCTCAAACAGTAATCAAAACACAGAATAAATAAGGATAGTGGAAAATTGTTAAAGGTAAAACTTTAGATAATTTAATATCTTCCCCCATCAACCTTTGTAGCATCCCTTACGATTCAATACAGAATACAGAAATCCTAATAAAGAATCCCTCTTTTCACCCAGAAACAGATACGATTCGACGAGGATGGTGATGACGATGACAAAACATTTCGCTTTAGAACTACACAATCAATTGAAACACAAATCATATGCGATCTGCTTAATAGATACATACACTGTAAACAGCACAAATTCTTAATAATACTAGATTCTTTAGGTGTACCAGACTTTCTCAAATAGAAACTGTCACCAACAATGCCTAGGATACCTTGGCACTATACACCATGTTACTAGCTTGCAAAGCTACTGACAACTTGGATTGCAAGAGTTGGATGGATCTCAATCAAATAGCCTTACAAGCTCGTAAGGCGGACTACAATTCCAAGCTATGCTAATATGTAGCCGTTGCTGGTGGCCTAATCCGGTTTAGAAAGTGTGATCACAGCGTAGAATCTAGTATGACGAGCAGTATCGTTTAGTTAAATCAGTGTAAGAAAAGAACAAAAGTAATCAAAGAGACCTTGTTCCACAACAGCTTGTAAGGCGGACTACTAGTACAATTCCAAGGTATGCTAATATGTAGCTGTTGCTGGTGGCCTAATCCGGTTGAGAAAGTGTGATAACAATGTAGAATCTAGTATGACGAGCCAGTATCGTTTAGTGAGTTCAGTGTAAGAAAACACCAAAAGTAATCAAAGAGACCTTGTTCCACAACAGCTGACTTAAGATGAATAAACATACGTATCAATTATCACTCTATGCTCAGTTAATTTAGAGGACGTCACACAGAAGAAATCTGCAAGAGTGTCAACGAAATGGTACTCTAATAAAAACGTGGGTAGACATCCAAGTTCCATAATAATATATCTGATGATAATGCACACTAGCCTGTTTGGATACCAGAAGTAGAAGTGCTTCTGCTTCTCCAGAAGCAGAAGTCAATCTCAGAAGTCAGAAGCAAAAACAATACACCTTGAAGTTGCTTTTCGACTTCTAGAAATCAAAAAGCAGAAATTAGCTTGGCGACACAATATCAAAATGACTTCTAGAAGCAAACAAGTAAACTTTTTGCAAAGCAAGACCGTTTTGCTTCTGACTTCTGAGATTGACTTCTGCTTCTCCAGAAGCAAAAGCTCTTCTGCTTCTGGTATCCAAACAGGCTACTGTTGTGCTAACGCTAGTGAGAAATATGTCTAGTTATACACTAGAAAGCATGCTGCATGGACTCAGTAGACAAACCAATTTAACAAAACCTACAATATTGTACACTACAAACCGGCGGACAAGGCGCCACAAGCAGTACCACTGCAGTACCACGCTTCAATTTAACAAAACCTACAAAGAAGTGGACATTTTATGTCGAGAACAATTTTAACACTGCAGTACCTCGCTTCCAGACTATATCTATCTTATCTTCTCTGCAATTATGAATAACAACTAGGATGAGATATAGCCAGGAAACCGGTTCATGATATCAACACTCTAGCATATATGTTCAATCAACTTAGATTCTAGTACTTGAGTTCTCTCTTTTCCTAACTGCTCCTACATCATAGATAAAGCCACCCATGTTTACATTTAAGCTAAACTGCAACAATGATCGTACTTTCTCTAGTAACTACTTCTTTATCATGTGGCCTACTACTATCATTAGCCCAAAATCCTGAATTAACATTACACCTTCCATCTAAATTTACAAAAGTTGCATACTAGTATACAGAAACTAAATACAACTAATTTTATTTCCTAATTTTTTACCCTTGTTACCAACTAATTCTTTTACCCGTTATTTTGCTATTTTATCTCCTTTTATTTTTCATTTTTGGAGATTCAGATGCTCCACCCACAGAAAATGCTACCTTCTTGATAATACACCAACACTGGAATTCTGATAACTTCGATTTTATGGAGGAATTAAACCCAGAGATGCAGGTTTTTTATTACAACTACTAGTGACTATTTGCTGCCATGATACACACATGGAATGAAAAAAAACATCCAAAATTGGTAAAATAACTGACCTGCATTTTAATCTGCTTGGTGGTTTGTAACGCTCTTTATATCCCAATAACATAGAAATCCCTCTTTTCACCCAGAAAAAGATGTTTGACTATGATGATGACATAAAGTTGGCTTCAAACTACACAATCAATTGAAACAAAAATCGTATCAGATCCGCTAAACACATACATTACACACTACACAAACTCTTGGGAATACTAGATTCTTTAGCTGCAACCGATTTTCTCAAACTGAAAAGGTCACCAACAGTTCCTAGAATACCTTGAGACTATACCTTATGGATCTCAAATGGATAGCCGTAACATCTCGTAAAGCGGAGTATAATTTCAAGGTTTACTAATATGTAAGCATTGCTGGTGTTCAATTTGATTGAGAAAGTGTGATAACATCGGAGAATCTAGTATCAAATCCTACTAGATTTCTCCACATCAGGATTTTTTTTCTTTCTTATAATTTTCTGAATCAATCGAATTCTTATACAAATAAAAACTGATTACGAAGAAATCAAACATTTCAGAAACAAAAGAATTCAGATATAAATGCGAATTAAAATTAAATTTTTAGATCATACCTGAGTGAAGCGATTGGAAATTCCAAAGTATAAGAAAAAGAAAAGAAAAGTTATGTCTGTGGTGTTCGATTCAGTGTAGGGATTTTATTCTTTTTTCAATTACTTGTCCCTCGTTTAATTTATTATCACACCCTCGGTGATTATTTCTTGGTATCCAGTCCTCTGTGGGGGATTTCAGTTTTCAACTGAAAAGTTTTGAGGGCCTCAGTCCCTTAAATGACATATTGACATGCCTTGTATCAAATGTTCTTATATCGATGGTGTGCCTCACTGCCTTGTCACTTGCATGTATGGGTACACCATATGCTCCCCTAAGACAAGCCCGGTGGAACTGTGGGTGCAAAATACCGCATAACCAATAGTAATGTGAAAAGATCATTTTGGTAGCAGGCGAATATGATGTGCCCAATATATCTCTGTTGACGAGTGCAATGATGTCACCAAGTCACACCAAACATGTGAAGATCAGCGCGGTATTTATAAGGGTTAGCGCGATGATTATTATACAGGGCGATCTTAACGCCCTCCCAGATCCGAAATTAGGGGCTTTATTAGCTATCCTCCACTATGTAAATCTTATAAAAGGGACATGAAGCCAATGTAAAGGGGAGGGACCTTTTTAGAGAGTTTGTATAAGGAATTTAGGAGAGAGAAAGTTATTTGTTTTACAAGTTAGGGTTTTCTTAATTTGTATTGGGAATTTGTTTATGTTCTTAATTAATGAAAATAACTTAGAGATTTTATCATCATGTCTTAGATTTATTAGTAAGATCACTTGGGTGTAGGTTGTAGGATTTCCTGCAACTACAGGAACTATATCAACGACTTAGGAATTGATAATATTGATTTGCCTTGGGTAGTAGTAGGAGATTTAAACACTACTATGCATCTTGAGGATAGAAATTCTAACAATGATAGCTCTTCTATGTCTTCTAGCATTATGCAAATGATTGGTGATGCAGGTTTAAGTGATTTGGGTTTCCATGGTAATCCTTTTACTTGGACAAGTAACAAATTTGGTACAAGAAGAATTAATCTAGACTTGACTGAGCTCTTATCAGTGCTCAATGGCTCTCTCAATTCCCAGACTCCCATCTACTTCATCTAACTCAACAGGGATCAGATTACTGCCCAATCATGCTGAACCTCACAACATCAACAACTACTGGGAAGAAAACCTGGAAATTCTTTGAATGCTATCTAAGGGATGATACTTGTAAAGCTCATATTGCAAATGCTTGGAACAAAATTGTAACTGGCTCACATGCTTTCCAATTACACAGTAAGCTCATTTATGCCAGAAACAATATCTCAAGATGGAACATAGATCTTTTGGTAACATTCAGTATAATATAAAGCAACTCCATGATCTTCTGTAACAACTTCAGACTATAAGCACAAATGGAAGTAATACCACAAAAATTCAAGTCGTTGAGCTACAAATTGATGAATGGCATCATAGGGAATCACAATACTAGAGACAAAAATCTGGAGAATCACATCTTATAGCCGCTGACACCAACACTAAAAATTTTCATTCTCAAGCAAACTACAAAAGAAGCAGAAATAGAATTGAATATCTAAAGGATGAAAATGGGAATTGGTGCAATGGTAGAATTGGTTTAGAAAACCTATTAAATGGCCATTTCTTAAACATCAGTACATCTGTGAATCCTCAGATGAATCCAAGTATTATGAATCTTTTTCCAAGATGCATTACAGATGAAGAAAACTTACTTCTTACAAGAGTGCCAGATATAGATAAGATATTCAAAACACTCAAGTCAATGAAGCGATGAAAAGCTCCGGGACCTGATGGCTTCCCACCAGGGTTTTTTCAAACACAATGGGACATAATTAACACAAATGTTATCAATATGGTGCAGAGATTCTTCACTACTAAGAAGTTACTTGGGAGCATGAACAAAATAAACTTTACACTAATTCCAAAGGTTAAGTTACCTCAATCTCCTAGTAACTTCAGGCCTATTGCATTGTGTAATACTACATATAAGCTCATAACAAAAATTATGGCCACCAGAATGAAGAAATACATGAACAATATCATCTCACCAATGTAATCTGCTTATGTCTCTGGGAGACAAATTTCAAATAACATAACTCTTGCTCAAGAAATCATTCACTACATGGATATATGGCTCTGAAACTGGATATGTCAAAGGCTTTTGACAGGGTTGAATGGGGTTTTCTGAAGTCCATTATGCTACAACTGGGATTTGATGTGCATGAATGCATCAACACCATTGAAATAAGCATACAACTCAATGGTTCTTCTTGTACTCCTTTCAAACCAACAAGGGGTCTTAGACAAGGTGACCCATTATCACCTTATCTATTTCTGCTAACCATGGAGGTATTTATAAGATCACTAGAAAAATCTGAAGCTGATAAGAAGATAAAAGGTATTTCTATTTCCAGAAGAGCTCCACCCGTCTCCCATTTATTATTTGTTGATGACCGCTTGCTTTTTACCAAAGCAACCATGCACAATGTCAACAATTTGATAGATGTTATTAATGAGTTCAGTTCTGCATCAGGCCAACAGATAAATTTTCAAAAATCTTTTGTTTACTTCTCAAGCAATCTCATGAGTGACATTGTAGAATGATGGCAAGAAGAATGAAGGTTCAAAGAATGTCTTTAGAGGAAAAATATATGGGTATTCCACTATTTATCAATAGGAAAAAAAACTCTTATTTCTCCAGTATTCTGAATAATATGAGGAAAAGACTGGCCAGATGGAAAGGAAAATTCCTTAATCAAGCAGGACGATCCACAATGGTTAAAACTGTTCTTAATGCAATGCCTCTGCACCAAATGAGTACCTTCAAGATTCCTGAGACTACAATAAAAGAAATGGATAAGATTCAAAGACAATACTGGTGGAGAAAAGATGAACATATCAGAGGTGTTTATCCATGTGCCTGGTCAAACATCTGTAAGCACAAAGATCAAAGAGGATTGGGCTTCAGAGACTTAAGTGTCTTCAATGATGCTTTACTAGCTAAAACAACCTGAAGAATATGCACCAGTGATGATCAGTTATAGGGAAATGCACTCAAGGCAAGATATTTCCCAAACACTACTCTTCTGCATGCTCCTGAGAAAAAGAATGCAACACGGGCCTCGAAAAGTCTATATAAAGAAGTGGAATTCATTAAAACGTACAACTTCTGGCAAATTGGTAATGGAGAAAAGGTTCAAGTTTGGAGGGGGAACTGGATTCTAGGCATAAAGTAACCTCCAGTCCCAACAAATGCATATGCAATTAATTATTCAACAGAGATGTTTGTTCATGAACTTATAAACCAAGAGGAAAAAAACATGGAAAGTTGAATTGATAAATGATCTCTTCGAACCAGATGTTGAAGAATAGATTATTAGTACCAGAATCCCAAGACTAGCTACTGATACACTTGTGTGGACTCTCACACATAATGGTGCATTTACAGTTAAGTCAACATACAATAAAAATATGGAGATCAAAAATGAAAAGAAATCTACAAGTCCAGAAGATGTACAACTTTGGAAATATGTTTGGAGTTTAAAACTACCAGAAAATATCAAGCTTCTCATGTGTAAATGTATAACTGACATTGTCCCTACAAGTGAAAGGATTAAGAGACAAATTGGGGGGGAGGCTTCATACTATGCTATGTGTGATCACAATGTTCAAACTACTGATCACATACTTATGCAGTGAAGTTTCATTAGGGCAGTCTATACCCCAGTCCCGAGAAGTCAACGATCTATTCAAAAAGTTAATAATGTTCATGAATGGGTTAGAAGCTGGTTCAGCATGGAACATGAAGATAATGCAGGTTGGATAATCAAGATGGCTTGTGTAGTATGGGAAGAAGGAAAGAGAGGTGCAAATGTGTTTTCGAAAATCATCATCCAAATCCAGTGATAACAATCAGAAAGATACAAAATCTGCAGAGTTCAATCACAAGAAGCGACTATAATAATAACTATCACCAAGTCAGACCTACTATAAATAAGAACCAGAAATGGAGTCCACCAACTAGACCATATCTTAAACTTAACTGTGATGCCTCATTTAAGCTTAACTTTATTCATTGTGGCATTGGTCTAATAGTGAGGAATTTTGCATGGGAGCATCGAGGATCAAGGTGCATTGCCAGGCATGGAGGATCCTTGATGCAGGGGAGCATCAAGGATCCTGGAGCATTTCCAGGAATTGGTCTAATAGTGAGGAATTTTGCAGGGGAGACATCGAACTCCCTCGTTGTCTTGGAGGGAGTTCGATGGGCTCTAGAGATTCAAGTGGAGCATCTTTTTATTGAAGTTGATTCAAGTAACGTAGCCAATGCAATAAATGAAAATAGTCCATGTCTATCTTGGAAAAATATGAATATAATAAAAGACATTTTATTTTACTTAAGTAATTTTTCAAGCTGGGTATGTAAGCATACGATCAGAGAATGTAATGGTCCGGAAGATAAGTTAGGCAAGCATGCTAGGACCTCTATGGTGTCAGACACTTAATATGACAATCCACCTGACTTCTTAGTTGAGGAGATTATGGGAGATTGTATTGATGTAATTTCTACACCAAATTAATAAAACACATTCTTCGTATAAAAAAAAAAAAAACTTAAATTGGTGAAGTAGAAACGAAAGGATAGAAGAAGGGAAACTCTTATTGATTAGAGATAAGTTACATGTTGCATAGGTTTAATTCTCAATATATTAAGTTATGAGGTAAACCCTAGTTACATCTATATGCGCCACACATACATGGGCCCAATGCCCTACAACATAAATTTAATAATTATTCAAAAATAAAACCACAAAGATCTGATTTTATTTATACACGGGATTTTATTGCTTTAACACTCACTACATAATCCGTTAAGAAGCATGGAATTACTTCTATATGGAACCACTTCGTAAAACATGAACCGCCTTCAACAATGGCAGAGTGTAAACAATGTTACTTGATATTTAAAGATGACGTTGTGAAAAACGGGATACCTTCCTTGTACGCCCATGTAAAGAGGTATAGTCGCTTTAAATAAGCTTCTACCATGTACTGGGTCGGATTTAGTTTTTAATTTGGAATGTTTACGTAATTGTGGTTTCATTGTTTTAAATTTACTCTAACTGTTAGTTGACTCAGTTCTACAATATTTTTTTTAAATGTCAATTGAATGAAACTGACAAGGTAATCGTTTTACCAAAACCGATTGGATAAAAATGAAATCGAGTCAGTTCAGTTCAAAACCAAACCAAATGTTAATTGCTCGGTTTTGGTTATGGAAATCAATAACCGAGTAGGTTGGTTTTTGTTCTGGTTTAGTTGGAAATCGAACTGCAACATGTACATCCCTACCCACGTGTATATCGATATAGGAGTCATGTACAAATGTTTTCTCATGAATAACTTAACATTGTCCACGAACCATCAAGCAATTTTGAAGTTCGGTTATGCCCAAAACTTAATCAGTTCGTGAACTAGAAAAATTAATTTGTGGACAATATAAGTTTTTGGAGTTCATGAAGTATTTCCGCAGATTGTGAACTAGTAAAAATTAGCTTATGAACGTTAATGTAACTTGATGTTTTTAGCATCTTATTCCCCAATCATAGTTTGTTGAACAATAAATTTTCATCAACCTTTTATACGATAAATCCTTTGATCATTTAATGCTTGAACTCATATTTCGAGATTTGTAAAGTACTAGCTTGAACTTCAATTTATCGTCTCAGTAGATGTAATGGTAGAAATGATGTGTAAATAAGATAGTCAGTCTTCACATAGCTTTGTTGATGAAGTTCTAGCAAATGTCATCATGCTCTTCAGACTTCAAGTATTATTCAGTGAATTCTTATACGCAACTACCTAAAATTAATCCTAGTCCAATACTGACATTAGTATACTATAAATCAAGATATATTGTGGTTTTGTTCATCTAATATTGAAAACAAGCTTGACATACCAATACTTTTGCGTTTAACCAAGAGTCTAACAATCTCCTTTTTTGTCAATTTTAGTGACAAAACCGTCAATTACATATGGATTTAAAGTAAAATAAATATTCAGCTCATTCTCCTTAATGATTTTTGATTTCTTGAACCTTTAACATCATGAATTACCCGTTCTTCAAATTCTTCTATGGTTTTGCATATGTTTGTTCAACACCCATTGTTGAAGATCCGTAGCTTGATAACAAAATCGAAAATACTATAATTTGAGTTTTAGTATTCAAGCGCTCAAGTTGTTATGCCAATGCATAATATCTTTACCTACCTTAAAGTTTATTGTACGTACCAAAAACTTAAAGCAATACTACGATGATATATTCTCCCCTTAGTCTTTAATTGTCTCTTTTTGGAAAATTTAATTATTACACGCACAAGTAATTCACTCCTATTAGGTATTGCTCCGAAAAGCCACGTGAGTTAGTAGATTACGACAGTTTGAGCATTGCTCGGTTGAACCCACCAAGCGTTGGTATGTCAAATTTGGTTGTCAGATTTAGTTCGAAAACTCGAAGCTTATTGATTTGATTACTAGAATCGACTTCGTTATGTTAGCTTAGGAACATAGAAATCTTTAGGCTTGCTCTTGTTACTCATGAAGAACCTGAAGACGTATTGCCACCAACGAACACATCAAAGCTTCAGTTCGAGGTCAGTAACAACAGATTTAATTTGTTTCATTTTTATCTTTGTTTTTTCAGGTCGGTATTTATTGAAAACATAACTTACGAAGTAAAGTTTGTTTACTTGTCTCTGAGATTGGTGACTTGGTCATTTTACTATGATCAAAGTATCGAGGAATGATATATTAGTTGTTTATACAACTTGAGTATATGGAGTTATGAAGTATAGTTTATCTATGGGCTTCGTGAATCGACATTATATTTATTGGTAATTCGTTATTATTTAGTGTATTGAACTTTTGGATGAACTCAAAACTTGAAATTATGTTTGAAAGCAATTTCATAAACATAGTTTAAGGAAGTAGACTTGCGAAACTCGTTTCTTAGTTGAAAGTTGAATTCAAGACCGTTTCTACATTTTCGATAGGTTTTATCTTCGGGTTTATGTAAACATAGAGATGTACACGGATTGAACTTGGAATGTCTATAAGATGTCGAGATAGTAATTTGAATATGTGTTAAACTCATATATCTTAATGTTAAAGTATTTCACTTTGATACTCAAGGCAAGATCCATAAACTGATTTCCAACACAATTTTAGATATCGAAATATATATGCTTACAATATCCCAGAGGTTTGCATATCTATAGTTAATATATTAAAGTATATGAAAGTATGCTAATATTAGTTGTCAACTATGAGTGACTTTGGTTTATTGATTGGACTACAGTTGGCATTTGACAATTTCGTAATTTTTGGAATTGTTATACCTTGATTTCCAAATAAGCCATGGTCATAACACCATAAATAGTGGAGCTTGATTTCTTACAAACTCATCCCTTAAATACACTACTTTATTGATTGTGTGAGAAGCCAACTCTTTGATAGAAGAGAGTAATCTAATTAGGTGAAATAACTTGTGTTGCCTTCATTTAAAGTTTTTTTTGGGATCAACAAGATTTTAGTAGTATCGTTAACGGGAAACTAAATTGTATTGCTACTTTAGTTTTCTATTAGTTGATTTGATTGACAAACGGTATAATTATCCTTGATAGTTCAAACTTGTTTATTTGTAGTTCCTTCGCTTCTAATATAAGATCACTCAAGTTTGTTTGAGGATTTACTATTACATGTATCGTGATTCAAGATCTGTAGATAGAACTTTTGTTCAATCAACGTCAACAGACTTCGTTCTGTGTGTGTTGATCATTAGTAGGAATCAAGTTGTTTGTGCATCTATTTCTTTGAAGATTGAAAATTGATAAATTGAAGACTTTTCTTTCTTTGGTTTTTTATCTTTGTGATTCTTCTTGCATACTTGATTCTTTGGGATCCAAAAAATCAGTTTATTTAGATAGACTTAAGACTTATTGTCAAGATCGAACAAACTATCTAGTTGCTTCTCCCCGTAGACTTGCTTGGATAGAGCTTATTCACTGAGATAGATTATTTCAGTAATCATTGTCTTGGCGTGATCTTTGACTAAAGGAGTTTATATTGAATAAATGGTATATCTTTAATCTACTTTGTTTCTGATCAAAATCGTGATTTGGGAGATTGATATAAGTAAGTTGGTTACTGAAACAAATTTAGTTTTTGTCGGTTTCAGGTTATGATCCAAAAGAGTTGAGAGCGGAAATTTCGCAGTAGGTGAAATGACTCAAGGTAGTGGACCTTGTATTGGGATTCACATGTGCAGACCAGATTGGTTGTACGCACAAAGATACTGAAAAGGCTGAGTAACTAAAGGTAGTTTACTTGGTCTAAACTATATGAAGTTGCAGTAGTCATTTTGTATAACGTCTTAATTCTGAGAGTACTCAAATTTGGATGAGTTTTTCTGCCAGTTCCTCGTTAACAGAATCTTGTGTATCGTGCTATTACTTTACTTTCGGCATTATAGTTATGTTTATATTTATAATTAAGTAACTATTTTTATCGTTTACTTGGTCTCTTAATTAACCATGCCTTTAAGAGATCATCAAGACTAAAGATTACATACAAACTTTTAAGATGAGTCCACAAGTTTCGCAACTTAGAGTATCCACTATGGAGATATTAAAGGTAAATCTCTCCTAAAATCTCACTGCCACATTCCCCCACAAAGATATAGAAATTAAGTACAGGTTCAAAATTAAACTCCCTCTCGTTTGTTGTCATTCTCAACGATAACAACAAAGGCTACATTTCTCAAAAAAATATGGAATTAAAAAAAAAAAAAAATCATTGTTCTTACCCCAGTTATGATCTTAAGAAACAAAAACATTACTTATGAGAAAACTAAAATCATCAAAAATTTACTCCTCTTAAGCCAGTTACAGAAAAAGAGTAAAAAGCTTAACTTTTAAGATACAATCATGAGACCGTTTTTTAATCACCCAAACATATATCATTCAAAAAACCATCTCATGGTATAAGCGATACAAAAAAGGTAATAAAGATCAAGTATTGCAACCATCATCGTCAACAAATTTTTTACTAAATACATTTCAGAAATTGGTAAATGATAAACATGAAGTAATAATGCAAAAAGAAAATATTAATGAGATTTTCGTCCTTTTACAAAAATAAATAAAAAATAAAAAATTCTTGTAAGGCATAGCAAAGAGACTAAGATGTTGCTGGTTTTTCTTCCTACCCATCAACATCGATTTGACCAATAACACCCGCTTGTTCAGTAAGTACACCTTTTTCAGCCGGCATGTTTCCCAACACTTTTTGACCCCAGGGATGATATTACCTTGACCCTCAGGGGATTGAGCCCTCCTCTGCATGATACTATCATCCAACCATATTTCGTGACGGTGAGCTGCCCCTACAGAAACGATATATATTAAGTAAAGAAAAAAGATCGAAAGAAGGAAAACAAGGAAAAAAACTCGGATTGTAACAGATTACATAAGAAACATTAAAGATCTACATTGCTTTAAAGGAGAAAAACATAGATTTATAACAGATTTTTTACCTTGGTTGACCGGAGCGGCAGCCACATAGGTAGCTTTCTTGGAATACTTTGCAGCTGGATATCCCTTACGTGCTATTTTTCACTACAAACAAATTCTTCAAAAAGATTTGTAAATCTATGATGTTTATAAGAATTTGATCTTGTCTTTTTCATATTCTTCTTTTTTCTCTTAAAGTATAAATTTGCTCCTTTAGGTAAGGTTTCACCGATTCCTTGCCATATACATCATTTTCAGTTACCATTAAAACACAATATCATTGGAAGAAAACATTTTTGGAGGATCCTTGATTAATCTTCAAAGAGATGTACAATAATGTCAAATAAGGATCATGGATAAATAGTTACTCCAAAAACTTATTTTCTAAGAATTCCAAAAAATAATTAGAGCCAAAACAAAGAACGATGTAGATCTACTTATAGTTTCAGAATGTCCTTAGCAATTCAAGAGCGATCAAGAACTAGTATACCAAACTTAATTTCGAATTACTAAAAATAGTTACTCTTTCAAAAAAAATAAATCAAGTTTGTTAATTTAGAAAAGATTAGAATTTTCTATTTTCACTATTATTACACGAATCAAAGGTGGATTTAGAGTGCTAATTGAGTAAAAAATGTGTCCAATATTTATATGATAGTTTCATGGACATCAATCCCTTGGCAGAATAATCTCAAGTTTAAATATCAACATTATAATATAAATTGATTTTAGCGCATAAATTTCTTAGCTTGTTATGTTGTTATTCTCATGTATCCTGATCTTGACTCTTGCCTTAGGAAACGGAGGAAGGGAGAATTCTTCATATATCATAAGAAGTGTTGATACTTACGTAAGTCTCTGACACCCTGTAAATTTCGTGACTAAAACTAAGTCCAGGATCTCGCAGTGCCATCATCGTGGGTCCAGATTTTTATTTCTCAAATAAGAATAACTTAAAACTTCGAAAAATCTCAAACACATACTAAAGTATATAAATAATATTTTCAAACTATACGTGTATGAATATGAACATAGCCCTCGCATAAAACGAACACGATTAATTCATCCCTTCAAAAAAAAAAATTGTCTCATTTTCCATACTATTTTTTTAATCTTATTTTGTCTCTCTGCAACTCCAAGAACAGAGATAACAAAATGAGAATCCTCATCATTTCACAAGCTAAACATAATATAAATCCCATCTTTCTACGTTTGGAGAAGTTTGGTTCGAAGATCCACATGAAATATAAAATATCGCAACAACACTATATGACTATCAAAATGATTCAAGATAGGCTGATTACTGGTCTAACATACTCAATCCTCCTTATATGGCTTATCGTTATGATATTGTTGTTGATCACTAGAAAAAAGAAGTTTTATTAGCCATATATATTGTTGAATGTACCCCAGTTTTTTGGTATCATTTAATTGATGCCGACTAATTCAAGCTTACTTATTTGATCCGTCTAGGTTTTTTTGATTCGTAATTCATTAATGCGGGTTTTGAATTAATCATAATTATGTGAAATAGGGGAACAATTTACCTGAATTTTATTTGATTATTGATTCCGGTATGGTAGTGGTAAGTGTTGCTACATGGTGGATGTTAGCGGTTGTGGTGGTGGAGATGGGTGGAAAATATAAAAATGGTATCCACCAATCATGAAGTTTTTCGTCCTTATTAGAGAATAGGCTTGTTTCACTAAATTATACATGTAATGAAAATGGTTAGCTTTAGATAGAAATTCATTGAATCACTCTTACTTGTTTAGTGCAAGCTCAATCAATTCCAAATTGACTGAGATTTTGAAAATGGTTAGCTTTAGACAGAAATTCATTGAATCACTCTTACTTTTTTAGTGCAAGCTTAATCAATTTCAAATTGAATGAGATTTTAATCCGCTATCAACAACCTACAACAAACATCTATCCTATCACCATATTGATTCTCGAGTTACAACTTTGAGGATAAGAAATACGCAGGCAAAAAAACAATATTAATAACAAAGTTGTCAATGCTAAGGGAGGGAGGAGGAAAACAATGGTGCTAAAAAGGGTGTAAACGTCGCATCAATCTGTCTCTAATCGCTAAATTAACTACATGGGATCACACATACTTTAGAAAAGTGACATGCTAACGGTTGTTAATGTCGTTAAGAAATTAATATTTTCCAGTACTTTTTTTATATAGGTAACAGACTATTAGGCCAGTGGATTAATTTGACAGTCAACAAGGGATTCAGGTACCAACCTTTAATTTTCAAAATGTTGTGTATCAAACCAATCTGTTGGCAATTTTACCATGTACCAAACGTAGAATTACCCTTTATAATCAAATAAGGGGGAGTTGTGCGAACTCGGTGCATTATATTTGGACTTGTACCAATCACCTCTATATTATTTATAATCATTATGTTGCTGTTTTCAACCAAATAACATTCTTTAAAATAACCGGTCACACATCTATTTGTCTTGGGAGCGAATGCCTCGTATCTTGCGATTGATAGATTGCGGAAGAAAGTCACTTGACAACAACGAGGAAAGGGTCTCATGAAGATAAATTAATGTACATTTTATCGTTTGGGATTCATTTCTATTTCAGTTGTAAATATACTTCATAAAGCCTCTTCACTTTGATTATTTTCTCAACTTGGATTCGATTTTTTTTTTGGAACTTTGGATGAAAGAGTGAGTGTATAAAACACATAAGTTTTTATTTTGGCAATAGTTTTCCTCCCTGTTATGGGGTGACAATGACCGTGATAACTACCCATGCTGAGATTACTAAGTCTAATTTTTTTTGATTTCTCATCTTTTTAGTAATTTTTCATTTCTTTATATGTCTCATTGCATCATTATTCTTCTTGTTTTTGGTCAAAAAGTTTCACCATTTTTTTTTGTTGGCCGCAGAGATATAAAAAATAAGGAATGAATAATATAAACAAACAAACAAACAAAAAAAAATCCAAAACAAAGCGACAGGTAGGAAACAAGATTATTTGGGTATGTACGGATTATAATTCTACTTATAATATTATTTGAAATGTCTTAACTGCAGCGCCATGGACATAGTTAGAAGCCTAATTACATTACTTAGACCAAGCATTTATGATTTTGAATGATCGCGTAGATTTTCTGATGTTAAATGGTTGTATAGGTATGTTTTAACCCCTTAATTTTGCACTAATATTAGCTTATTATAAAATACGCCTCCTGCGCCAAAAAACGCATCATAAAGTGTAACATTTATGTGAATTTAGTTAAAAAAAAGTGAAACAATGAATACTGGTTGTTCCGTGCGTCTGTAAATATCAAAGGAGCATGCATACTAATTGTTGCGTACGTATGTTTGTTTCTTGGTAATAAATATCAAAGCCAAAATTTATCTTGATTTTTGTTATCGGTTATGAGTCTTGTGACTACCATCTAACCCACATTAACTACCCTTTAATTACATGGAGGGACTAGAGCAGAAGATTATTATTACTGGGATGGAGTAGGAAATTTGGTTGCATGCGTCGTAGGCTAGGAGCATAGGATAGTAGCAGGGTCTAGAGTCTTGAACACAACAAAATATTTAAAATATGACGACAAAATATTTCTTATATTCTTATTTACTAGCCAAATCACACTTGTGATGCAGCTGCTGACTTACCTCTACGGTACAAAACCTATAGAAACATAAGAGTAACAAACTTAATTACTTTTATGGAGATATATCCACCTTAGAAATAAGCACAATATACGCACCTGTGCACCAATTAAAAGACTACCAACTAATCTCCACCAATATATCTTTGATTCTGCGCTCCAAATGTTCCTTAATATGTAACATCAAAATTTGCAATTGGTCCAATACTTACATTCGGTTGTCGTATATACAATCAAAAGGTAAGATGTTTGGTTGTTTGATATGAACTAATAGTTATCAGTTTCTAACGTTAATTATTTTTTTCGTTAATTTTTTTTCCTGACAAAAAAGAAATATTCTTTGCTCTGCACTAATCCCTAAATAAATAATTAGACTGTTCTTCATTTAACTCTAAGTTATTCATTGACTTGTCGCTTTGAAAAACAATTTCAGTCAGAAAACACCCGAACCAAGTTATAGAATTCTAATTAAACAAAATAAACAAGGTCATCTGCTGGAGAACCATAGATTCAAGTTGGATTTAGAGATGTTGTTGTAAAAGAAGTTTTTGAATCCCCATCCAAATATTGTTGGCATTGATTTATGCATATTTTGGTGTTTATGGTATTGTCCCTGTTATATATGGTATCATAGAAAAACACATGTGCGATGCCAGTGCTATTTTATTCGAAAGTTTTCAATCATGTGTATATTATAAAATCATTAGACAATTTCTTTATTGCCGGAAGAACCTATAATTATACCTAGATATATCCAAAGGTCAAGACTGAATTATTTTGTTATACAAACTTTTAGTACATATGATGTGAATGTCTAAGCAGAATCTTCCTAGTCGTACATTTAGTACATGTGAGAATATGACAGCATAAAAACCAATAAGAAAATTAGATCTTAGGCATCATATTACAACTAGGCACTTCCAAATGTTATAAGCATTCTGACATCTTTCTAGATGAGCTTCCCTTTTGTTTTCATCCATTGAATTGCATTTTGCTTTAGCCAAAATTCGATATAGCTATAGTTGTATCTCTTTATCGCGCTAGTTTGATTAGTCAAGGACTTCAAAGGAGACCAGAGAGCTTGTCATTGATAAATAGTTTTGCGTCAAAGCAAAAACAACTTATTAGATAACCAACTATAAAAAAAACATACAAATGAACTACATATGTTAGTTAAATGTCTCCAGACCATAATGATTTTTCAAATCGGAAATCAGTTGATCCAAATTAGCTAATCCAGAGTTAGTTATAAATGCAATGAACATTACGAAGACTTTGACTGGTACACTTATTCAGGGAAAAACATATCCATTATCACAACAAAACTAAATAATGATGAAGGGAGATTTATGGAAATTAAATCTTTTTTTTTCCAATTATTATTTATATTTTATTAATGATAATTTTTTTAGAAAAATTAATATTCAGATTTATTAATTATGGTAATTTTAGGATAGTGTAAAAGTTTATTTTAGGAAAGTTCCCTAAAAGTAGTAGATACCTTGGGATATAAGTTTTTGATATTTTTGTTAAGTTTAGGGCTTGTTTAGGATGAGTTGTCTATATAAGGAGCTCCAAAAACGAAAATTAGAAAGTAAAAATCTATTACTTGTCAATTTTTTATTTCGCCGCAACAATTTTCATCTTAAAACGCTTCCTATCTGCATCAGTTATTGTTAGAGCATTGCTCAGTTGAACTCACAAGTGCTGCTATCTCAAGCTTGTTGTCAAACTTAGTTGCCAAAACTATATCTTGATTTCGAGTCTACATTTAGTCAGGCATCGGTTTAGGATAAAAGTATGTAGTTGAGAATCGGATATCACTGCGTTCTACCGATTGAAGGCGAAGATCAACAAGAGCTTTAGAGAACTTCAACATCAAAAGGTAAGTGAAGAGTGAACCACCTATTTCTCAAAGTTTTTCACCTTTCTATCTATGAGACATTGTCGCATGACTAAATTAGACAGTACATGCATAACAGAAATTCGAGTCAACTTTATCTTATATATTGTTCTCTAGATATGACTAATTATACTTAAGAACATTTGCTCATACTTGATGAATTTGGTTAAGAACAATTTATTGTTCATGTACTTAAATTATGATTCAAGATTTAATCATTTTAAAATAGCTTGGAACAACGAAATGTGTCATTGATATTATTCGAGAATATTTCGAATTGATTATTAGATATATATAGAACTACTGTTAATATGGATGCAGGACAATATGCATACCAGTTCACATACTGTGAGAACTGTTATAAGTCCAAAGCCGCAGTACACGTACCGGCGTAGCTATAGTTCGACAGCGACTTTGTGGTATGCATACCCGGTATCAATACCACCAAAAAGTCTGTGACTCGTGAACCAGGAACGATATGCATACCCAGTGTGCAAACTGGAAAAGATCTATTGGTTTTGATACCGAAAACGGTATGCATACTCGGTATGCAAACCATAAAAGATTTGTGAGTTCCTGAACTTGTTTTTGTCTTAAGGGTATCCATACCCGATACACGTACCATGACAAAGACATTCACGAACAGGTATAATATACACGTACCAGATTCACGTACTTACCCTATCGAATATTTTCAGTTGCATCAAAATTATTTCTATGATATAATCGACATTTGATCAACTCTCTAAAAACACTATCTAGACATATTTGATCATATGTGTGGTTCATGAAAAATCTTAAAGTGTTATATGAAAATGGTATATAGTTCAATTGGATAGTTTCGGCTAACCTAGCTATACATGAACATGTCATTATACACGATTCGGTTACGGTCCATTCTGCTATGTTAAATCTCAAGTCAAGTTTTTCATCTAACAGTGATTATTGATTTCTTGGTTCCAAAGCTATCTTAGCTTAAACCTAAAGCAACCTTTATCTTGAAAGTTTATAAAAGGAGAACCTCTAACAACTGGGATCTTTGAATCCATGAAACTATTCTTGTGTGTCCTAGTTGTAAACTAGAGTCGTCCTCTCCTTCAAACCCTTTTATCCGTTTAACGACTAAAAAGACTTCACCTGGGGATTCGTGAAGTCAGGTCCAACCATCTTTATCGTGATAGTTCGAGTATCCTGATCTTGTTTTGATCGTTGAGTTTCTCACTCAAACAAGATAGATAGAAATCACAAAGTATCTTTGTCTCAAACTTTGTGATTCCAAAAGTTTCGACTTGTGAGGTGAATAATAATCTAGGCTGCTCTTCGGGAGTCATAAGACCGAATTTTGAGGTTTTCTAGACTTTATCTATTGCAATTAATTTCATACGCCACCTTGATCTTTGATCAGAACGGAAATCACAAATAGGCTTATCTGTGGGAGGCAAATTAGTTTAAAGTCTTCAATTGTGCGGAGTCCTGCTAGGATTCAAGAGGCGTAAGGAGTGCAACTGTAACTGAATTACTATGAATGTTTAATGTGGTCTCAACTACATTTCAGTCCGAAGCTATGATAGTAGGCTAGTGTCTATAAAGGGTTTGACACAGTTTGGTGTTCAAGTCTGGACTAAGTCCCGGGGTTTTTATGCATTTGCGGTTTCCTCGTTAACAAATTCCGGTGTCTGTGTTATCGATTTTTGCGCATTATATTGTTTATCTTTATAATTAAAATATCACATGTTGTACATTAATCAATCAAAGTAGATACATCCATCCTTGTTTGTTGGATACGACTTGATTGGTTCTTGGATATTGATCTTTGGAATCGTCCAAGTACTCTCACACATAATCAGGTTCACGGATATGGTTCTGTAAACTTTTTGATTGTGAGAGAAAAAGATATAAGCTCTTCGTATAATTCTTAGATTTAGGTTCATTAAGTTGAACTCTCAGAAGTGTATTCGAGTTTAGTCCATACATGTTGCCTAAGAAAAAGTTGGTAGTGTATTTTGGTACCCCCACGTTTTCAGTTATTACCAGAGCAAAGTCCATTCTAGAGTTGATAAGATGCCACCAAGAGTAAAAATCGGTCGTGGTAGAGGAGGTGCTCCAGAAGATTTTAATACATTACGAAAACAAATAACGACAGATATCGAAAGTATGTTGGTTCGACATAACATTCTGCGTGAAGGAGAATGGGTGAATAAGGTGTTGTTCAATGAAGAGTACAATGACGGTGATGGTATTTTTGATGATGCTACTGAAGATGATGAACCTATTGATGAAGTTTTTCCTGGAGATCAAAAAGTAAACTTTATGGTGAAAATAAGTTGCCTTACTCCGCGTCAAGAAGATAGTGACATATTTCTTTTCCTATAGTCGAGAGTAAGCTAGTTGTTGGTTATTGTGATACACAAATGGACTCCTATATCTATCTTAACAAGGGAGAATTTTCGGAATCAACTTATGAAGATCCATTTTGGGTTTCCACCATACCTCATGCTGCTTTACGGTGCTTAAATTATTTTTTACGACATCGATTTGTGTGTATGAAGATTGTCATCAATGAATTACACATGCAGAACATGGTACCGGCAATATTCAAGGACGAATCTTCTCCAACACCGGTAAAATGACGAGGAGATATTTATGGAAACTAAATCTATTGTTTTCCTATTATTATTTGTATTTTATTAATGATAATTTTGGAAAAAAATATTTGGATGAATGTGCTTCCCATGGTTATGGTTTGGGGGTTTTGGCTTTCACTACCTTGGGTGAACTTGGTGAAGACTTTATAGTGTTTTTAAAGATACTTAAGAATTTCCTGGCTAACCTTGATGCTTGCAGTGGTCATGGTAGTTTTCTTTTTCATAGATTAAGTTTGGTTATTCAGAAAGGTATTGGTGCCCAGCTTGTTGCTAGGTTACCAACAACTCCATTGTAAATTTTTTTCCTCCTTATTTTTCAATAAAATTGCGCCCCTGAGGCCCCTTTTTAAATTTTAGTATAAAATAATTAATTTTCGGATTTAGTAATTATGGTAATTTTAAGATAGTCTAGAAGTTTATTTTTAGAGTTTTAATATGTTAGGAAAGTTCCCTACAAGTAATGGATACCTTGGGAAATGAGTTTTTGATATTTTTGCTAAGTTTAGGACTTGTTTAGGAGGAGTTATCTATGAGGATCCCCAAAAACAAAAATTAGAGACTTTTTTGATTAATTTATATTCATTAAACTTGTAGAGTTTATTGATTTTTGATTTTTCTTCATAGTTGGATTTACCCCGAGGTCCGAATATAAATCTCATATCTATAGTCGTTGTTCGTGGGTGAATTAACGAGGTCTAGATAAACCATATCTATCATCGTTATTCGTGGGCAAAATAACGAGGTCTGGATAAACTCGTAGATTTTAGGATATCTCCTCGAAGATCAACTAATTTCTATCAATTTCTACCCTTTCTATCGGTTACTTTCCTTATATTTGTTTCCCTGTGATATTATCGTCCTTTAACGCTTCCGATCTACATCAAGTAGGTACTTTGTGTGTGAACCTTCAAAATGTACTTTTTGGAAAACATGGAGAACTAATACCATCACAACACAATCATTTTTGGAATGGGTAATAACATATCCGAAATCCAAAAAGCCCTTTTGTCCATGAACAAGTCCCGGATAGGGTTAGAGACTATCTCGTAAAGATTTTAAGACAAGAGAAAATCCTTGGCACATTCCATCTATTCCAAAAATAACATATCCATTTATTCCAAAAATAAAAAAAATCAAGCAAACCCTGTTTACAAAACTGAACATCGCAAATGACATTGAACATGAACTTGTTATTCTATGAATATATTTGTTTTAACATTTAGTCTTTGGATAAACGTCAAAAGATATAATCTTAGATATAAGTATCACCAATTGTCTAGAAATGTCAATGGAGTAATCGAAACACTTAATCATTTTAAGTGAGAAACTAACATTTCAAGTGATCAAGGAATTAATGCAGTTAATTGATTATAGTTGGGTTTCATAAAGCCAAATAAGAAAAGAATTCACTGATCCTTAGACGACACACATCCAAGAAATTTTTATAGTTAAACAATGATAAACGAGAAATGTTACTCTCAAATTTCTTGAAACAAAAGAATAATATGTTTGAAATTCCACAAACAGTTAAAGTTCACAAAAATTTGAGAGTAACATTTCCAAGAGTCCACAAGAATGAAATTTGGAACCTGTCTTGTTTGTAATCCCTACATTGAACTTAATAATGAAATGATGAATCTCATTGTAAGGTACCAAATGACACAGCTATACAACCAAGTTAAGTTCAATCAGATTTAAGGTTGAGATCTTTTTTTTTTTTTTTTTTTTATCATGGACAACAATTATACTTAATTTTTGCACCAAAGAATTTTGTCGAACAACTAGAAGGTATGGAGCAAATCGTGGTCAATTTTTATGATAACCTATTCTACAAATATAGAAGACGGTGTAGTTGATATTAGAAGATGATTAACTTTTTTGGTGATATTAACTTTTGTTACTAATAAAACTAAGTATCTATGAGTTTGCACCTAATATGAAGATCAAATGCCAGCTAATCGCATACATAGATCTAACGAATCGAATTCGAATCAGTTAAAGTCAACTAATCTAGCTAACACTTAACGAATTCAAATCAGTTAAAGTTAACTAATTTATCTAACACCTAACGGGTCCATAGCTCGGTGATAAAGCATTTGACTGCAGATCAAGAGGTCACCGGTTTGAACCCGGTTGGGCCCTTCTCTTTTTTTTTTATTAATGAGCTATCTATTGTTCTATTGTTGAATCGTTATGATGATCCCAAGTACGTTTTCTGGACACGCATTTTTTTAGGAGACCATTTTTTATAACATGCCCAATGTTCTTCCTCCGTGTAAGGTCAATTCCTATGGAATAAACAAACTTCAAGTTTGTTTATTTTGCTCCCATTATGGACTCAACAAACATGAAAAATGGGTGGTCAAACCAACAAATTTGATGGTTTGTTCACTGCGGACCAACATGAGACGCGCGTCTCATTTAAAACCGGCGGACCAACAAAATCCGCTAGAGGATTTTCTTCAACCGACAGCGGGTCCTCCAAATCCACTTACTGCAAATTGAGTTTCTCAAAAATTGTTTTACTATTCTTTATCTCACTTTATCATATTTTATCTCACTTTATCCTATTTTATCACACCTAAATCCAATATTTTATACTTTAACTCTATCCTACAAAAGATTTTATATTAAAAATAATAATAGTGGGACCCTAGAAAATCAGATTTGTTCATTTTGCTTTGATTCTCCATAGTGGAAAATCATGTTTGTTCATCTACATGGATCACCAAAATTTTCTATTTGGTGATTAGTATAGGAATTGCCCTATTCATGTTGATGATAGATTTGGATATCGGACCCACATGGCATAGGATAATTTTACGCGGTTTCCCTTCATAGAGGCCATATATAAATCTGCAGTTCTTTTTTCTAATGGCACCCAAAAAAAGTACAGAAGGGAAAGATGGGGAAGTTAGTTCTTCTTTTCACACTCCACACTTCTGCTCCTCCTCCGCCCAATCCTAATGGGTTCCTCGCAAAAACCTTCAACAAATTTCCGATTTCCCGCCTCCAATTTCCCACCATTTGTTCTTCTATTCTTAGTCATTTAACAAGAAATTTCAGATACCAATCTAACAAGTTAATGGTTCTTAAAAAACCCACTTCTCCTCGATTTAGACATGTCTGCAACATGAGTAACGACTCAGGTATATTAATTGTACCTTGTATTGTCTATATTTCTCTCCTTTTTGAAGTAATTTGAGATGAATTTTCCCTATTTTTGTTTGGCATTTTGGTATTTCAAATAGATAGAACAAAAAAGATATTTTGAAGTCTCCACCCAATTAAGAGGAATTAGGACCCCTATTAACTAGTTTGAGTTTTTTCGGAAATCAAGATCTAGTTATTACTTACATATTCATGGTCTTAGATCAGAGAGTTCGGGTAAAGACATCTGAGTATGAGATGATAAGGTGTTACACACCCATCGATCGCCCAATCATATGATTGGCCTATGCTTCATGATTAAATGGAATTTTTTTTACAATTTACCTTCAATATGTACCGATGCATGCTTGTGATTACTGGTCCAAAATATATAACTGGCAGAACAAAAGAATTTCCATGTTTGAGATATACGTTTCCTTAATATTAGTTGAAAATTTTACCGAAGCTTCAACTATGGATTTGGGCAGTATGAATTAAAATCAACTCATAATAGTTTTACTTAGCATGTTCAAAGTCTTAAGAGTCCAGTCTGAATCTAAGTTCAACACGGTGGTAAAGGATTAAGAGACTTCTTAAATACACAGGGATCACTTGAAGTTTGATTCAAGGATAAACTCTTCATAGCAACTCTTTAAGAACAAAAAATTAAGGATAATTCTAAGTGTGAAAAGGTATCATCTAATGGTCTTGTATGACCATAGGCTCAATGTTAGAGTTTAGGTTAACTCTAAGGATGCAATTTGTTGATATAAATAGTTAAGATATATTCTAGATATCCATAACTGATGATAGAAATATGGAAACCATTATGAACTATCGATTTAAGATTTAATGAAGTTTTGGGATAAGAGCGGACCACCTGCTGCTCAACTAGTGAGTGATGGAATGAGAAACTACTGAAATGATTGTCATGTAAATCCGGAATGGTAAGAAATTCTAAGACATTTCTGTCCTATTTATGTGGATGAGATCTTAAAGTGAGAGAAGAAAACCGTTCGTCTCGCCCTTTGTTACCCAATAATTTAGTATGTTATTTATATATTATTCACCTGCGAGATCATAATTTGAGAGGGGATGCCGCTGTATGCTCATGTTTAGATTTCCCACAATATGAATTAGTTAGAGATTAAATTGTTAGAAAATTATAAATTAAATTAACATGTGTAATCATAATGTGGGGGGAATCCACTCTATGCTCACAATTTTGATTTACCACGTGAAATAATTTGACCAGTATACTTTAGATGGGGTATTTGCTTCCGAAAGATCTTTATACTCTACTCCTTATTTTTAGCGAGTATGCAAAAAGTAGTTAAAGTACCAACAATTTAATGCTTATCTTTTAAAAACTTAAAAACAATACTTGATTGATTATTATTTTTATTATTTTTTGGGTTTTTATCAAAATAAAGTATAAATAAATAGGACAATAATAGCTAATATTTAGAAGGGAAATTGAATTTCTCTTTGATTAAAAGACAAAATACATGAATATTTGCTAAAGTGGATTGGGTTGTAGACTTGGAACATGTAAGAAGATGTATTTTCTATTTTGATATAGATAATAATTTTTCTTGACTGGATATTATGGAAATCAGGGTTTTTACATGAGGAAGATGATTTTTTATCTTGGTTATTTCCAAATGAGGTAAGGCATGCCTTGTATAGTTGTAGAAAAGAGGAATAGGTGTAAAAGAGATAGAAAAAAAATGATGAAAAAGCAATATTGGGGGACCAAGGATATGTTGGGATTGATTTATATTTTTTTTCTTTTTTGGTTTTTGATTGGTAAAGAATTTGGTGCTGGCGAGTTTCGAACTCAGGTCCATGGTATTATCACCCAGTGACTTTACCACTGTACTACAGTGACACCTGCATATTTTTTTTTGGTGTAAAGGAAATTTTGAATAAGCATACGGGTGGAAAGAAGAGAGTAATGAGTAGAGAGGGTGCATGCGGTGTATTTTGATAGGATCTAATATTATTTGTTGGATGCTGGGATGAGAGAATTTTATTATTTGGTAAAAAAAAATGGATATTAGTACGAGAAAGATATTTGTTTTTTGTTTTTTTGGGTAATGGGATTGAATGTGGGTGTGTGAAAAATATTAAAGGATAATGGAGAATGTGGTGTATGAGAGAAGGAGAGAATTCTAAAAGGTGTCGTGAGTTTGAAAGACGATGTAGTTGATATTTTTCTGTGGAGGGTACGGACTGGAGTATCAACAACCTAATATTTTTGTATCCGATTTCGAAATACAATACTAATATTTTTATGTGAAGGGTACGAATTGGGGTATCAACAACCCTTTTCTACGAATAAGAAGACGCTGTAGTTGCTATTTGAAAATCCAATTTCTAACTCATTTGGTGATACTAATTTCAGCTACTAATAAGACTAAGTAACTATGAGTTTGTATAATCTAATATATGAAGATCAAATACCAACAAATTACTTGCTAACGAATTGAGTGACTCCAAGCTAAACTAATCTAGCTAACACTTAATGGGTCCATGGCTCAGTGGTAGGACATTTGACTGCAGATCAAGAGGTCACCCGTTCGAACCCGGTTGGGTCCTTTTTATTAATCCCTTACAAGTTACAACTATCCATTGTTGAGTTGAATCTTGAATCGTGATGGCGATCCCAAGTACATTTTCAGTTAGCAGTAGGAGACCATTTTTTATAATGTATCCGATGTTCTTCCTCCGTGTAATGATTTGGATATGGGACCCACATGGCATAAGATAATTTTACGCGGTTGCCCTTCACAGAGGCCATATAATATGCAGTTCTTTTTTCTAATGGCACCCATAAAGAGTACAGAAGGGAAAGATGGGGCAGTTAGCTCGTCTTCTCACACTCCACACTTCTGCTCCTCCTCTGCCCAATCCTAATGGATTTCTCGCAAAAACCTTCAACAAATTCCCGATTTCCCGCCTCCAGTTTCCCACCATTTCTTCTTCTGTTCTTAGTCATTCAACAAGAAATTTCAGAGACAAAACCAACAAGTTAACGATTCTTAAAAAACCCACTTCTCCTCGATTTGGACATGTCTGCAACATGAGCAACGACTCAGGTATGTTGTACCTTCTATCATCTCTATTTTTATTTCTCTCCTTTTTGAAGTAATTTGAGATGAATTTGCCCTAATTTGTTCGGGTATTTTTTGTATTTCAAATGGGTGGAACAAAAGTTTGACCTTGAATTAGTTAATTTTGAAGATAATTCTGATTAGGGTTTATGGTTTATTACAGAATTTTGAGATTGATTTAATGATGTATGTTTAATTTTTGTTTGACTAGATATGATATCACAGCTGGAACTTGGAAAGCCTGACGGGAAGCCGGATAAGCGTGTGAATGGAATATTCTGGATTTTACTTATTAATCTTGGAGTTTTCGCGGCTGATCATTGGTTTCATGTACTGTAAGATCTGTTCTTTTAATGTACTTATGATTTAGTAACCTTTTGATGATAATGTGTGGTTGATTTTTGGTTATTGGTGGGATAGCCAATGAATTGATATGAGAAATAGGTGAAGTCATAAGATTAATTTTAATAATTGCAATGAGCATTCAGACATTTGTAGTGAAATTTATTAAGAAAATCTCCATGTTTGTGTTGCCACTAGCGAGAACCCAAAGTTGCAACATGGGTTATGGCCTTTGGGTATAAGAAGCATTAAAAATGTTTACCACTAGCAAAAAGAAGATGTAAAATGCAAGTTCAATCGTATTCTTAAAGTGGGATACCTCATAAATTACTTCTCCAGTCATATACTATGGAATTGAGCTGTGACTTTAGTTTAATCAACCAATCTAGTGAAGGATCCTCCATTCGAACTTGCATTTTTAGCTGTGCATTTGTTTTGATTTGTTATATGAATTATAGTCTATAGATGTGGTAAAACAAACTGTATTTTTGAATCACAGTTTTCTTTGTATTAGTTTGATAAATCAAAGGGAACTTCTATATTCACATGTAAAGTTATTGAAGTTAAAACTGACATTGAGTTACACTTTTCTTTTCCTTTTTTCAGATAAGGGAGATCAAAGGACTTTACTTGTACCACAGTTTTCCAGTTTGGTACCAGTTTGTGACTTCAACATTCTGTCATGCTAACTGGTGAGATTTCTCCACTTTTTGACGCTTCTTACTTTATCTAAAGTAGCATGATGATAAAGACTTGATGCTCGTATAGAAAATCTATTATCTTTGATCTGTGCGTATTGTCCTCAAACATTTGTCAAATTCTCAGTTTTCTAACTTTAGGACTACCTTCGTGGTGATAAAATTTCACAGGAACCATCTCTCCAGCAATCTGTTTTTCTTGTACATTTTTGGTAAATTTCTCTCTCTTTCTCTACATGTGTGAAATTTTAGTTCTAATGGACAAAGCCTCTTTTGGTTTTTAGAGTCTCCCAAATCATGTGGATGTCTTATTTTCATCTTCTTTTTCTCCTTCCGCTTCTAGGGAAGCTTGTTGAGGAGGAGGAGGGGAACTTTGCATTGTGGACTTCTTACATTCTAACAGGTCTTGGAGCAAACCTGGTGTCATGGTTGGTTCTCCCAAGAAATGCAGTTTCTCTTGGAGCATCTGGTGCTGTGTTCGGTCTATTTGCTATTAGTGTTCTTGTCAAGGTAAGGCTAATCAATTCTTCTGCCACCTATCAAAATCATTTTAGGATTGAGAATTGTGCAACTTAATAATTTTATCTTAAGTCTTAACTACCACTTATGTTTTCTTGCAGATGTGTTGGGACTGGAGAAAGATCCTTGAAGTTCTTATACTGGGACAATTTGTTATCGAGAAGGTAATCTTGTGCATCTACTGCAAAAATAAATAAATTAGGATCTAAGTTATATATTGGATCATCCTCTTGACATCTAGTAACAATCGTATGCTGATATCAGAAGAATTAATAATTCAACCTTAATTATGACTCCATCGAGAATTTGATAACCTTTTACAGTTTAATAGGGGTGAACACTACCTGTAAGGTACATTTAAATTTGAAAAACGTATGGTTCCTTAAGAATCTATTAGTTAAGTTACTCATATTGCTCAAATTCAACTATATCATGTTCCAATACCTGGATTGAACACTGAAAGTCTCCACATCGAACAGAATTGAACCTTGACTTATACTAGTCTCTAGGCCTGATAACCCTACATATAATTATATTTTTCCTTTTGTATAATACAGATGATTTGATTTTTTTTTTCCGTGTAGTTGTTGTTTTTTTTTTTTAATTTGAATCAAAATGTGAGGGTATCTTTTGGTTATATCATGCATGCCTGCTGCGCCAATGGATTTTTTAAATGTACTTTTCGATCGTCTGGGAATTAGGTGATGGAAGCAGCACAAGCTTCAACAAGAATGTCGGGTGCAAGTTCTGCTATGCAAAGTGTCAATCACATTGCTCATCTGTCTGGCGCTTTGGTCGGTGCAGGCCTAGTTTGGCTTCTAAGTAGAGTTCCATCTGAACCTTCCGACCGAGACGTATCGAAGTTGAGTGATAAGACAAATCGAAAAACTTAAGGTGGGAGAATATGAACGCCATTTCTAATCATAGTTGCTTTATAATATTATTACATTTTGGTCGTATTATCATTTAACAAGCTAGTTAAGCATGCTGCTATCCTTGAAACATATTGGTAATCCTCCTTTTTATGTGTATAAACAGGCTATTTTGAGAAGATAGGCAACGCAACAATCATTTTTAGCAGAGCCAACTGTACTCTGCCTGTAGTAGAGAGTTGAGTTCCGGATGCTTGGCATTGTACAGTATTTTTTACAGATGAATGTGGTTGTTATTTTAACAGCAATGTTCTTGGTTTACTAGCATTTGTTAAGATTTTAGCAACTACTTATGTAAGGAAAAGGGGACTATAGCACCTAGTTGAAGGTATTTACAAATGAGGATATCAGAAGTCAGTAGACCAAATATTGGACCATCCAGAACACTGACCAGACTGACATAAGCCCAAGCCCAATATTGCCTAATTTCCCGAAGTACTGGAAATCTTTGCATATGATTAGAGATATAGAATGTCGAAACTCAGAATTTGGAATACCAGAAAAATAGTATGAAGTATGAACCTGCCTGGGAGTTGGTACCATTTATTACAACCAGGTTTTAACACGATTGATTAGTCAAAGTTACTTGGAGTTTTCCATTAGAATATGATTATTGAGCTGATGATTTCGTTGGATTGAAGCAACGACTTTAGACACAAAACATCTGTAAAACCAAGAGAGAAACAAACATAACTAAACATTTTAAAATGTAGGATGAAATTTCATTGGACATTGACTTTTAAAAACAAAACAAGCTTCTAAATTGATGAAAGGAGACACCTACGGACTCTCTTTTAGTCTATATGAATAGTAAAGGTGGTGTTCTATCTTTATCCTTCTCTTTGTTTGATGAAATCAATAAGACGTTTAATGTGTCAAAATCACACCGGAAATCTGTTGCAGTTGATCATCTGTGCTTCTTATATATGTGCTTGATCTAATTGCAAGAACCATTCCTATCGACCACCTGTAAGTCCCTAAAATTTGTTATTTTTCTCATCTTCCTTTCAAACCCAGATTGAAACCATTTTCCCTACAAGTTTCCATCGCTATTTCTCAAACTCTTTAAGGGATCGATGTTTCTGTCTTTAAAGATTGAAAAGATTTCATGGACTATTTCAAGATTCTCCCTTCGGAGATCATATTAGATATTTTAACTTGAGTACCAACTGAATCGGTTTTTTATTGCAAATCAGTATGCAAAACTTGGAACCACCTTGTTTCTCATCATCCATTATTCTCTAAAATGCACATGTATCATCTAAATAATCTTTCTCCTAATTCTGGGAAGTCGGGTTTTATTGCTTTTTCATATAATTGGAATTCTACTTTGATACATGAAAATGAAAATTTTCACTATTTTGAATATAACGAGAATCATGAGTCAACAACACCAATTAAGACAATTAGAAGGTTTAATTTCACCCCGCCGTTTAAGAATGCTAACATTCTTGGTTCATCTAATGGTTTGATCTGTGTTTCTCAAGGCCCAGAAAAAACATATATTTGTAACCCTATCACAAAAGAATATATTATTCTTCCAAAAATCATGACAGATTGTGACCTGCAGTATCATGATTGGACGAGTGGATTTGGTTACTTTTCTTTATCCAATGAATACAAAGTTGTAGGAATGTATCTGAACAATTGGGACCAATACGCAGAAATCCACATATACACTTTAGGCAGTGGTGATGGATGGAGGATACTTGGAAAGGTGAATCACGAGTTCGACATATATCTTTGGTGCCAAGGTGTCTTTGCTAATGGAGCTCTTTACTGGATGGACAGTACTAGAGAAATGATTGTGACCTTCGACTTGGCGGAGGAAAAGTTTTGTAAAAGCCTTTCACTACCTCCTTTATTTACACCAGACGATGATTGGATGGTTAATATTATAGGGGTTTTGAATGGGATGTTATTTTTTTGGTGTCTCTGTACTTGTTGAAGGAGCCGAACTTTATGACATATGGCTATTAGCAAAGAAGAATAACGATCATGACGTGGGGGAGGATCATCACTCCTTGGGCTGGTCTAAAGTGTTTCGGATAGATCGTGGTGACGAATTAGTAGCTCTTATGAAGAGTGGGTGTGTTTTAACTTACGGTTACGGTAGAGTCCATAGTCATTATCTCAACATTTACGATCCAAAATCTTCAACTTCGAAACTGCTTGTGGAGTTTAAGGAACAGATTCATCAAGTATTCTTTCACAGGAACACCTTGGTTTTACTGAAAGAATTAGGGGAAGCAGAAACAAAGGTAATTGAGTCAGTTGACATTGAAGAGACGGAAAGCTTTCATTAACCTTTGAACCATATGGATACATGCTTCTAAATTGGTGATCTCTGTTTAGTTTTATGAAGTGGTTTTCATATCGTTATTTATATTAATGTGAGTTTCATCTTAAAATTCGATAATGAACCATTCTGCGAACATACTGTCATTGGCATTTTCTTGAGTTTGATATTGTAACTTTATTGTTAGTCTGTCTTTATATCATCCAATCCAACTTTGTGGGAGTGTTATCTTTTTTGGGCTAAGCTATATATTTGTACATAAATTGTGGTTATTAATGCATACTTCTACCGTGGTATTAATTTTCCATTTCCTTGACTATGATTTAGTTAGATATTAAGTTGTTTCATGAACATAAATAGGAAAGAGGTCTGTGAAATTCTAGTCTGCTTGTAGTATATATTTGTAATCAATACTTGCATTCAATGTTAACCAACAGATACAGACACACTTACAAGACTCAGATATTTATACAGTCAAGAATACAGACACATAAAAGACTATTGGACTTCCAGGCTGTCACAACTCTGCTGAACTGACCGACATAGGCACGTACAGAACAAGCGTGCAACTGTATGGAACTGACTGTATGGACATAATTCATTCTTCTGCTATTACCCCCCTCAAGATGAAGGCTTCTGCAAGGAGTGACCTTTAGCTTGTATCGAAGAAGATCAAATCTTGGTCCTGCCAAACCCTTCGTAAAAATATCTGCTATTTGATCCCAAGTGGAGAGATAAGTCACCAGCAAATTTTTGTTGTGAACCAATTCTCTGACAAAATGATAATCAATAGCAAGATGTTTCATCTTACTATAAAAGATAGGGTTAGAAGATAGTGAAACTACACTTTGATTATCACAGGAAATGATTGAAGGGATAGGAAGAAACAAATAGAGATCTTTGAGCAGCTGACAAACCCATACTACCTCTGCAGCTAGCTGTATTTGCTAAGGACCTGTACTCTGCCTCAGTGGAGCTTCTAGCAACTCCATTTTTCCCTTTTCTAGACCATGAAATATGATTAGTTCCAAAAAAGATACAGTAACCACCAGTAGACCTTATGGTATCAATGGAACCATACCAGTCAGCATCACTGAATCCATGAATGGCTAAGAGTCCTTTAGAAAAGAGTAGTCCATAATCCAGAGTGTGCTTAATATATCTGAGAATCCGTTTTGCTGCTATAAGATGAGTATCAGTAGGAGTTTGCATGTGTAAAAAAACCTGATTGACAACAAAGCCAATTTCATGCCTAGTCCAAGTTAAGTATTGCAATGCACCTACAAGATACTTGTATGTACTTGGATCTGATAAATGAGTGCCATTTGACTTGGTCATCTATGAAGAAGGATAAATAGGAGTACTGCAAGGTTTGGCACCAGTCATATCAAATTTCTCTAGAAGATCAAGAGCATACTTGGTTTGAGACAAAAATAGATGATCTGCATCCCTTTTAACTTGAAGACCAAGGAAGTAATGCAAAGATCCTAAATCTTTGATAGGGAAATAAGTTTGCAGAGTGGAGATAAATGAGTTCACAAAAAAGGCTTGTGAATTTCCTGTGATAAGAATATCATCAACATAAACCAAGATTATGGTAATCCTTGAGCCAATCTTCTGAACAAATAAGAATGAATCTGCTACTGATGGCTTGAATTTGTGAGAAACAAGAATACTGAGAAGCTTATCATACCAGGCTCTAGGTGCCTGCTTAAGTCCATAGATGGATTTGTGTAATTTGCAAACATAGTTAGGCTTTTCTGCATCAACAAAACCAGGTGGATGTTGCATGTAGACATCCTCCTCCAAATCTCCATGTAAAAAAGCATTACTCACATCTAATTGCTTTATTGTCCAAGAGTAATTCACAACTAAAGATAATATAAGTCTTATTGTTGTGAGTTTAACTACAGGACTAAAAGTCTCTGTGTAGTCAATTCCTTCTTGTTGATGAAACCCATTAGCAACAAGCCTATATTTTAACCTTTGAGTTGTTCCATATGTATATATTTGATCCTAAATACCCATTTACATCCCACAACATTATAGGAAAGATCAGGCTCAACCAAAGACCAAGTACCAGCATCTTTAAAGGTTGTATGTTCTTCAACCATTGAATGCTTCCATTTTGGATGTTTGAAAGATTTAGAAAAGCATGTAGGTGTTGGTGGAGGTATTTCAAAAACTAAATTGGCAGATAAGACATGTTTAGTATTGAAAACTTTAGGTTTAAAAATACATATTTTTCCCCTAGTGACCATTTGATGAGTATTAATAGCTGAAACTTCAGAAGCAGTAGTGGAAGTAGAGACTGAATCAGAACCAGTAGCAATATCTTTTGGAATTGATGGTGAAGCAGTAATATCCTCTGAAGTAGTATTAGGAGAACATTTTGAAGTGAAATAAAAACTGCATTCTGAGAAGAGCTTTGAATAGAACTAGGAACTAAAGTAGTTACCAAAAGAAAATCATTCTCATTAAAGACAACATGTCTTGAAATATAAATTCTTCTATTCTTAACATCCAAGCATCTATAACCTTTGTGTGTTGAGCTGTATCCAATAAAGATGCAATGAATACTTCTAGGTTGTAATTTGTGAGTTGTATATGGTCTCAACCAAGGAAAACAAGAACAACCAAAAGATTTTAGAAAAGAGTAATCTGGTACTTGATGAAATAGCTTCTCAAAAGGAGATTTGAATCCAATACTTATGACAGGAAGTAAAGCATATACCCAAAATGCATCAGTTAAACCAGATTGAATGAGAAAGGTTCTACCTGTATCAACAAGATGCCTATGCTTAGATTCAGCTACACCATTTTGCTCAGGTGTATGAGGACATGAAAACTCATGACTTATCCCATGTACACATAAGAAATCCTTTAGTTCATTGTGTAAGAATTCCCCCCTCCATCTGTTCTAATTGTTATAATAGAAGTATGAAGTAAATTTTCAGCCATAGACTTGAAGTATAAGAAGATTTTCCTGAATTCAGATGTTGACATAATGCTTGAAACCACTTGTAGAAGTTACAGGACTTGGACCCCACAATTCCATATAAAGTAATTCTAGAGGAGAAGTGGCTCCATGAGTAGAAACAAAAAAGGTAATTTGTGACTTTTACCTAACTGACACTCATTACAGAACAAAGGTGTTTTGACAATGTTGGACAAGTCTAAAGTTTTGCAAACTTTCTGTAACTCTTGAAATGAAGGATGATCTAGTCTTCTGTGCCATGTGGTTGCTGATGTAGTTATACCTGAGAAAGCTTTGTGTGAACTATTCTTGAGAAATTGCATAGGATAAAGTCCATCTTTATGTGGCCCTTGAAAGTGATCCTCCCAGATGAGAGATCCTTAACATTGAAACCAAGAGAATCAAAGGTGATTGAGCAATTATTTTCACTTGTAAACTTGTGAACAGATAGAAGCTTTTGAGATGATCTTGGCACAAGTAAAACATCTTTAAGAAGAAAATTAGCAGAAGTAGTTGATTTAGAGGTACTACCAATATGAGTAATTCGCATACCTTCACCATTAGCAGCTTGTATTTCTTCAGAACCACCAAAAGGAGTTGAATGAAGCAATTCAGTTTCATCATTGGTAATGTGAATATTTGCTCCAAAATCAGCATACCAAGGATTCTCACCCATTATGTTAGCAGTACCAAGCATAACACTTAAGTTGTGAGGTGTATTAGAGTTCTGATAAGAAAAGTTCAATCTGTGTCTACACTCAAGAGCTTGATGACCATCTTTCTTGCATATTTGACAAGGTGGATCAGATGCAGGTGAAGAATTTGAAGAAGTAACAGCATGATTGGATGAAGATGGACTAGGAGTAGATTTAGATTGAAAATTTGGTGCAAACTGAGGTGTTGGATACATTTGAAACTGAGAATAACCTCTAGGATATGAAGTGAATGGATATCTCACAGGATATGAATGTGGAAAAGGTGATAGATAAGAGTATTGAGAAAAACCTCTACCTCTATGAAAATTAGAATATGATATAGTATTTGTAGCAAAAGCTTTGACATTAGCTTCAGACAATAAATCCTTGTGTTTTGTAGTAACAATAATTTCTTCACTTAATAACAAATTATGAAGTTCTTTGGAAGAAACATGAGGATTACGAATTCTACTTGAGGTAGAGAATGAATTGTATTTAGTTCCTAATCCATTCAAGATGAGAACAACTAGTTCATCATCTGCAATTCAAAATTCAGATCTAGCAACAAAGAGTTTATATGTTATTGAGCTTATTCAAAATTCAGATCGATCCAGCAACAAAGAGTTTATATGAACAACTAGTTCATCATATGTTGTAGAGATTTGGCTTTTACCCATTTGGTGAAATAGTCTGTTGCCACAATCAGATATCTTCGCTGATTCGACCCAGGTACAAATAGTCCTACGATATCAATTCCCCACATTTCAAAGGACCAGACACTTAATACTGAATTTAAACCCGTAGTCGGTGCATCGATCCATTTTCCAAATCTTTGGCACTCTTTGCATCTAGTAGTAATTTTCTTCGTATCTTCATGCATATGAGGCCAAAAGTATCCTTTCGCTTTGGTTTTATGAGCCAATGACCTTGTTCCACTTTGATTCCCAACATCCCCATAACGTATCGCCTTTAAGATTTCCATCTCTTCTTCTTTCGACAAGCATCTTAGTAGAGGTCCCAAAAATGATATTCGGTATAAGATTCCTTCTCGTAACTCATAATCAGTTGCTTTGACTTTAATTTTATTTGCTTGTAATCTGTCATGAGGTAGGTCTCCATTTTCCAAATATTTTTGTATTGAGGTTCTCAAGTCTGATTCTCCTAATTCCTTCTCTTCTTCAGGCGTTTCCACAACCATTGCATTCAGTTCTTCAACATTTTTATCTATAGATGGAAGCTTTAATCGCTCAATCTTGATGAATCTTGTTTCTGGGTTGACTGTCATAGAGGATATGAATGCCAAGGCATCAACATATTGGTTGTCCTTCCTTCTTATGTGTCTCCAAATGATCTTGGGTGTGCGGGTTGAATATTGCTTTACGATTTTCAAGTACTTTTGCATAGTGATATCACTTGCGTTATATGTTCCTTGAACTTGGCGAACAACAAGTTGCAAATCGCTGGTCAGTCTTATATTATCTAACTTCATCTCGATCGATAACCTTAATACATGCATTACTCCCTCATACTCTGTTTCATTATTCGTGGCATTGAATTCTAATCTGAAGCTATACACCATTCTCGCTCCTCCTGGAGATGTGAATACAATACCGATGCCTTTTCCTTCGCTATTTGCAGACCCGTCAATGAATATATCCCATCTTCGCGGATTATTCTCTTTAAGTAAATCTCTTGGATCGGTACGTTCTTCGTCTATATCTACTATTTCTTCCATACCTTAGTCGTCTTCTAAGGGAAATTCAGCTAGAAAATTTGCTATCACCTGGGATTTTGGCGAAGAGAGAATCTAATACTTGTCCTTGAATTATACAATTTGCCCATTCCATCTTTCTACTCGTCCCACCCTCTTGGATATTTTCAGAACCGATGTGTTCTTGTTAAGATATTAATCTTATGGGTCTAGAAGTAAATTCGTAGCTTTTGTGTTGCATAAACCAATGCAACCATTAGATTTTCGATCTTCGGATAGTTCCTCTCCGCCGAGTTGAACGGTTTGCTGATGTAATATATTGGTTTTTCTACCCCTTCAACTGAGCGAAGCAATACTGCGCTCAGAGCATATGGTGTTACTGCGAGGTATAATAATAACTCCTCTCCTGGCTCTGGCTTCTGTAAAATTGATAATTTCACGAGATGATATTTGATATGCTGCAAAGCCTGTTCACATTCTTGTGTCCACGCGAATTTTGATCCTTTCTTCAAGATGTTGAAAAAGTATTTACTCTTATCCGAAACCTTCCTAACGATGCTAATTGTCCATTTAACTTTTGTACATCTTTTAAAGTTGATGGGGATGGCATGTCTAATATCGCTTGAACTTTTGCAGGATCCACCGTTATTCCCTCCTTCGAGACTATCTGCCCCAGGAATTTTCCTGATGCTATTCTAAAGATACACTTCGCTGGATTTATCTTCATCTTGTATTTTCGCATCTGATCGAAGATTTGTTTCAAATCTCTCACATGATCTTCAGATTCTTTACTTTTGACTAACATGTCATCGACATAAACTTCCAACGTGGTATGCACCTATTTTGCAAATAACTTTTCAACCATCCGTTGGTAAGTAGCTCCAGCATTTCTTAGGCCAAGTGGCATGCGAGTATAACAATACAATCCTCTTGGAGGAAAAAATGCCATATGCTCTTGATCTTCCTCTGCTAACGGGATTTGGTTGTATCCCGAGTACCCATCCATCAGTGAAAGTCTGCGATAGCCTGATGTTGATTCTACCACTTGGGGTATATTTGGTAAAGGGAAACTATATTTCGGGCAAGCTTTATTCAGATCACTGAAATCAATGCAGATACGAATCCCCTTGTTCTTCTTCGGTACCACCACTATATTTGAGATCCACTGTAGGTACTTCGCTTGCCTGATGATCCAAGATTCAATCATTTTCTGGAGTTCTGCCTCGATTTGCTCGTGATATGTGGTCACTACTTTAAGAATGTGTTGCCTGAATGGCTTCACTGTTGGGCTGATGTCAAGTTTATGACAAGATATAGAAGGGTCAATGCCAGGCATCTCATCAATACTCCATGCAAACACATCTCGATAATCTCGTAACAGTTGTATTAACTTCTTTTCTTTGCTACTCTCTATTGTGGTTCCGATCTTCACCATCTTCGGATCTTCGTCTGTTCCTAGGTTTATCTCCTTCGTAGGTTCAGTTGCTGTGAAGTTCATGATCGGATCTCCCATTGGTGAAGGTTCCTTTAATTTCTATAAAGGATCACCCTCTTTTTCCGGGACTTCACTGGGAATGCCCTTCTTTTCTTTTGCATTAACCAGGTACACCATTAGCTCTTTTTCTTTTCTACCTTCTCTCGCTTTTTTCCTTTGTTACTTATTCCTTTTTACTCGTTCTTCATAACATTGAACATCCATTTCATTGCATTCCTTCACTTTCTCCGTATCTCCTTTTATTTCGCCTATTCCATTGGGCATTGGAAATCGTATGGATTGGTGAAAAATGGAACCCCTTTAATGCCATGTATCCATGGTTTTCCTATGATAGAATTATAAGGAGACTCAATACACAAAATGTTACTTCGGTTTCCAGCTGACCAATAGGAATAATCTTGGTTATCTCCCCCTTTGGTTTGGACGCTACTCCATTGAATCCGTAAATGTTGTATGTTGATGGTACAAGCTCATAATCTGAATGCCCCATGGTCTTGAATGTATGATAAAATAATATGTCAACCGAACTTCCCGTGTCCACGAGGATTCAGTCTATCGTCCACGTCTTCTTTGTTTCGCTTATTTTGAGCTCTCATCTTGAATGTAGTTTGATCTCCAAGGTTACAACCAAAGGGTCAGTGTGATATCCTCATCCGTTAGGTGCATCCTCTGTTGAGAATGAAATGGGTCATTTTTTCCACTCCAACAGTGGTGCTACCTTCGCTACGCTGAATATTTCGGTACCATCATAATATCGTTTATGCACTCTACTTAACACATTATCGTGAAAATCCTCAATGCTCCTCGCCGAATGTATAATAGAATTACATTGTAGGTGTCTCGCACTTCTGTCTATTTGAATTCTATATACCTGGTCTGTCTGCTATGGCTGATTCCGAGCTGGTCGTGGTGGTGGAGGTGGTGGCAATATTTGTGCATCCAAGAAATGGTTCAATTTTACCTGCTCGATCAAGCGAAGTATAATCCTTTGTATATTTCTACAATCGTTTGTAGTATGACCATGGAATCTATGGTATTTGCAGAACTCACGACTTCGCTTTCCTTGAGGAGGTTCCATTCCCAGATTCATAGGAACTGGAATCTCTTCTGTTAGAATGATTGCTTCCCATATTTTTTCTACAAATGTTTTTAGCCTCGGAAGTTTCACATTTTCAAAAACCTATGCATTTGGTCTTCTTTCCTCATATCTTTGATTATTATATCGTGCTCGCTGATCATTTGAATAATTTGCTCTTTGATCATTTGAATAATTTCCACGCTGATCATTGTATCCATTCATTTGTTCTTCATATCTCTTCCCCTGGTTACTTTCTCCATAATATCTGTTCTTATATTCCTTTGCCTGACATAACCACTTCTTTCGTTTGGTTCACATTAGAAGGTTCTCCTCGTTCCACCTTACAAACATCTTCCACCATGTTAGTTGTTCTCGGAAGCCGTGAGTTACCATCTTTCGCAGGGATTGTATTTCCCGTCACTTATCTTTGCTTTTCCTCTAAAGCTATATATTGTTCATGTTATTCTCGTAACTACTTCATTCACAAAAAGTATCTTTTAGTCTAAATATTTGTGTACATAAAAGATCCGTTGCGAATTGAGCGTTGATAAACGCACGAATGAAGTATTTTTCCCGACACCCTTCCAGCTAGCTCGCTACAGATTGTCCTCCGTCTCGTTACCAGACTTCACAGCCTCTCATTGGTTCTTCGTTTCAAGTTAAATAATGTCTCGATCCCAGGCTTTAGCATGTTATTGCTAATGTAAGTTTCAAGGAATATGCTCTGTAATTCTTCAAAAGATGATATCGTTTCCTCCGCTAAACCATGCCAATGCTTCTGACATTCGTTCACAAAAAACCAGTGTAACTATAGAGATATAAGAATTTATATAATGTGAATTGATTTCTCCAACATGAAAGGTTGTTCAGGAGGAGGCTGGAGACTTTGCACTCTGGGTTTGGTATATTCTGACAGGGATTGTGGGTAACATTATGTCATGGTTCATTCTCCCAGAGAACACAATCTCTGTTGGAGCCTATGGTGCTGGATACTGGTGGAAAACCTGATATCTACATTTTTAGAGAATTGTTTGTTTATTAATTCAATGGATGATTAATCCTATGTGGTCTTACACGAGTATGTATACTCAGACTCAGACAGTACAACTCATACCTCACTGTCACTCACTCGTGCGTACCACACGCTTACATATTATCACTTGACACAGTACACTGACACAAACCTTACTCTATTATCCCCTCTCAAGGTCAATGTGGCTTTTAAAAGAAACATTGAGCTTATGCAGATCTGTTACACTTGACACAGTACACTGGCACAAACCTTAGATAGTAGACCACAACAATATGGAAGGTGCATCTTGAAGTAGAGTGTAGAGAACTGCTGCTGGAGAGGTAGAAGTAGGAGGTAGAGCAAGTCAACAATATGGATTGTAACTGCAGGTGATGCAGATAAAAGTGGCAGTTGTAGAGGAACCATAATTCTGACAAACTGAAGTGCAACCTGCTGACCCGATGGACCATCCACAGTTGAATAATGAGTTAAACAAGCATAATGAGCTGATGATGAAAGCAACTGATAAGAGAGTTGGAGCTGCCAACTGGAAAACCAAAAGAATTATTGCACTGGAAACATAACACACATGTGTATAACCAAACTCAGCCTTCAATATCATCATCCTTCAACTGTGTCAACTATAAGTTGATCAATCTGCGAATGTGTCAATTACTACAGTTGTGGAGGTATGAGATACTTGAGAGTAACAGTTGGAGAAGATTACTAAGAAATGACGGCTTAAAGTAGTTGAATTTGCAAATATGTAAATCTTGTACTTATTGCAAACCTTATATGTCGATGATGAAATTCAACCTTGAATTACCACAACTGAAATTGACCACACTCAGCGAAGATCTTACTCATCCATATGCAGCCGAAGAACAACAATTGCGCACAGCTTTATTCACAGGCGAAACAAACAAGGAAACTAGCAAGAAATAATATGTCTTTGCCTTTATTTATGAACAAACTAACATGTGATGCTCAACACCTCACACCACTTAGTAAAGAGAAAGTACGCAGCATCCTCCACTGCGAAATCTTTATTTATATACAACACATAATAAACAGCAGTAATAACTCTTGGCAATTAGATATAGAATACAGAGTTTGATAAGTGAGAAGTACTCACTAACTGCATCCAACTGAACACTGCCTCAGGCATTCAAGTTGATCCATTAGCACACACATGCTTATTGCTTGGATCATAACCAACCAGATCTGAAGAAAATGATCCAATTTGCTCTCACTAGATGAATCAGATCCACAACAATTCTTTCGCTAGCCTTGAACAAAGGCAAGAAATACAAAGAGAAACCAAGAACTCCAAGAAAACACAAAGGAAAGAGATCGAGAAACTAAGATCGGAGAATGTGTTCCAAGAACATAAAATTTGACCAAGAAACATCATAAAATCGAGTAGATCTTAAAACACATGATGAACATAATCGAAAAATACTCATTCGGCAGCAAGAATGAGTTAAGGAAAAGTTGGAAAGAAAAGCAATTGAAAACTGAGAAGCTGTAGCGCCCCCTAAGCTAGCAGCTCACTAATCCAAGTGATTAACTATAAACTGAGGCACTAAGAATCTAAAACATCTAATTAAACACTAAGAGAGAAGTTCAAAACAAAGATTAACCCGAATCTAAATCCTCTCTGAAATAAATACAAGAACTCCTCTCAAATGATACATATTCAATAGTGAGTTGGTTTACAAATAGAATATAAACACAAAATAACATAGCGGAAGCTAACACACTAACGAAACCAACTCCTCGAAGCTTTCAACGCCACGTGCACATCTTGATATGTTTCTGAAACTAAATGTGAGAATTGAGTGAGCACATCATCCCGAAGGGTGCCCAGTAGAAACAATAACTAACTTTCAAGTAATCACTAGAATGATTTAAAGACAATGCAAGTTTTGTTGACAACCGATAAAACACGGAAAACAGATAAAACGTAAATAAAATAATAAGTTATACTGAAATATAAAGATCTACCAACCAATCTTGCGGCACACATTCACAACAGTAATAATAGTTAAGCGACGTAATCCTTCGGAGTAGCAAGGCATGACTGTTGCGGATTCTTCAATGATCATTAAAGCCCTCTGAGGTTTCCGGCCTCGAAGTCATAAACAATATGTACCTTACCAGTACCTTATTCTACGCGCACTCTACATATCAAGTATCCAAAGAAACTAATGGTAACAACATTATATCCTATAAAAGTGCTTACACGGTGGAGAGCCCGTATCCGCCCACGCATAAATCCAACCATCATATATAAGATTCTCAACATCATTCTCTCTAAACACCAAAACATAATATAATAGCTTTTGAAAGTAATTTAAAAGAACAGTAAACATTCATGTATGAGACATGCGTTGCCCGTACAGAAAAGGGAAAATAATATTCAGTGACGTGTCACACACCTATTAGTTTATTAGTGGCAGCAATTTTCACTCCTTTAGCGCATAAATATAGATATAACTTTTGGGCACACACATATCTCACACCAATCAAAAGGAAACCTTCTCCCTTTCATGCTAACAATAAATAAAGATTGTAACTACTTTCCAGTCAATGTAAGGACAATAAATAAAGATTGTAACTACTTTCCAGTCAATGTAAGGAATCACTTTTGAAAATAAGTAAATACTCCCAAAACACAGATATCAGTTGTTTTTAAAGATCCAAGCCCATCCCAAAATGTGAAAGAAACCTAGTTTGTATTACACACAGATAATACATACATACACTATCATATAGTAACAAAGATATGCATGGATTTCACAAAAGATTGATTTGTCAATCAATAATGAATACAAGAGAGTTCGTTATCGATTCCCACCTCTTTTGATGACAAGCCTCGCCTACCTTGAGATCTACAATCCACTGGCTCATTCTTTAGATCGATCGTTGTTAATAAAGATCCACTGTTAATCACAGAAGCAAATTTGAGAATGTAACCAAAAAGGCTCATACAAGGCTCAAACATAATCTCATACAATTCTCTAGTTATAAGTTAAGTGAACTATCTAATGGTTCTACATCATTTAACTATCTAACTTTAGCACATCTAAGATTTACTAAATCAATTAGGCTAGTTTTATAGTCCACTAGATACGTCTTATGAATATCTACAACTTTGTATCAGGAATCAAAGAATAATTCGGACCACAAGGTCCAATTCATTGTTCAACACTAAAACTGACCCTCAGCCCAAGTCTACTAAACCGGCCAATTAATCTAAAGCCCGGTGGGTCAACTAACGGTCACCAACAGTCAAACTGACAGTCAAAGGTCAACTAACAGTCCACGTCAATCAAGGTCAAGGTAAGTCAACTGGTCCAAGGTCAGGTCAACGAGTTAATGAGTCAAATCGGGTCAAGTCTGGTTAAAGGGTCAACTCAGTCAGAAGACTGATTCAGACAGATAAACTGATTCAGGCGAGTCAGACAAGACTACCAACAAGCCAGGCTAAAACACAAGGCCTGAGCCATTAGCTCATGCCACAAACTAATGCACAATCATTGTGCAACACAAAACAGATCAAGACCCAAAAGATGCATTTCTAATTCTATTTGCAAAGACACAGTTTAATCATCTCTTCATTCTTTCAATTCAATCACTACATTTTCCATAGCTCCATGAACTGCAACTCTAGTATCACTTCCATACACAATTTGATTCCAAACACACACCCTGACTTAATCTCATTACGTTCCCTCTAAACTTCAACCTCAGTTTTAACTGCAACAACACTATCAAGTCCTTACTCTCAACTGAAAATACAAACCTAACTCGTTATCATTCATAATCCAATTCATACTCAATCTCCAACAGCCCGTGGCATCATCAATACCAGACCTTAACTATTTCATCTTCAATAACAATTTCATCACTAGTTCATTCCATAGAACTCAGGCCTCCTCCCTGTATCTTTACAACATCCCAATTATAATTCCAAACATATTTTCTCTCATTCATTCAAGACAACCTCCCCTTCATATAATATCTTCAATCCACAACACCACCAGTTCAACTCCATTACCTTCACATCTGAGATTTAACATCTCACCTTGAGCAGCATCACTATCCCCATATCTGCATCACTAACAACACATCAACAGACACCCTCTTCTTGTCTCACTGCATCGAATCCGTCACAGCAACCCATTCATTTACCAATTCCATCCTTTCTCAGAAACCACCACCAATTCAATACTACCACCAACATCAGTTACACCCTATTACAACCAGAGTCTCAGCTTCATCTCCATTCTTCTCAAGTCAGCAGTCTTGTAATTCAAATCCACCAACTAACAACTTCACCTGCCATTTGTAACTGTAATACAGTTAACTCAACCAACACAACCCAGTCATCTGCAACTTCCAACACAACTAGCAGCACCAGTTCAGTAGAATCAGTCTTCTTGTCACAAAACTATAATTCTAAACCACTGACAGCAAACCCAAATCACCAATTCATCTTCCTCGCAATACCATACAGTTAATTCCCAACTACAAACTCAAACTCAAACCCTAGTTTCCATATTCTTCTTTGCAAAACCTTAAAATTAACACCCAACTTCAATCACCTCTAACCAATTCATCTTCTTTATCTACTGATTCCGATTCAGACACCCTAATTCACATGAACCCTAATTTCTGATTAATTTTAGGGAAGAACAAAAACCCTAATTCTATATGAAATCAAAATTAAACCCTATATACTCCTTTCTACCTTTAATTAAAAGCAAACCCACTTAAAATCAATCAAAATATAACAATATCACAAAGCAGATCGAACCAAAATGAAACCCTAAATTAAATCTCTGATTTACCTTCTCTGTGAAGTCTGAATCATCTATCCTAATCAACTCCACTACCAACAGACTCTACATGATCCATCTCTTCATCACACGATCTCCTAACCACTAATTTGTTCTTCAAATTATCACCCGGAGGAAGAACAGAAGGAGGCAGAGAAGAGAAGAAGAAAGAAGAAAAGAGAAAAAAGGAAAAGAAAGAACGAGCTTATCTGCTCGATTTCATCGATTGTCTATCACTCTCTATCTCAAATCAAAACTCAATTTCATCACTCACTTACTCCCGAGAAGAAACAGAGAAGAGAAGAAAGAAGAAGAAGGCAGAAGAAGAAGGAAGAAGCGAAGAGAAGATATGAGCTTCTCTCGACACGTTTTGGTGATAAGGCCAACCAAAATGATAAAGGCACCCAAGTAACGGATAAGGACAGCCAGCCGGTTTATTCGCGAAATGACAATTTTACCCTTTGTACTAATCCAGTGATATCTTCTTCGTCCGATATCCAAATGACACGTTCGAGCAGTCTATTTCGCATAACATTTCGAGACCTATTCAATGATACTAGTTTCGTATCTAGATCGTTGTTCGATTAATTTCTATTAATTAAGGTTCATCTCTAATTAATCGAGTCATTAGCGGTTAATTCGTCTCTTGACTAATATTAGACCAGTCAAATAGCATTGACGAGCTTGAGGGTCCTTACAGAAGCGATGTTTAAAATAGCAAATGAAAGTAGAATTTGAGCATAAATGTTGTAAAATTGTGCAGTAAACATAAGTTGAGGTCAAAAAGAAAATTGAAGAATGCTAGTGATCTTTAGGGCAATTCCTATGGCAATGGCCAAATCCATTTTTTTGTTGAGCCAGGTGAATGGCCAAATAGGTTTCCCACTGTGGTAAAGTACTCGGCGGTTGATCATCAAGCGCCCGAACTCAAGACACGCGCCAGCGTGCGAAGGGTAAATGCCGACATTGGAAGCACAAGCGCTGGCGTTCGAAGCATAAATGCGGCGCTAGAACAAAGAACGCTGGTGTTTGTAGCAAAAACGCCAACGAGTAGTTTTTTTAAAATTCAAAATTCACTTTTTACCTCTATAAATTACCATCATCTTCAAACAATTCACTCACACCAAAATTCACTTCTCTTGAATTTTCTCTTATAAAATCTATTTCAACTTTTTAGTTTATTGTTGGTGAAATTGCTGGAAAGGTGATCACACTTTTTTGCGATGCAAAACTTGAAGCTGCTGTATCTAAGATATGTGGGAGTTTTAAAAAGATTGAAAATTGTAAGAGGGAAGTGCAAGTTTTAGAAGTTGCTCCAAGAAAATGTTCCGCTAAAAGGAAAAGAAGAGCTTCAGTTTTGAAAGTTAACAACAAAAAATTCAAAAACAAAGGTGAAACTGTCAAAGAGCGCGTTGAATGGAAGATACGTCAAATGAAGATAAACGGGAGGCCAAAACTTGTACTTGATTTTTATTGAAGTTGTTTAATACTTTTTATTATTGTCTAAGTTATAACTTGTAAAAGAATTGACAGTAATATCAATGAATGAAAATATTTATTTTTAAAATAGATTTCCACTTCAGATTAAGCGAAATTTATTACAATTTAAACTTGCAAATAACATCAAACAACATTTTAATAAACCACAACAAAAACATCAAACGACATCAAATCCAATGACATTCTCTTTGTAGAGTTCATAACATTCAAAATGCTTAAACTCTCTTCCGCTTTCTTTAGTAAACTTGGTCTGAGCGATGGTTTTCTGTAAAACAGATAAACAACAAGTTCATATATTTATGATGCAGTTGATCAGTGAGGGCAAAGGTAAGATACTCACCAGTTCTTCGTTGGATAATCCAGAATAGCTACAGTGAACCATCCACAAAACTTATGTATAATGTTTGACTTCCTTAGTGATGAATGCAATTCTTAGTTCTAGGCTCTTACTGTTTCTTATGGTTTCGTTCCGCGATGCTACAAAATGTCCCAATACTCTTTCCCAAAAATAGTCATTGTTCATTGGTCTCATCATACGATGTAACCAACATCGAACAAGAGTAACATCTTCTTCCATTGTAAAGACCGGGAGCGGCATTCGAGTGCAGTACAGATGTGCTTGAGATGGACCATCTTTTAGAATTCTAAAACACGCTTCGTAACGAAAAGGTTTACCGTTAGCTTCCTCCCAATTATCAATAGCTGTTTGGATCACTTCTTCTTCAGTTACACCGATGAACTTTTATCGATCAATTTCCATTACCAGAGCAAGAAATGGATGGACTGCAAGCCTAATAGATTGAAAACGAGCATGCAATCGACGAGCATCTCAGTTTCCTGGGTTTCCCGTCAATAAGACGAACATTGAAAAAACGCTATCCCAAAAAGACTCGTCTTGAAAGCCCATACCAGTGATTACCCTATGAAAAAAATATGATTTGCATATAGTTATATCCCCTTCTTCAGTAAACTTGGGACCATGATTTCTAACAGATATTTCTGCAGATTGAGAGAGATTAAAAGTTTTAGAAAAAAATAAGAAGAAGAAGATGTGTTTTGGAGATTGGAATAATGGAATTTATAGGTCGAGAAAGAAAATCGAGCCGTTGGCGTTTGTGGTAAAACCGCGCGGCTTTACTACAACCGCCCGTTTGAATTACCATATATAGGAGTTGGCGTTTGTAGTAAAACTGCGTGACTTTACTAAAACCGCCCGTTTTAATTACCAACGCCTACTTTTTTGTTATAAATACAACACTAGGTTTTATTCTCAACCAAACCAACAGATTTTTTTCTCAACATCCACCATGTTTTCTAAAGGCAAAGCAAAGCAAAGCAAATATTATGTGTCGAAGCAAAAGAGCTTTGTCCATTATGTTTCATGGATAACCACGGTCTTATGCAATGCAATTGGATGTATTCTAAGTGTCCGCGGGAAGGTTGTTCACGTATCAGAATGGTGATTGAATCACAACCGGAAAAGCTCAGGTACTTGCAATGTCAAGATCCCAACTGTCCAGAGGAACCACATATGCTAGATGATGTTATGAAGATTAAAAAAGAAGAAGAAGAAAAGATTGCAACACTCTGCAAAAACTTCAAACTTAAAGCCAAATTGAAGAAGGAGTTATTACACTGCAAACATTCTGGATATGGAGATCACGAATACAAACATTGTCCACTGAGAATCAGTGGATGCTCAAAGCCCGGTTGCAAGACTTTTATGCATTTGCGGACTTCTTCTGAAGAAGACACATATGGAAGGCATTTCTGGGAATGTCCTAGGTGTTTTTTGGTGGAGTGGGCTGATTGAAGTTGAAGGAAAAATCGATTCACTATGGTATTATGTTATTTAGTTTGCTATTTATTTTGTGTTATTACGATTTTCTAAAACCAAACATGTGGATGTCTTCACATTTGCACCATCAATATCTAAGTAATTTAAATTTTTCCTGGATTAAACATTGCACCATCAATCTCATAAATAAAAACATACTGCATTGAACAACCACATCATACATGAGAATAAAAAAAATACATTAGATTAAAACAACTACTACATATGCGTCAATTCTCGGCGGGTGGTGGAATTCCTAGGGCGATGTAGGGATCGTATTCAATGAGCACCCTAAGAATGTTGAAACAAGCATGGAAGTCGAAAGGACGACCGCCATGAGATACTGCCCACATCGCTAGAGTTCTGGGTTCCACTTCATGTTCGGCTTCACCGTTGAGCTTATTTTTGTGATTCTCCATTAGTAAAGCGATGAACTCCGATACATGACTACTAATTGAACTAAAATGATGCGACAATAAGTGAGAATCACGCCCATTAATGTTCCCCGTTTCAGCGATGAACATTCTATAAACTTTCTCCCAGAAAGTCAACATCGATTTGGCTACATTACTGAAGACATCATCTTGTGTGTGAAAAACAAAGGCTCTACAAATAGCTAAATCCTCTTGTTGAGTGAATCTAACACCACGAACTCTGGGAGGCATTTTTGTAGATGATTTGAGAGTGAAGAAATGTGTAGAATGTGTGAATTTAGAGTTGAAATGAGGAGTATTTATAGAACTCAAAAATTAGAGCCGTTAGATCACAAGAGTTATAAGCCGTCCAGATTCAGCCGTTAGCGCTTCTATGAAAAACTTGGCGCTTTCAGGAACGACGCTGGCGTGTGGAGTAACAGCGGGCGTTGGTAATACAAGCACCATCGTTTTTGGCTCAAACACCAGCGTTTTTTGCTCAAGCGCCAAGCTCTCCCGTCCTTCCATCAAGCGCGTGCTACATCTTCCATCTCACTCATCAAACCAACAAATTTGTTGGTTTGTACATCCATTTTTCATGTTGAGTCCATAGTAGGAGCAAAATCAACAAACTTGAAGTTTGTTGAGTCCATAAGAACTACTCTTAGTCTTACATGATATTGAAAATGAAGAATGCTGATGATTTTGCATCAGTCTTACATGAAGATTGCTGATGATCTTGCATCAGTCTTACGAATCAAAATTGAAAAACGAAAAATGAATTTAAATTTGACGAAAATTATAAACTGAAATTGAAAGTTAACAAAACGGAAATGAAATGCTTAAAATACTGAAAGTAAAACATCAAACGAAAATCGTACCGGAAAACAGATCTGAGAAGACAAAACAAAATTGAGAACTAAATTGTTACAACAACGGAACTTGATGATGATGAAGATCAAAGCAGCGATGATGATGGTGGTGGTGATGAAGATTAAAACAATCAGGTCCTAGAATCTTACCCCTGAGAATTGAAATTCTCAGGTCTGATACCATGGTAGAAAACCTGATATCTACATTTTTAGAGAATGGTTTGTTTATTAATTCAATGGATGATTAATCATCTTTTGTCTTACACGAGTATGTATACTCAGACTCAGACAGTACAACTCATACCTCATTGTCACTCACTCGTGTGTACCACACGCTTACTTATTATCACTTGACACAGTACACTGACACAAACCTTACTCTATTAGATACGGCCTCTTTTCCATTAGTTTTTTTGTCAAGGTATGTCCTTGATACTTTAATCGTCGCAAGATCTAAATTAGATAATTGTCTTAACTAAATGCTTACTTGCAGATGCATTTTGTATGGACGGATATACTTGTACTGCTCATCCTGGCCAACAACTTCGTGTCAAGTGCATGCTATGTATTTCTCATTTTACAAATACATAAGATTATCAAGGAAGTCACTTATCGTAGTTTGATCATAATCTAGTGATGCATTTGGTGGATTAGGTGAGGAATGAACTACGGGATTCAGAGGAAATGTTGGAAACTATCAACCAAGGCGTAAGTGATGATTCTAATGAATCAAGTGATGCTATCAAAAAAGGCAAAGGTGATAAATGGACTACCAATCACATTGCTCATGTGTCAAGTGCTTTCGCAGGTGTAAGTTTGGGATGCCACCGTGCTATGATTCCTGTGCTCATTTTGAACTTTGCGATCAAGATATATTACATCTCAACTTCTCAATCAAGATTGGTTGCAGACGGACAGTTGAACTGATGGAAGAAGCCAAATGTGGATAAACCTGACAATTTGGGAAGACAAACACCATGCGTTTTAAAGGATGGATGCTTTGTATCAGTTAAGTGAGAACGTTATTCATTCTTAGTGTACAATATTGTGAATGTGAATATCTTGCTATTTCGAGAAGACTTGGATGCGAATACTATCTTGTTTCGCGAAACCAATTCTAGTTTGCTTGTCCCAGCGATTTGATTTCCAGTTATATGTTTGGTTTTATACTGAATTATTTGACAAATTGAATATGGTTGTTTCCTACCTGCCTCTCCTTTGAGCAACGACTTTCTTGGTTGTTTGTAGATTATTTTTCTCTGCTATTTTTGTTGGCTAACGACGAGAATAATTTCATAGAACTCTGGAGGAGTAAGATGATGTGGCATGGTTTATTGCATACGTGATATGCCCAACAAAATACCCAAGCTTGGCGGACACAAGATTTGAAGCCATGCGAAAGAACCAAAATAAACCAATAATGTGTTTGGGGCCATTAACCAAAACTTTTGTGTTCCAAATAATAATAGTATAATACCTCTATCATATGGTAAATTACTAAAAATTACCTTTGAGTAGTTGAATTTACAAAGATATCCCTTGTACTAAATTAAAAACTTGAGCCTAATTTCTTACGGAGAAGATGAAATAGAAGAAGAAGAAGAAGAACAAGGAGTTGATTGTTAAATCCTCTCACAATCCCATTTCCTTTTACAAAAGTTTTCACAACCATTTTCTTCTTCTTCTTGTGTTTGATTGGTGAATTAGCTAGGTTCAAATAGATAAAAACTATATATTTTTCTTTTAGTTGCAGGGTCAAATTCTGCCGATAAATATACCCAAAATCCTAACCGAACGTAGCATTGTTCTTCCTTTTATAGCTGCAGAGTCCAGTTTGGATGATAATTAAACCCAAAATTATAGCCGAACTTCATTTTATGAAGATCAACACTAATTTCGGCTTTCTTGTATTTTCTCGAATCAGCTGAACCTAACATTATTCATAGCAACTAAAAGAAAGGCAAGTTCGACTGGTAACTTGTCATCCTAACCTAGGTATGTTCAAGTTCCACTAATAACTTATCCGCCGAACATCTAAGTGTTTAAAAAAAAAGAAGCCTTGATTCGGTTCTCTTTTGATTAGCTGAACTGTTCATCTGGTCAGGCGAGATGAATTATAGAACCAAAGCTCAAATTATCGGAGCGTGTCAATTGACCACCTGAACTTACACAACTTTTTTTTTTTTTGAAAAAGAGGATGTTTACATTGATATAAAGTTTCTATGAATTCCATCACTGGAATTACGGATAATCGTTACATATTCATTCCATTCCTGAATGTTTAAATAAGTTAAAAGAGCCCATAGGCTATGATCTACCAAATTATGTTTGATTGCATACTTATTACAAAAACCTGAGAGTTTTGTTGCCCAAATGACATCTACTCTCGTAACTAAACTGAAATCCTGGGCTAAGAAGTTTATATCAAATTTTTTGGAATTTCCAAAATCTTCGCTAATCAAATATCTTTGTCTACGTGCTTCTGCATACATTCCTACCAGCAACACCAGAGTTGGTTCTGAATCACTCTTGAAAGAAACTAAACTTACACAACTTCTGAGCACATGAACATCTCTATTGATTTGGTTATCGGGCCCACAGGGCATGGGATAATTTTACGCGGTTGCCCTTCACAGAGGCCGTATAATATGCAATTTTTTTTCTAATGGCACCCAGAAAAGTACTGAAGGGAAAGTTGCGGCAGTTACTTAGCTCGTCTTCTCACGCTCCACACTTCTGCTCCTCCTCCTCCTCCTCCGCACAATCCTAATGGATTCCTCGCAAACCCCTTCAACAAATTCCCGATTTCCCGCCTCCAATTTCCCACCATTTCTTCTTCTATTCCTAGTCATTCAACAAGAAATTTCAGAGACCAAACGAACAAGTTAATGGTTAAAAAAACCACTTCTCCTCGATTTGGACATGTCTGCAACATGAGCAACGACTCAGGTATATCGTACCTTCTATCATCTCTATTTCTCTCCCTTTTGAAGTAATTTGATATGAATTTTCCCTAATTTGTTTGAGTATTTTGGTATTTCAAATGGATAGAGCAAAAAATGGACTTGAATTAGTTGATTTTGAAGATAATTCTGATTAGGGTTTTGGGTTTATTAGAGAATTTTGAGTTTGATTTGATGATGTATGTTCAATTTTTGCTGGAATAGATATGATATCACAGCTGGAACCTGGAAAGCCTGACGGGAAGCCGGATAAGCGTGTGAATGGATTATTCTGGATTTTACTTATTAATCTTGGAGTCTCCGCAGCTGATTATTGGATTCATGTACTGTAAGATGTGTTCTTTTAATGTACTTGGGATTTAGTAACCTTTTGATGATAATTTGTGGTTGAGTATTCGTTATTGGTGGACTGGCCAATGAATTGATATGAGAAATGGGTGAAGTCGATAAGATTAATTTTAGCAATTGCAATGAGCAAGCAGACATTTTTAGGGATACCCCATAGACCAGTGAGAACCCAAAGTTGCAACATGGATTATGGGTATAAGAAGCATTGAAAATGTATGAGTTCGCAGCTCTCTGAATTTGCCAATAATTGGCATCCTAAAGGGAAAATAAAATCATCCAATAGATTAGAAATGTGCTTTGACAGATACGCACATATAAGTATGACATTCAAGTGTTGTCTAATTGTCATCAGTCTTTATGACAGACATTGCCCCCCACTGGTCATAAAGTTATATGTTGCATTTTTCCACCAAGGCAATAAGCAGTGTAAACAATCAATCTGAGTTAGACAATGAACATATAAGATTAGTAGTCTGAATAAATCATACACAACAATGGAAATATGAATCATCATCTATAATAAGCTAGTAAAGATACCTCGTAGATTACTTCTCCCGTCATAAAGTATGGAGTTGAGCAATGAATTAGTTTAATCAACTAGTCTAGTGAAAGATCCATGATTTGAACTTGCATTTAGCTGTGCATATATTTTGATTTGTTCTGAATTATGGATGTGTTAAAGCAAACTATTTTTGCCAATCACACTTTTCTTTGTATTAGTTTGATAAATGAAAGGGAATTTCTATGTTGACATGTAAAGTTCTCGAAGTAAAATAGAGTTACGCAGTTACTTACACTTTTCTTTTCCTCTTTTCAGATAAGGGAGATCAAAGGACTTTACTTGTACCACGGTTTTCCAGTTTGGTACCAGTTTGTGACTTCAACATTCTGTCATGCTAACTGGTGAGACTTCTCTACTTTTTGACGCTTCTTACTTTATCTAAAGTAGCATGATGATAAAGACTTGATGCTCGTATACAGAAGCTATTATCTTTGATCTGTGCGTATCATCCCCAAACATTTGTCATATACTCAGTTTTCTAACTTTTGGACTACCTTCGTGGTGATAAAATTTCACAGGAACCATCTCTCCAGCAATCTGTTTTTCTTGTACATTTTTGGTAAATTTCTCTCTCTTTCTCCACATGTGTGAAACTTTAGTTCTAATGGACAAAGCCTCTTTGGGTTTTAGAGTCTCCCAAATCATGTGGATGTCTTAATTTTCATCTTCTTTTTCTCCTTCTGCTTCTAGGGAAGCTTGTTGAGGAGGAGGAGGGGGACTTTGCACTGTGGACTTCTTACATTCTAACAGGTCTTGGAGCAAACCTGGTGTCATGGTTGGTTCTCCCAAGAAATGCAGTTTCTCTAGGAGCGTCTGGTGCTGTGTTCGGTCTATTTGCTATTAGTGTTCTTGTCAAGGTAAGGCTAGTCAATTCTTCTGCCGCCTATCAAAATCATTTTAGAAATGAGAATTGTGCTACTTAATAATTTTATTTTAACTACCACTAATGTTTTCTTGCAGATGTGTTGGGACTGTAGAAAGATCCTTGAAGTTCTTATACTGGACCAATTTGTTATCGAGAAGGTAATCTAATGCTTCTAGAATCATATATATATAATCATCCTCTTAACATCTAGTAACAATTGCATGCAGATATCAGAAGAATTAATAATTAAACCTTAATTATGACTCCATCGAGAATCGATTACCTTTTACAGTTTAATAGGGGTGAACGTTTAAGCTACTTGTAAGGTACATTTAAATTTGAAAAACTTATGAGTGAGTTCCTTGAGAACATATTAGTTAAGTTATTCATATTGCTCAAATTCAACTATTTCATGTTCCAGTACCTGGATTGAACACTGAAAGTCTCCACATCGAACAGAACAGAACCTTGACTGATACTAGTCTCTAGGCCTGATAACCCTACTTATAATTATACTTTTCCTTTTGTATAATACAGATGATTTGATTTTTTTTCCGTGTAGTTGTGTGTGTTTTTTTTTAATTTGAATCAAAATGTGAGGGTATCTTTTGGTTATATCATGCATGCCTGTTGCGCCAATTGGTTTTTAAAATGTACTTTTCGGTCGTCTGGAAATTAGGTGATGGAAGCAGCACAAGCTTCAACAAGAATGTCAGGCGCAAGTTCTGCTATGCAAAGTGTCAATCACATTGCTCATCTGTCTGGCGCTTTGGTCGGTGCAGGTCTAGTTTGGCTTCTAAGTAGAGTTCCATCTGAACCTTCCGACCGAGACACATCGAAGTTGAGTGATAAGACAAATCGAAAAACTTAAGGTGGGAGAATATGAACGCCATTTCTAATCATAGTTGCTTGATAATATTATTATTATATTTTGGTCGTATTATCAATTAAGAAGCTAAGTTAAGCATTCTGCTATCTTTGGAAACATATTGGTAATTCTCCTTTTGTGTATAAAGAGGCTATTTTGAGAAGATAGGCAACACAACAATATTTTTAGCAGAACCAACTATATTCTGCCTGTAATAGAGAGTTGAGTTCCGGTTGCTTGGCATTGTACGGTATTTATTTACAGATGAATGTGGTTGTTATTTTTTCAACAATTTTCTTGGTTTAATAGCAGTTTGTTGAGATTTTAGCAACTACTTTTGGAAGGAGAAAGGGGATCATAGCACCTAGTTGAAGGTATCTGCAAATGAGGATTTCAGAAGAACAGAAGTCAGGACTCAGAAGACCAAATATAGGACCATCCAAAACACTGCTGACTGATGTGAGTTTTAATTGTAGTGAAAGTGGTGGTAATAGGATTCGATTCTCGAACTTGTGAAGGATAACTTTATACTTAAATTCAAAACTAAACAGAAAAATCACTAAAAATTATAGCAAACACTGACAAAGTTGATATCAATAATAAAAGAACACTGAGGCTGAGATTCCACTAATTTCCAAGTTCAAAGTGATTTAATCTAGTATTTATATTCATGCAATTTTCTCGTTTAATTTGATTCTAAACTAATGCAACATGTAGATTTTCAAAATAACAAGTGTAAATCCGAAGCATAAAACATCAAAAACCTAGGTCCAAGAATGCTCTATCAAAAGAAATAACAATTGCTCAATAAAAATCACTCAAACAATTTTCAATCAAGGCAAATAATCATTAAATAATTGCTATAAAATAAATAAAATAGAATATACCACTTTTTGTTGGAAAAATAGCTTCCTCTATCGCCTCAGCAATGGGGTTTAGCTCCTCATATTAATCATAATCTCAAAATACATGTTTATGGCTCAAAAGTTGATTAAAAGGGAGAAAAGTGTTAAAACAGCGGATTCTGCAGTTGCTGAAGGTCTAAAACAGAAGTCGGAATTGTTGCTGAAAAGCTTCGGTGACTGCAGGAAGATGCGACCGTAAATCGTTGTCACTGAAAATAAGTCTGTCTCTGCAACTGACTCTGAGGGTCTTATGTTCTTCGTGTTCTTCTTCTTCGCAGCAGCAGAAAAGTTTCTGAACTCGACTCCAGTTGATTTTTTTTCGCTTTTCTAAGGCTCTAAACTTCTCCAAAGTGTTCGTAACCCTTCCTTAGCCTCTCTAGAGCTTATATATACCTCACAGCTCGGTTTAAACTCGATCAAAATCTCTTTTTTTCTTCCCAAAAATATTTTTTTTTTTCTCGGCCAAATTTTGTTATTTCTAACCTGTTTAATCACTTCACCTCCTTCCTGAATTATCCAAACTATCCTCTTATGCTTCTACAGACAAATCCTTGCAAAATATAGCATGTAACTTCTAAATATAATTCGAAACTTTTGTCTGTTTCCATTTTTATTTTTATTTTTCCTGTTTTATCAAAACCCGATCATTCAGCCCATTCTAATCGATATAAACAGATGTACCAACCTTGTTTACTCCATTCAAGTCCATCCCAACTTATTTTGGCAATTGAATCACGATAAAACACTTCCAAAAATCAATCCAAAACTTGCCAGGAAGTTACGCAGGTGACTTTTTTTTTTCCCGCCAAAACGAAATTTCAAACGAAGGAGATGACCTCCCCTTATCCAAACCCGGTCTGTGCTTAGCAGCTGCCTGGAAATGGGTTACCCCTTATCCAAGGTGAGAGTCCGAATAGCAAATGTCCTCCCAGGAGCCTTTAGCAACTTTTCGAGCCAATTTTCCCGCAAAAGCCTATTCCTCCAAAATACACCTACAAGGGATAAAATACCAAAATTAGTACAAAAATGGGTACTAACACTATACATAAAAGAGATGAAAATAGACACATAAATGCGTCTATCAATACCCCCAAACTTATTATTTGCTAGTCCCGAGCAAATTAAAATTACAAAATAAAATCCTAACTCACTGTCGCAGGCATCGTCGGTTGCACTTAGCACGTGCAACAATCCTTTAAACCCCTAGGTGGCCCTAGTGGCCGAGTTATAGTCTCGGGAGGGTTTACCAGAGGTGTACCCACAAAACCTTTACTCCAGACCCTAGCTATCTACGCAGAACCTTGGAATGCACTAAAGAACCTCCTTGGTTGGCATACTTATTGATTACGGGAGGAAGTACCCTGATGCGAAATTCCAATTGCTGTATACGAGTTTGCACTCGAGTATACTAAAATTCATATATAAGTGACAGAGCTCTACTAAGATAGTTGCACTATGGACATCAATATCCGGAGTCAACAAATCA